>LNAC01000241.1:1242996-1291436 GCA_002007465.1 Ailurus styani | reverse complement strand
GAGAGGCAGGCAGAGAGAGAAAGAGGGGGAAGCAGGCTCCCCGCTGAGCAGAGAGCCCGATGCGGGCCTCGATCCCAGGACCCTGAGATCATGACCTGAGCCAAAGGCAGAGGCTTTAACCCACTGAGCCACCCAGGTGCCCTGATGCTTTTCTTATAAGGCTCTTGGTATTAATTAATAATATAACTTTAATATTCATGAATTTAAAAAGAAGACAAAGTAAAAGAAAATATTATCTATTTTTCATCCCAGGATGGATTAAAAAGCCAGACTTTGTATGATGAGGACCTTCAGGGTCTGACTCCCCTTTCCAGGTGTATTTCCTATTATTCCCTGTCACACACCCATACCCATGACTTTCCCCTCGGGAGCCCCCTTTCTTATGCTTGCTTCTCCCACGCTGTAGCAGCCCTTCCTGGGCTCTGCCTGATCGATCCTGTCCATCCCTAGAGGCCACGTCCGACTCCATTCTGCTCGCACAGCAAGCTTGCAGCGTGCAAAATCCAAGCACCTTAAAGCTCAGGGGCCCGCGTCTCAGTTCCAGCACTGTCTCTTCTGGAGATAGCCAGGCTCATAGTGGGTTTGATGATGAGGACAGCCAGTCAGGCTGGAGGGTCCTAGCCAGGGACCTGGAAGCCACCCAGAATTATATATAAAATGCTCTAAAACTGTTCAGAGGCTCCAACCAGCACACCAGAAGGACTTGCTGCACCTTCCCGCCGCTGGCTAAGTGTGCACTTGTCAGACTCTCTTCCCTGCACCCCTTTTCTGTGTGAACTGGGTCCCTGGGAGGAAAGCTCCCAGAGCAGGCACTACACCTATTGGTCTTAGAGATGTTTCAAAAGCAGGGAGCTCTCCTCTTGTAGCACTCGTTCAGGGGTGAGGACAGGAAGGCAGCAGAGGCTAAGCCTACGTTTGAGAAGCTGGGTGGCTGTTTCTCTCGGGGTGCACGATCGTAAACCTACAGCCCACTTCTGCAAGCCCTGCCCAACCCAACAGTTGCCCTGCTCTGGCCCTGAAGTGAACTCACGATCTGGCATTCTGTGAGTCCACGTGAGCTCTTTGCCAACCCCTCCTTCAGTGTCCGCTTGAGGCTGCACTTCCTGCCAGGACACGGCTATCGCCACCACCACCTCTCAAAACAGGGCCTTCCTCTGCTAGTTCGCTCTCCAGCAGCACCGGCTCCTGGGCTCAGCCTCCCTCTGCCCTGTGGCCACCGTGTGCTCGCACTGCCCTTCGCACTACTAGAAAGGGCACCTAATGCCCACTTTATTTTCTCCTCATTATCATCAATGTATCAGGGACTGGAAGGAAGAGTTTATCAAGGGGCTTACCCAGAATTTCACAAGAAAAAAGGCATTGGAAGGTCCCCGTTCAAAGAGCTCCTTGAGTCCCCCCTTTTTCTCAGGGAACTTGTCATAGATCTGGCGGATGTCCACGGCTTCGAGGTAGGGGTCACTGTAGCTGGGGCTGGACTGGCCGATGTGCACAAACAGATGCTTGTTGTACTGTGAAGAGAACAGCTGGATTAAGGGCCAGGGACCGGGCAGCAGGGCCACCAAAGCAGACCAGAGCTCAGATCACGGCCACGTGACCTGGAGCAAGTGACTTCAGCTCTCTGGGCCTCAGTTTCCCAACTGGTGAACTGGACACAGTAAAAGAATCCAATGTAAAGCCAAGTTAGTGGATATAAAGGCTCTGGGGCTGTGCCTGCACCCAGTAAGCCTGGTCGGTGCTCAATGAACTGGGCTCATTCTCAGTCCTGGCTGGTCCCTGGACGCCCCAGGCAAATCGCTTCCTACCTTTGGGCCTCCCTTATCTCATCTGTGATGTCAGACCACTGACCTAGGTCAGGGTTTTCAAACTGTGCTCCACCCCGCAGATGGGGGCTGGGCTGCCTCTGTGCCCCTCACGGGCACCTGGCTGCACCCAAAGAAAGTCTACTTCTTTTGTGGTACATGCCGGGCTTCTGAGTAAGAGTTTGATTAATGGTTCCTCCACTGACAAAACGAGTTTAAAAACGTCACAGTGAAATGGACCGTGAAGTCCCCTGGGTGCCCCGCCTCCTCTGACCCTTCCAGATGACGCTGGGCACCCAGGATGCGGGACACGGAAGGGGACAGGGTGGGGGTGACGTCCCAAGGATGTGGGTCAGACACAGGAGGCTCCTCAGAGCCACAGGGGCAAGGATGGAGCAGGGGGGCTCTGGGGGAGGGCAGAGGGCATGGAGGGAAGAGTACAGGTCAGGGAGGGAGCAGCAGAGAGAGAGCCAAGAGAATTGGGATGGACAAAGAAACCCGGGGCGGGGGGCTTTGGGGGGAGGCATCAACCGTGCCAGGGGAAGAGGGGAGGAAAGCAGGCAGAGCGAGGAAAGAAGAGGGAGGGGTGCGTGAAGGAAGGAAAGGGGGAGGGAGGGCCAGTGGAACCCAGAAGTGAAGTGCGGCAGAAGGCCAGGGCAGGAAGCCAGAAGCTAGAGACACAGGAGCAGGAAGGAGCCTCCAGGAATAGGAGCAAGTGACAGCGCCGGCCAGACCCGGGCCAGGACCTACCGTATCAGGGTCCTGCTGCTGCTCTAGGAAGGCAGAGAACTCCAACATCCAGAGCTTGGAGCTGGCCACACTGCGGCCCTGCCACGGGGGCGCCGGGGGCGCTGAGGGCGATGGGGTGGGTCCCGCAGGAGACTCCAAGCCTGCACGCAGCGGGGGAGGCACATGGGGAGCGGTCCACACACGGCCTCCCTGCTGACGGCCTCTCGAGGCCCCCAGGCCCAGCCGTGAGGCCCCTGCCCCCCCGGGATTGGCCCCCCAGCAGGGCTAGCGGAGGGGAGCGCGTGGCCTGGTACCAGCCCGTCCCCTCGGGCCCCTGGAAAGAACTGCACTCAGGGGAGAAAGGACGTCGGATGGGGGGCCGGGATGCCAGCGGGACTGAGGGCTTCCTGAGCAGCACGGCCACGTTCTTGTCGAGGAGCTTCCGGTCCGGTCAGATAACCAGACCCAGCCGCCGCGACAATGACGTAAGGCCCTGAGAACAGGAAGCTTCCTGATCTGTTCACTGCTGTCTCTCCAGCCCCCACAGCAGTGCCTGGCTCGGAGCAGGTGCCGCACAGGTTTGCTAACCAAGGAGGGAAGGAACATGGTAAGACAAGGTACGCACGCGGGGGTGGACAGCGAAGGCTTCCCCAGAGAAGGCAGTACTTGAAGGAAGTAGCAGGTCTAAGCAGGAGGCAGGAGGCGAAGACAGGGAAGACACTCAAAGCGGGGGACAGGGCAGAGGCCAAGGGAGGGGGCTATGAGAAGCTCAGTGGGTTCGGAAGCGAGGCCTTTGGGGGAACTGGCGAGCTGGTGGGTTTGTGCCCGTGGCAGGAAACAAAGGGAAAGAGATGGGTCCAGGGGGCTAGGCTAAGCAGCATGAATTTGAGCCTGAGAGTTTGGGAGTGACAGCATTTTAGGCAGGGCAGTGAAAAGATCAGACCTGCATTTCTGGAAGGTCCTCCCCAGGGTGAAGGAAGGACTAGACAGGGCTGAGGCTGTCCGAAGCATGGCCCTGGGGATGCTTTCAGGGGAAGAATGAAGAAGGCCCGAATGAAAGCAACGTAGTGGAGGGAAGAGTAAGGGACACAGGAGGCGCACGAAGGGAACAAAATCCCCAGCCCTGGTGCCTGACGGGCCGTGAGCAAGCAGAGAGGCAGAACTCCAGAGGCCCGCCTTCTAAGCAAGGAGAGGAAGGCTGGAGGCCCCACGTGCTGGGGTGGGTAACTCAGGGGCACTGGAGGAAGGAGACAGAGAAGAAACAGGGGGGTGGGCGGAGGGCCATGCCAGACACGTTAGCCGTGCTTAACACCCCCGCTGAATCGCTCACTCGTCTGTTCAAGCACTGCTCCCCGAGGAAGTGCCGTGTGCAGGTCACAAGGGGACACACGGAAGACTCAGACAAGTCATTCACAGACGCTACCCAGCCCCAACCCCAGACACTGGCAATAAAAGCGTCAAGTGCTAGCTAGGGGTGCAGAGTGCTCAGTGCGCCTAAACCGGGCAGGGGCAGGGCAGAGAAGCTTGCAGGAGGATGGGGAGCCGAGCCACAGCCCAGAGGCAGGGCGGGTGGGGGCACAGAGTGAAAGAGGGAGAGGAGAGAAGCTGAGTCACCAAAAGGCGAGCCATGCGAGTCCTACTATAGACTTTAGATCATATCCAGAAGGCACCAGGGAGCCAGGCAAAGATGTGAAGCCTAGGAACCACAGGGTGGCATGGATGCTTTATAAAGGTCACTGAGGGGAACCACAGGGTGAAGAGCGGAGGCCTGATAAAACGGGAGCAGGTTAGGAGGCTACTGCAGTCATGCAGGCAAGAGTAGGAGGGGACAGGAGGGTGGGCTGCTGGAGGCTGGGAGAAAGCAGCAGGCAGGACCCCAGAGGGGAGCACACTGCTCTCCGAACAGGCCACGCCAGGCCAGAAGGTCGGCAGAGCATCCTTCCCCGGGACAGAAAAGCTGGTTACGGGTGGGGATCCTGCCTTGCCCTCCAGAGAGGAAGGAGGTGAGGGGCCCTCATGAGAAACAAGTGTCCCCAGAGCAGTGAGAAGGAGGGACACCTTCCTTCTCTGTTTGGGAGTGCTCCCTGTGCTAACCAGCAGTTCCAGGCCAGAAAGCCATGCTCTCCTTGGACCTCCTGTTTTGAAGGAGAGGACTACAGTGTCACCCAGAGGGGGGCATTCCAAGAGCCAAGCTGTTTGGGGTACCCATGCAGCCTACGGGGGCGGCCAGGTGGAAGAGCGGCCCCGGGGCACAGGCACTCGCCTTTGAACTGCGTGCACCCCTGAAGGTCCCGAGCCTAAGCCGGGGAGCAAGCCAGACAGCCCCCGTGGCACGTGGCACGAGGGGCTTGGAGTAGCATGGAGGTGTGCGTGGGAGGGGAAAGGAAAGGGGCGGAGCCGGGAGACTGGGATGTCTGTTCTGAGCATGTGCCAGGGCCACATCTAAGGCGGTCAGGAGCTGTCCTGCTGTCGGGGGGCCGGGACCTGGGGGGGCAGGAGCTGCAGGCGTGCGAGGTATCAGGGAGCCGTGCACTGCCGACCCACCTGGCAAAGGCAGCGAAGGCTGGACAGTGTAGGTTTGTTGAGAGAAAGGTTTCACACTGTGGGAGACAGGAGAGGGTAGGGGTAAGCCTTAGGGCAGGCGGCAGCCCAGGAGCCTCTGGCAGTGTCCAACGCCCTCTGTGGGGCTGGCCCTGGTGGTCTGGCCTTGGTGGGCTCTGGCCACCTGCTCCCTCTCCTGCCAAGTCTGTCAGGTCTCACGCATGACCCACAGAAGCAGCGTGTCTATTGGGAAAATCCACCCCCCCTCCCTCTCTTCCCTCTCCTCCTCCCTCCATCCCTGGCCAGCCAGAGGTCGGCTACTGGCCTCCTTCCCTCGGGGTCCCAAGCTCTGGCCCTGCTTCAACCTGGACAGACTGGTGTTTCAGCAAATGCCACCCCAGGGTGTCCATGCTGCAGACTGAGCTGTTGCCTATGAGCAGGAGAGCCCGATCCCAAAGCTTGGGCCCCTCCTGAAAGGCTGGGCCCAGGCTGCAGCCCAGTCCCGGACTGGGGCCCAGGCTCCACAGCACACGTTCACGCGCCCAGGTTCAGTTCAGAGAGCAACCGGCAGCAGGCCATACTCACTCATGGGATGTTCCGGCTTGGCCCGGCAAGGCTCCTTGCCAAAACTGAGGAGGCAAAAAGCGCAGAGTCAGCAGAGGCCCAGGCACATGGGCCGCGGTGTGGGGAGGCCAGGAGGGCCTCAGCTGGAAGGCGGGGCTGGGGGCCTGGACCCAGTGGGCAGTAAGGAGAGAGTCGGCACCACTGCCCAGCACTCGACGTCTCGAGGAGCGCTAGTCTCGGGACCTGCTGTGCTGAGAAGGTGCTGCTAGGGAGAAACCCAGGTCTGGAACCACGGCACCTATGTTCCCCCTCCAGAAGCCCACAGTGCGTAGCAGCACATCAGGCCCGAACAGTCCCAGAGTTAAGAAATCTCTTTCGTTCTAAGTGTCCCAAACTTCCTCCTACATAATCACTTTGTGTCACTATCTAGGTAATATCCTGATGGACGAGCGGTCTCTGGAACGCACTCTGAAAACTGCTGGACGAGAGGCCCACTGAGCAAGGGGCCTGTCACGGCCCCTTCCCCACACGCCTAGGGCGGTGCTGTGGATACACTGTGAAGACCCATTTAGTCACTGCAGCCAAGAAAACCCTGTGAGGACAATAGCCCTGGAAAGGAGGAGCCTTTCTAGAGCATTCTGAAAGTGTCACCAGCTGGCCGCAGTCAAAAAATTTAAAATCCAAACAGGAGTCTGTTGGTGAACATTAGCTCTCTGACTAGAGAGCAGTGCTGAGTGCCTGCAGGCGCGGGGACAGAGCCAAGTGATGAGGGCTACTTAGGGGGCGCCGGTGCCACACAAAGCCTCAGGCTTCAGCTCCCGTCCGAGGACTTCAGCGTCCTCATCTGGCACTCGGGCCAACTCTGTAGAGCTACCCAGTCAGCCGGCTACCGGGGGCAGCTCTGCCCCTGTGGAAGGCCTTCTGCGTCCCCGGCAAGGCCCCTGAGAGGGCAGTGCCAATGCCAGCAGAGCTGGGCCTCAGCACAGCCCTTCAGTCCTTGGTCCCTCCTTCCTCCTGGCTCTCCGGGCCTGGGAGGACTCAAGAGAGAAACAGGGCCTGGCCAGTGCCTCCGGCTCCTCAGGATGGGGAGGAGTGAGAAGGAGGGGCTGGCGCAGCCTCTGGCTCCAGGCAGCCCCACTTACCCCTGAGACTGCTGGGTGGCCTGGGCCCCGGGCGAGGGCCATTTTACTGTGGAAGGCTGTGGCGGAGATGGCCTGGGCGGGCGACATGGGAGCCATGCTCTGCAGGGCCTTGTCCTTAGCTGCCTGGTCCTGGGGAGACATTGGAAGGGAGGGCCTCAGCAGTGGTCACTACGGTGGGTGTGGGCGAGGAGGGGTCCGGGCTTATGTTCAGGGAAGCCGTCCCACCGCCAGTGGCCAGAGCCCTGGACAAGGCCCTGCGGGACCAGGCTCGTGCCCCTGCAGTGCTATGAACTTGGTTTGTGACTGAGCACTGGTCACTTGGGTCCTCTGCTCAGTTTCCTCCTCCGTCATAGGGGCGAAATACTTGTCCAGTCTATTTCATTAGAGCCTAAAGGGCCTTGGGAAACCCTCTACCAGACTGTGTCTCAACGGGGCTACTCCGAGAAGGCCCTTCAGTCCTTGCTCACCTCCACGCCCCGGGCAGCTGGCATGGGACCTGGCTCACGGCAGACGGTACACAAATATCAGAGCCCTCCTCAAGTGGACAGGAGTTCTCCTCTGCGGCCACATGCACTGTCTGCGGGCGTGGGGTGGTCTCCTGCGGCCCCACCTGTCCCAGCTGCCCCATGGGTCTCCCCTTGCACTGTGGACGCCCAGGGCACCCCTGCCTTTTACGTGGCAGGTACCAATCCCCACTACTTGCCCTCCATGGGTCCAAAGACACCAAACAATGGGTTCGCCCCAGTGCTCGCTTCGGCAGCACATGCACTGAAGAACGGGTTCGCCCTGCACAGGCTCTGAACTGACAAGCACTCAGGAAAGCGTCTGTAAGCATGTACAACACTGGCGATAATAGTAATAGTAATACGTGTATAAGCCAGCAGTTCCCATCTGGAGCGCCCCAATCCCACAGGTCTTCAAAATGATGACGCGTGTTTCGGTATTTTTGTATTCAGATTTCTGCATTTCAAAAAGCCTAATGGGAACTGTGCTTTTGTCCAAAATAAGACCACATGTAGACTGCAACGGCAAGTTTTATTCAGGACGTGTACCTTAACTGAGGCCAAGAGACTAGGTTATGTCAACTCCGGAGCTCAGATTAGGAATTCTGTCTTTATGATGAGTATTTTTAAATGGGAAAAATAAATTAGCCTTTATCTGGTAATGAAGTTGGTAGACCCAGATCTGTCCCGAGTCCCAGACAAGGGAGCTCCCTTGCAGCTCCCAGACGCTTTGCCACGACAGTTTCCCTCGGCCCCCACAACAGCCCTGTGAAGCGGGCACCACCATGAGGGCACCAGCGTCCCAGCACCTCCCGACGGTGGAGCCAGAACTCCAGAGCCCCTGCCACTCGGCCTCTCCAGGACCACGTGCACTCACGTGGCACAAGATGGCCCAGAGAAGGTGAGAACACGACCTCACTTTGATTCTGAACATCACCGCACTCCTGTGAGGCTGGCAAGACCAGCTGGATCCCCATTTTAAGATGAAGAAACAGGCTCTGAGAATTTAGGGTGCTGACGGTGGTGGTGGCTGGCCCAAGAGCGTGGTCCAGGTTGGCAGGTCAACTCACCCCTGGGCCTCTGCAGGCCGGGGTGAGGGGCAGGGGAGAGAAGGGTGCACGCAGCACAGAAGGCACAGGAGATCATTCCGAGAGGAGGGCTCATCCTCAAACCACTGTCCTTTTGGGTCAAACCTGGCCTTTGCTCTCAGAGGCTCTCATAACCAAAGAGGGAGCTCTCAGCATAGGGTGGCCCTTCCCAAGGACATGTGCATTCAGGAGGGAAAAGCCAAACATGCCAGGCCAGCCGGCCCAGGCCTCTCCCTCCAGGAGGACGTGTGTCATGCAGCAGGCCGTACACTCAGAAAGCCCATGGACCTCTGTGGTTATCAACTGCCGTGTGAGGCCGGAGCGCTCCAACCGCTTGATGTCAGCAACTCACGTCCCTTCCCGGAGAGCCGATCTAAACAAATGACCAGGCTCAGGAAACCACGTCCTCACCAAGGTGGAACAGGAATCAGGGGGAAGTGGGAAGGACTATGGGGAGTGACATCAGTGACCAGGTTACAAGGCCAGGGAGTTACTGAATTTGGGGGCTGGAGAGGACCTCAGATGCCACCTTGTTTCACTCTGTCATTTCACATTTTAAACCAAATAGAACTTGAGGAGGGCCAGTGACTCACCACGCCCACACAGCACAAGGACAGAGCCAGCCACACCAGAGCCGGAGTCTTGGAGGATTTCTACCTAACAGAAGTCTGTCCACCAGGGAGACAAATTGTGTTGGGTCCCAGACCCCTTTGAGAATATGACAAAATCCTCAGACCACTCTCCCCAAGAAAACGCACGCACGTAAAGATCTGCATGTTATTTAAGGGGTTCACGGCTCCCCTCAGTGTCTGTCCAGTGGTCTAAGAGAGCTCTCTCCAGCCTCTAAGTTAGAGCCTATGGACAAAGGTAGCAATTCCTTGAAGCAAATGTGGGCCAAGGGAATTAAAAGTCTCCCCTCGATGGCTGTAAACAGAACACTGGAAAGTCTCTTCTCCATTCTGGCTCCCTGCCAGGGTCCCAGTGAGTCAGAGGCAGACTGGAGAGGGGAAGTGAGAGCAAGTTGGACTCCAGACCCCAGGGGTCTCCAGGAGTGTGTGTGCTCGGCCTGAGAGGGAGGGAGCGACAGCTGAGGCCCAGCCAACTGTCCAGGGGACAAAGGAGCAAGGTGCTGGGCCGCAGCTGTGGGGGCGGGGGACAGCTGGGCTGAGTGGGCAGTGGGGCGCGGCTTCCTGGGAGTTCCCACCACCCATTCGGAGCCTCCGGCGTCAGGTTCATGGGTAACCAGAGCCACAGGGACCTTCAAGCTCATCTAGTGCAGAGGTTTTTAACTGGGTTTTGAGCTACCTTGGGGTTCAAGAGCCACAGAGCATGAGAGGTGAATAGGAGCCAGGGTTCCTGTTCCTCACCAACCTAGCTTTGACCAGGGTAGCTCCTGTGATAACATACTGGTGTGATATTTTGTTTGAGGGAAAAACAAAAGGGGCTTTAAAAAAGTATGTTAACTGCTGGGCTCAGTCTGAGCCCTAAACGTCAGCTCTTCCTGCCAAGTAGCTGGGCAAGCTCCACGGTGAACACCTGTAGGACGGTGAGCTCATTCCCACCTGGTATTCCCCCCAAAGGGTCCCCTGGCTCTAGTGTCCAGGAGGCCTGAGTCCTGTGGGGGAACAGACTGCCCCGAAGGGTGTCCTGTCAGCAGCTGGCCCTCCCCAGAGCAGTCCCCTGTTGGGGTATGGCCCCATCAGGTGGGGCTGATCTGGGAAGGGGAGAGAACCAACCATCTCAGAGTACAGAGTGCAGGAGGGAACCCCCCCAGCTCCCACAGAAACAGCCACCCCACCCCCACAGCAGTGCCTCCCAAGCCTGCCCACCCCGCAGGCTCAGTGGATGGCACTAAGGGCCTCCACAAGGTCCTCAAGGAATAGGGTGTGAAGGGCGAGCCCGCTGTGACCTGGGGAGTAAACTGCCCAGGGAGGGGGGATGCTGCAGGGCCTGGTGGTCACACACACACACACACACACACACACACACCTCTAAGCTCAGCTGTCATTCCCTGTTCCCATTCTTCTCAACACTAAGAAGCACACTCACTCTGCACACGAACAGCCAGTCCCTGAACCCAAAGGGAAGACTTTTCCTGCTGGAAAAAGAACCCTAACTTCCAGGAAGCTGGCCCCGCCTGTGCCCTAGGGCCCCCCTCCCACTGCTGCTGGTTTGCCTTACCTTTAGCTTGGCCTGGATCTCGCGGGCTTTGCGACGAGCCAGCACCTGGATGTGGCTGGAGACCTGCAGCAAGAAGAGAAAGTTCCTGTCCCTACCTCCCAGGAGGCCTGTGCTCCCCATGCTGGCTCCTTGACCCTCAGCCCTCCACCACCCTCAAGCCACGTCTGTGGAATGAGTGAATGAAAGGGGCAGTCAACGATGGGCTTTCAGTCCCGCCACATCCAGCGAACCCAGAGCCTGGCAGTAAATCAAAGTACAGTGCCAGTCCTTTGGCTCTGTTCTGGTGTCCTGGAGACGGGAGGGGAGGGATTTCCTCCCAGTCGATGACAGCAGGGGCTGCAGGGAAACCACATGGTCCGTGGCACACCGAAAAGAGAGAACCCCTCTGAACCAGCCCCACCGAGAACCCCCCCTTGGTCCAGCAGAGGGCCTGACCCACCACGGGAGCAGGCTGGGACTGGGGAACCTGCCCCCGGGGCCCACGCGCATCTCCCGGGGCCCACCTGCTTCCTGGTGCGGGTCTTCCCTGTCCGGAGCTTGATGTAGCGGGCAATCAGCTCATTCCGACCTACAGAGACACCAACAGCCTCTCAGCAAGAGAAAGACAAAAGGCAGAAACGTGGGAGCACCCGCGGAGCCCTTCCCTCAGCCTCTGCCCACCTAGAGTGGGGACTTGGGGTGAGAATTCTCTAGTTTCCCTCCTGCTCTCCTTGGATCCCAGGGATCTCCCAGCAGCAAGAGGCCTTGCTGGGGGACTGGTAACCTGAGAGCAAGGAGGTGACAGGGCTAGGGGCTGCACACAAACTTGAGGAGCCCTCTCAGAGCCCCCCCACCCCACCCACCCGTACTCTACAGCAGCCTGACAGCTGCGAAGCTGTCCTGCCTCCTGCTGGGGCCTTCTGCACATTTGGGAGGCTGCAGGGGAGTGTCTGGGCCTGGACGCTCCCCCATGCAGCCCCTGCCCACGCAGCTTCCGCCACCTCCAGGGATAAGAAGGACCTTACGAGATGTCTTGCCTTGTCTGTGGGCCACGGGGTGGATGGGAGACATAAGTGCCAAGACCCCGAGCATCCTCAGGGAGGAGGCCAGAGGCCCTTAAGGCAGAGAAAACCCGGCAGCCCACACCTCCAGCTGCATGGCTCCGACCAGACCAGTCAGCAGCTCATACTGAGTGTGCATGGCCACGGGGGCCGTCTCCTAGAGGCCGAGGCTTGTCTGAGGGATCCTGGAAAACTGTAAGGAGCCACCCACATCCTCTACTATTGTAAATGCAGTTATGAAAGGAGGTTCTGTTTTCAAAGCAACCACCACCTAGCTGAGAAGAGACGTGTGCCCACGCCGTAACCCCAGCGAGGGCCACGGACAGGGAACACACAGTGTGCTCAGAGCACGGGGTCAGCTCAGGCTGGGTGGTCAGCTGAGCCTCCTGCTGGACCTTGACCACTGGGGAGGATTAGACTATAAAGAAGGGGATTGGGCTGGGGAGAGGGAGGGCACGGGTGTTTGAGCGGGAGTTGTCACCTCCCTGGGCCAGCGCTGGGGACCCCGGGCACAGCCGCCAGCCCGCCCCGTCCTGCCGGCCCTTGCTGAGCCCAGAGGGCTGCAGCTATGAGTCAGGAGGTGCGGGGGGGTGGGCAGGCGTGAGACGAGTGGGCTGTCCGCCACCCCGCTGTAACTGGAGAGCATAGCCGAGGCCAAGCTGGCCCCCCAGATGACCTTTCCCCACTGCCAAAACTGAATTAGGAGGCCACCCTCGGGAGGTCTCGTCTGCCAGAAAGACTAGCTGGCCTGGGCGCACTGGACAGTTTGTGTCAGGGGACGGAGGGAGGGAGGGAGGAGAAGCCCCTGAGGCTACCACCTGCGGGCTGCTCTGCACCTACAACAGGGACTCAGTGACAAAGCTCTCCATGGAGAGGTACTCCATGGACTCCTTTAAACGAATGTCCAAAGACGGTGGGACAGTCCCACGCCATGTCTGACTAGAGACAATCACACTGCGATTAGGAAACGCTCTGATCACTGGCCAGAGAGTCTAAGTCATCGCCAGAACTGGGAGTTAGGGAGCCGAGTGTAGCCCAGTGGCTCCAAAAACAAGATATGGGATCTTGGCAAGTCCCATTCCTCTATGGACCTTCACCCAGACTTCCCTTCTTAAACCAAGCCCTTTTAAGGTTCTTCCTCCAGATTATTCTGACCAAATGTTTACAGACTTAGGAAGCAGACCTTAACCTGGGCTCCATGAGAGCTCTCTGTGGCTCAGCTTCCTTTGCTGTTAAAGGAACAGGCCCGTGTGAGTAGTCTAGTTCGGGGCCCAGCCTGGGAGCGAGGAGAAGAGCAAGGGAGGACAGAGGGTTCCTGAGACCAGGAGGCTGATCACAGAGCTGGAGGGCACGCTCCAGAGAAGCGGGACAGTGCAGGGGCTGCTGCTGGGAAGGCAGGGGAGTCAGCCGTTTACAGTACCGGTAAGGCTCTGGTCAGCAGTAGGCTATTAGTAGTCAAGTTTTGGGAGAGTCAAGTTATATGCGGATAGTCCGCTGTGTCTGCGTTAGGGGTGGGGGTGGGGTAGAGGTTGGCCCCTCTAACACCCACGTTGTTCAAGGGTCAAATGTATATCCAGAATCTAGCCATTTCTCACCACCTCACCCTCCACAGTCAAAGTTCCCATCCTCTCTGGCCTCAACTATGACAGTGACCTTATACCTGGATCCTGTGCTCTCAGCCTATTCTTAACACCGCAGCCACAGCAACCCGTGGTTCAAAGAGCCTCCAATGGCTTCCGGTCTCGCTCAGACTGCAAGTGTTCAAGCCCCCACAATGGCCTGGAAGCCCCCACAGGGCCTGCTCACTCCACCCCCAGCCCAGCCCCTCTCCGGCCATATAGCACCTCCCACTGGGTCTCCTGGCTGCCGCTGAGACGTGCCTGGCCCACTGCCACCCGAGGGCCTTCGTGTGCCGTGTTCTCAGCAGCGCGTGGCCCACTCCCTCACCTTCCCGCCCCGGACGCCTTCCTCGCCCAGACGCCTCTATCTGTCGCAGAGACAGCTTCCCAAACACGCTGAGGTGGGCCCCACCCACCTGGGGCTGCCCACCGTCTTCACTGTCCTCCCAGAACCTTCAGACACACCATGTGATCCGTTGACTCACTCGGAGCACTGCCCCCCCAGCCCCCAACCCCCGTGGAAGAAAAGCTCCTGAGACAGGGATTTTTGTCTGTTCATTCACTCGTTCACACCTAACACCTAGAACGCTGCTTCCGTTTTCTATGGTGGGCTCCCAGTAAATACGAGTTAAATGAATGATAAGCAGATGGTGAGAAGACGCTGACCAGATGTCCCACAAGCTGTTCTGGCCGACAACAGGTAAGGTACACATTAAATAAAAGCAAATCACTTTTTACTTCCGGTAAGCCCAACGTAAATGTTAAAGTGCTTCCTTACCCCAGTCTCATTTGAGTCTCCCCATGCAGGAGCGAAGCCTGATTTCTATGAAGCCTAAAGCATCTAAAACTTGGGATGCTCTCTTTGAGAAAAAGAATTTAAAATATCAGCACAAACTTAGGTAAAGACCACTTTAGGTTAAGATGGACATGGTTACTCTCGGTGGTAGTAATCGGCTTCACAGGTGTGTTTAGATCTGTCAAAACTTAACCAAATTGTCCACTTCAAATATGTATAGTTCGCTGTATGGCAACTGAACTCCAATAAAACTACTTTACACGTTTAAATTACAAATAAAAAGATTAGGGACTTGGAAGGGGGGACATGCAAGGGATGGTCCTGCAGCGTGCACCTCACAGACTTCCCAGCAGCCCTCTCTCCTGCCCACAGGAAGGCGGGCAGCCGCGCCTAGCACCAGCTGAGGACACTGAAGGCAGAGGACCTCACCCGGAGCACCCGCTGCAGACCTCCCGGGAGCCGCCCGGGCACCAAGACGATGCTCACTTACCGGCACCCCCTCCAAGTCCGGGCGCAGCGGCCCTTTCTCCACAGCACAGGAGGAGCAGCAGCTAGGGAGGCCCGTGCGTGCCAGGGGCTGAGACCCCTGCTCCGGACATCGAATATGCCGTGCATCCTGTGCCAGGAGCCCCGGGCCATGGAGACACAGCCCCTCCTAGTCCCACGATGTCCCCTGCCCTCTGCTACAGGGTTCAGGCACTCTGCCACCACAGGCCGAGTTGGGCCCCAGCAGCCAAACCCAGCTCGGTTGTCAGCGTTCTTCCAAGTTCTGCATCTTCCTGTCCCTTTCTGTGGACCTGCACCCCCTCTCCCTCACCAGCTCATCTCAGGCCACTATTCCGCCCAGTCTTGTTCTGCTGATCAGAGGCGGCTCCAGGGTGGAGCACCTGCCCTGGGCAGGAGCGAAGTGCAGGGTCTCTGTGGCTGGGCTGAGCCAAGAGGGGCCGACCAGCCTCGTCCCCGCCAGCGGGGTGCTCCGGAGGCCTCCCCGGCCGTGCTGCTGCCGCGGGGCCAGCCGGCCTCTAACGAGGCTTCCCACTTAGGTGGGGAGATGCTGCGGCTCCTCTCGCTCTCCTAATGAGAGCGACAGTCGCGAACATTTACTGAGCACTTTCGTGCACCAGGACCTGTGCAAACACAGACTGCATGCTGGGACAGTCGGATCTGCGTTCCCCCTTTCAGTCCTCACAGCCGCTCCATGCAGCTGCTACCACAGGGAAACCGAGGCACACGGAAGTTCGGAAAGCGGTTCAGGGTCACAGGCCAACAAGTGGTCGAGATGGAAACCCATCCAATCTGGTTGCAGAGCTTGTCTCTTCAGGATCACACAGTAGGACTTCTATTTCACGTGGGAGTGAGGCCATCTCTCTCAGAACCGAGGGCCGGACCTGGTGACCCCAGGGGTCTGATGTAGCCTAGGGAAGAAGTAACTGTGGCCCAGAGAGGGGAAGTGATTTATTCAAAGCCACATGGTCTATTAGTGTCCCAGGTGCCATGAGAACACACGCTTCTAAGGCTTCACGACCACGATGTGACGGCTGCCCTCCCACGCCTGGGCTGGCAGCTGCCTCGGCTGGACACCACGGGGCTCCTCCCTCTGCATCAATCCCCCTGATTCTCTGGCTCTCTGCATGAAGCAGGCCCTTGGCTAGGTCTGCCTGCCCCTCGCCCTGACCCGGGTCTTGGAGGAAGAGCGAACTACTGAGACCCAAGAGGCCACCCACTATTCTCCCTCTCTCACGGACTGTGCTTCCCCCGGCTGACAGAAGCCAACATGCCATGGGTGCTGTAGATATCAGGCGGCCACGGAGCCAAAGGCAGAAGCGGAGAGAAGTAGGGGCCATGTGCACAGAGGCAGAGCCCTGAAACCACACTGCAGGCCAGCAGGGAGCAAGGGCAGTAAGAAACGAGTACAAAATCCAGATGCATTTGTGGGAGGGAAAGAGATCCGCACCCTTGTCCCAGCTCTGTCATCTGCTGCTCCAAGGCAGGCCTGTCTTCTCCACTCCAGTGTGGAGACCACATGCCGGGGTAGTGGGAGGCCAGCCTGGACCTCCACGGGGCCAGTCGGGCAGCTGGGCATTCGTGCGGCAGGTGGCCTTGGCCAACCCCAGAGAGGGCCTGGGTGCGGCTGGAAAGGACGCCCCCGCCAGACTGTGGCCCATCTGTCAGAGGACATGTGTCCAACAGCCCCAGCTTACGCCCACGGCGCCACCCCAACGTGGGCAAGGACAGCCGATGGACAAAGGGGAGCCTTGGCCTACCCACAGGCTGGAGGTGGAGTTTCCCCAATGCACGGCCCACGCGGCCACCACCACTCCCTCCTAACCCCACACTCGACGTCACACGTGCCCACCAGCCGCCCCAGGCTTCTCGCCGGCCACACGCTCCCACTGACGTCGTGATCCCATCCGCACACGCCTGTCCGGGACAGGCCATCTCTGCCTCTCCTTCTGTCTGTACTGCCTCCCCTCTCCGCATCAGCCCTCCCCCACGCCATAAGTATAAAATGGCATCAAGGAAGTAAAGCACCTACCGCCTAGCAGAAGGTCAGCAAAGTCAGCGGCTACTGCTTTGTTGTTCATAAGGCCCTGTTACAATGAAGGCTATGAGTCTTCAAACGTGGAAAAAGCTGAGAACCTGAGGGCAGAGCCCCCCACCCGAGAGAAGACGGACATACATGTACCAGGTTCGGCTCCCCAGAGGCCTCTCCCGGGAGCAAGCCCTTCCGTCCTCCATGACCAGCCCTAATCCCGATGGCCTGGGGGCCTCTCTGTCCAGGGATCAGCTGAAGCTATAAACACCTGCAGCCGGAGGAGGAGGCTATTTGTGGACAAGAAACTTCTGCCTGCAGCCTGAGAAGGCAGAGATTAGGCCTGACATCTGAACTGGTACCACCATTGTCCCTGCAGGGCTCTGAGGCTTCTGGTGAAATCCAAGCCCGCCTTCAAGGCCAGGGCCCCAAGATACGGTCCCTGAGCCCCACCCAGGTGGGTGTGCCCACTCCCACCTCCACGTCCTGGTACACAGGGGTCCCTGCCTTTCTCCAAGTCTCTGGCTAAGAGTCACTGGAGCTCCTGTCCTCCTCTGTCTTCCTAAAATTCGAGCTCTTGAGGACAGAGGACGCGTCCTATTCAGCTCCACTCCCCACTGCTGCACACTGGGTGCCTCCACGTGCTCTCATCCCTGGGGCAGCTCTGACAGGTGAGGTCTTCTTCCAAAGAGCACATGAAAAGATGCTCAACGTCACTAATCATCAGGGAAAGGCAAATCGGAACCACAAGCTACCACTTCACACCCACAGGGACGACTATTCAAACGAACAAAAAAACCACGAAAAATAACAAGCATTGGCAAAGATGTGAAGACACTGGGACCCTTGCGCACTGTCGGTAGAACATAAAATGGGGCAGCTGCTGGAAGACAGTTTGGTGCTTCCTCAAAAAATTAAGCACAATTACCCTATGATCCTGTAAGTCCATCTCTAGGTATATACCCAAAAGAACTGAAAGGAGGGACTCAGATACCTGTTCACGCATGTTCACAGCAGCACTAGTCACAGCAGGGAGGAGGTGGAAACAACCAAGTGTTCACCACGACTAAATGGATACATAAAATGTGGGATATCTGTGCAAAGGAATATGATTCAGCTATAAAAAATAACGGAGTCCTGACACAGGCCAGAACACAGGTGAACCTTGAGGACATGGTACTAACACAAACACCGTATGATTAATCTACCTCCATGAGGTACCAATAATAGGCAAATTCGTACAGACAGAACACAGAAGAGAGCTTCCGGGGGCTGGGGGACAGGGGACTGGACGGGGAGTTGGTGTCTAATGGCTACAGAGTTTCGGTTTGGGATGGATGAGAATGTTCAGCAGATGGATGGTAGTGATGGCAGCACCACAAGACAAACGAATTTAATGTCACTGAACTGTAACTTAAAAGGGTCACAGTGGTAAATTTTATGTGACGTCTATCTTCGCACAATAAAATGAATGAATGTAACCAAAACCAAACAGAAAGGTGACATTATTGTCATTGCCCCCAGCTTTACAGATGAGGAACTGAAGCTGAGCAAGGTTAGACCACCAGCCCAAGGCCACACCAGCTCCTGGCACAGACCAGGTCTGAACAGAGGGTCACATCATCAGGCCTCCAGAAGTACGAAGTCAGTGTTGTAAGCCAGAGGGGGGACATGGAAGGATCCAGAAGCCACAGGGCAACAGAGCAAAGGGCAGTGGAGGAGCTGGCTTGGTAAGAGCTGCCGGACTGCTAAAGGGAATGAGAAGCCTGGGCTGCAAGGCACCCAGGGAGACAACAGAGGAAGCAAGGAGAGGAGAAGCAGAGAGAGGGGAGAGACCAGGAGAGCTGGGAGACTCAAGAGCAAGGTGGGCAGGAAAGAACGCATGCTCAGGAAGGAGCCAGCCAGCCCTCTTGCAGGCAGAACAGAGAAGGCAAGACAGAGCTGTGAGGGGAGGGAAAGACAGAGTGTGCGGGCAGATGGGGGCGACAAGTTGCCCCACGCTCACCTCCCCACCACCTGCCCACGGGGCCAGAGGCCAGGCTGGCCAAAGGAGGTCAGAGTGACCAGCGTGGCGGTGCCAGGGCGAGGGTCACAGAGTGACGGGGCAAAAATGCAGGCAGCAGTGGGCAGCAGCCGGCCAGCAGCCCCGGCCTCGGGAGCCCATCCACAAGTGTGGGAGGCTCGGCTCAGAAATAACAGGCGCTAATCTGTCCCGCAGCTCCGCATGTTATCTGCATGTCTGCTGGCCTCCTCAGAGCGTCCGCGCTGGCTGTACAGCGGCCAGAGCTGGGAGCGGGCTGAACCCCTGTCCTTAGAGTCTCCGGGGCACCCAAGATCAGTCTGCTCTCCTCCCTGCCCAAGGCCTCTTCCTGCCTGCTTGTTCTCAGCTCCCAGCCTGTGTCCTGCTGGGCTGGCCCACCTGGAAAAGGACCGATGGCCTCCGACCGCAGGAAGTGGGGTGTGTACAGACCGGGGCGCTCGGGGGTGCAGCGTGGGGCTGGGGCACTGAAGGGTGGCAAGAGTGGGTCCCCCGAGGGCAGATGAGAAGATGGAGGAGAGGAGCCAGAGTGAGACAAGGTCTGAGTCAGCTTGGCAGCCTGTCCCTCTTCCTCCACCTCCCGGGGTCCCATCCCACACACGGGGCTGAGCTCAGAGCTATATATACCTCCCAGCTGGACAGCAGCCCCTGCCGAGGGCCCCTTCACCAGCTCTCTGCGTGGTCCTGCCCTGGCTCAGCCCCCACGCCTGGTAAGAAGAGATGGGGATAAGCCAGCGTCTGGACCCCAGCAGGATCTGTGCTCACGGAGGACAGGTGCTGTGGGGGCTGGGCGAGTCATCAGACACTGAGGGGCAGCCTCCAGCGGCCCTGCCCTGAGCCTGACCCACCTGGAGCCTGGGCCAAGCCACAGGCGGGGGCAGGGAGGAGAGGAGCAGGTGGGGCAGCGGGGCTGAGCACACAAAGGCCACTGGGGGTGATGGGGAAGCGCTGTGCTTGGGGGCAGGGGAAATGCTTCTAGCCTTCATTCTCCCACTTACCAGCTGAGAGACTCTGGGAGAAACTCTTGGCCTCTCTGAGCTCGTACAACCTCACCCTAACCCAACCCTAAGCCTGGAAAAGATCGAAGAGATAAAGGGTGTCAGAGGCCACTGATAGCTCCTGTGTTCCTCGCATAATTAAGAGGCTCCTGGCCCCTGCCCCCTCCCCTCTATTCCTCCAGGTCCTCCCCCGTGGGATCCCCCCACCCTCTGCCCCTCCCTGAGTCTCTGCGCGGGCGGAGGGCCACAAACGGGCCAACAACATGGCCAAGACAGTTCGCCAAACACCATTTTCATCCTGCTCCCCCCGCCCCTCAACAGTTCCCCTTGGGCCAAACAGAATTCCAACCCAAGGCCTGCCAGAGGTCCGCAGGCTTGCACTTCCCAAACTGGCTGGGTTACAATCATCCGCTGACAACAAGGTCTCTTAACCCAATTCCTTTACATGTGAAGTGGGGAGAGAAATATCCACTCATAACAAGGAAATAAAACGACACATCCCCCCAAATGTGTACCGCTGGGTGAATGGATAAACAAGATGTGGTCTATCGACACCACGGAATGTTAGGAAGTTCTGACCTGGGCGACCACAGGGAGGACCCTTGAGGACACGATGCTAAGTGAATTAAGGCCATCACAAAAGGGCAGACCCTGTCTGATTCCACATCTGTGAGGTCCTGGAGCAGTCACGTCCACAGAGACAGAAAGCAGAGTGGTGGCTGTCAGGGGCTGGGACGAGGAGGGAATCGGAGTCAGTGCTGAGAGGGTCTGGAGTCTCAGGAAGGTGAAGAAGTTCTGGAGAAAGATGGCGCTGGTGGCCTCACCACAACGTGAGTGTCCTTTATGTCACTGAACTGTACACTTAAAAATGGTGAGAAGGGTAAATTTTATGTAATGTGTATTTTACCACACACACTAAAGGAGACACCTCAGCATTCAAAGTCTGGTCCGCAGTGGCACTCCAATAAATGTCTCCTGACTCTGCCACATTCTGCCATCTCCACGGGCCCCCAGACACCTGCAGCACCCTCCGCTCTCTCCTTCTGCCGAACACCTCTTGGCCACTTGTATTCGCCAGAAAACTTGTTCCTTCAAGCACAAGGATGTATGCTGCCAAGTGTCCTGGGCACACATCATGGCTTCCCAACAAAGAGACCCAGACAGCTCTCAAGCTAAACGTTTTGTCCACACCTGCCCTCCCCACCCCTTCTCACCTTCACACCTCAGCTCTGCATCAGTACCCATCCCGTTCTCCACCAAAGGAGCAGAAAGAGCCGAAGATACCAGTTCTCTATTCCTCTCCAGCTCCATGGGAATGACCTACGTAAAGCACTTGATCCCACACCAACCAGATGCCCCATACACGTCAGCGGTCTTCTTCACAAAGCTTCCATAGGGGCCAGAAGTAAGAAGCAACCACCAGAGCAGGAAGTGGTTAGAGCAGGGTGGTGTGGGGCGGGGGGTGGGGGGGCGACACACGGCACAGATGCCCACAGAAATCAGAGAGACTCTGTGTGGACCCAGCAAAGCCACAGTAGTGGGGCTGGGGAGGAGAGATGCACAGTTATATCCGGTGCCTGAGGATGAGACCCAGGGTCCGGCTAGCGCGGACACTGCTTCTCCAACAAGTCAAGAAAGAAAGGAACCTCTGCGGCCCTGCAGGGAAGGCTGCAGGTAAAGATGGGTACCAGGGGCTGTGAGAGCCCCGTGGTTCCCCAAGGTGGTAACAAACTGGACACGTGTTCGGTCTCGCTGAACTAAGCTGAAGAGCGTCCTCCCAGAGCTCCTGCCCACCCAGAACCTCAGAATGTGCCCTTATCTGGAGGCAGGATCTTTACAATTGTACTAAGATGAGGTCACACTGGATTAGGTGTGACTATATCCTCAAAAGAAGAGGCGAGGACACACAGGGAAGATGGCGATGTGACAACAGAGTGACAGCAGAGTCACAGGCTGGAGTGATGCAGTTACAAGCCAAGGAAGTCTCCGGCTTGGGAGCGACCACCGGAAGCTAAGAGAGACTGGAACAGATCCTCTCTCAGAGCCCCCAAAAGAAATCAGCCCTACAGACACCTTGACTTGAGACTTCCCCTGAGCTGTGCGAAAACAGATTTCTGCTGTGTTAAGCAGTCTGTCTGTGATCATTTCTCATAGCAACCCTCAGAGATGAATACGGCCAGCCCCCACGAGCCCCGCACACAGCGCGCTTTAGACAGCTGACAAAGCCTCCATCTTGGGGGACCAAGGGGGACGAGCGCTGCACCAGGCAGAGAGAGAATGGAAATCCCTGGGGGTGGGCACCCAGCCCGGAGCCGTCTTGTTGGGAGCCGGGGCAAGGCCCTCTGTTGTCAGAGTGCCCGCCAGTGACAGAAACCCTCCCAGTGCCTGCCTGCCCAAGGACTCTTTCAAGCTGGGGGTCCTGGGAATGGAAGGCTGACTGGGGCCTTCCAACAGCTATTCGGTTTCTGGGTTTGTTCTACTTTCCCACATACCCTCCCCTCCACCCAAATGTCAGCACAGCCCCGGGCAGACTGCTGTGTTCTTCCCACGTGGCTACTGGACATGAAGTATCTCTATGTTCCACATTCTCAGCCACTCCCAAAGATCAAGCCTTTCCAGATGACTCTGAGCTGGAGGGGACCTTTCCTGAGTGAAGGTCTAGAGCACTCTGCCTGACTCTCTCCTGGGACACCCCACATCCGCCTTGCAGCACAGTTCTGTGTGTGTTCACCTCCCTGACCCCCACCATACTGTGAGCAGGGGCCGGATCTCCCCCACCCAGGCCTGGTACACAGAAGGCTCACGACTGAGTGCGTGCGTGAATGAGGGAATGAATGACCACCTTCCTAACCTCCCTTCACAGCCAAGGGTGTGGAGCTGGGAATGAGGAGGCATCTGCCTGGGGGGCAGCTTATGGGATTTTCCCAGTCCACTCTTGGGGGGTGGGCGGGGGGTGTCTTTCCCTTTCCCAAGTCTTCTCCTACCACAGCCTCTCACCCAAAGGCTTCTCCTCACACGCCTTCCCACCCCTTGGGAACCCCGGACAGAAGGAAGCCTGATCCTTCCGCCTGATAAATGGCCCAGTGGTCATTCCCCCTTGCATTACTTGGAGAACCCCGAGGGTGCTGTGCCCCCCCCCCCGCCGCCCCGTGCCTCGGCCCTACTTCCAGAACTGAACCGTGACAGCAGGGGTCTGCCACCCTGCCCCAACAGGCTCCTTACCGTACATCTTGCCCTCATCTGACAGGATGATCTTACGCCGGCCACAAGGCGGGTAGATGGCCAGGGCTTCCTGGAAGCTCTGCTCGATGTCCGGGCTCCACACTCCCTCCGCGTCATTGTCGATGGGCTTGTCCAACGCCTGACTGCCCCCAGAGACGTTGCTCCCCTCAGGGGAGTTAGGAGGGCTCCACTCGTTGGAGGTAATGGTGCCGGCCTTGCCCTCCAAGGCTCCGCTTGGAGGAGCGCCCGTTGGACCTGTTTGGGCAGAAACCACAGCATCGGAGGAAGAACTACACGGCCATGGGACAGGGCACCCCGGGAAGTGCCAAGCCTGAGAATGAGTTGCTCTTCCTTGCTTGGCCAGCCCCAGCACGGGAGCTTGGAGGGAAAAGCCCGGGACCCAGAGGATGAAGAGTGAAGTGAAAGGTCTGGGAGGATGAGGAGGCCTGGAATCTAGGGCAGGTCGTTTGCCCTCTGTAGACCCCAGCTTCCCAGGCTGTCACATGAGCACGATGGCTGAGGCACTCTCTGAGCATAGCTCTAAGAATCCTAAGACAGGGCTGAGAAGTAGGAGACAAGGACCAAGGACCAAGAGATGTTCTGACATCAAATCAACGAGGGGCAAAAAGGATGCGAATTATTGTGCGTTGTTGGTAGGAATGCAAAATGTAACCACTACAGAAAACAGTACAGAGGTTCCTCAAAGAATTAAACATCAAACTACCATACGATCCAACAATTCCACTTCTGGGTATATATTCAAAGAAACGGAAAGCAGGGTCCTGAAGAGATATTTGCACACCCATGTTCACAGCAGCCTTATTCACAATAACCAAGAGGCGGAAGCAGGCCAAGTGTCCACGGACGGATGGATGGATAAACCAAACATGGTATATACGTGAAATGGAGTATGATTCAGCCTTAAAAACGAGGAACAGTCTGTCACACATTACAGTGTGGATAAACCCTGTGAACATTATGATGAGTGAAACAAGCCAACCGCAGAAAAGACCAATGCTGTGTGATTCCACTTACAAGACGTCTCTGAAGTTGTCAAAATCACAGACGGAAGGTAAAATGCTGGTTTCCAGGGGGAGGAGGAAATGGAGAGCTGTTGTTCAATGTGTATACAGTTTTGGTTTCACAAGATGAAGAAGTTCTGGAGACCTGCTGCAGGACAATGTGATTATAACTTTTAACACTACTGAACGAATGACTCAAAAATTGTTAGGATGATAAATCTTGTTGTTTTTTTACTACAATTAAAATTTTCTATTAAAAAAAAGGATGCAAAATAAAATGCAGGTCACCATTCTCCTATTCCATCCTCAGCCTGGGGTCCTTTCAAAGGAAGATTTTAGCCCTGGGAGATTCTCACCTATTGGGGCTACAGCAGGGTTGATTTGCTGGTGTTTCCAGAAGCTAACAAAAAACCCTGTCCTTTGCCACCCGCCCGAACACAGTGCCTGCAGCCTGGCCAAGTTCCTTAGCACCTCTACTCCCTCCTAGGTTGTACCCCCCACCCCGCCCCCACTCAGCTCCTCCTTTTCCTTCACGGTGGACGTTGACCGCACTCACCCTCATACCCACCTCTTCAGGAAGAACTGGGGGGTACGTATGTGGGGCTTCATGTACGGGGAAGGAAAAGAAAGTGAAGAATGTTCTGGTAAAGTCTTATCTCAGAGCATCTGGAGGTGAGAACTATTGCTATCTTTCTCTCTCTAAAATACAAAAAATCTTTAAAAAAAAACTTTAATGGCAACAAAGTAGGTAAGATAACTTGAAAACTCTCACTCTCTAAAAGAAATTTGAAATGATAAATAAAATATAACAAATATAATACTTTTAAATGTATAGTTGTCTTCAAAAGAAAGTAAACACCTAGAGGCCCCAAATGAAAGAACTCTAAGTAGAGGAATCAGTAAGTGAGCCGTTACTACAATAATTCTGGGAGGCAAAGGGGGAAGCTGGTCTTAGTAATGAGGCCACTGGGTTTTAATGGCCACTCAGATGACAGCTTAGACCTGACAGATACGAGGAGGTTGGAACCTGGAACCATACCTTAATCCTCAGAGAAAAGGAAGAATACTGACAAAATATGACCAGGAAGATTATCTGGTTTGGCCTAAGTCCTAGGTAAGAAAGAGAAGGAAAGGGAAGAGGGAGGGGAGGGGAGAGGAGGGGAAAGGAAAAAAATTGAAAAGAAAAAGAAAAGAAAAGAGAAGGGCACCTGGGTGGCTCAGTTGGTTAAGCAACTGCCTTTGGCTCAGATCATGATCCCAGGGTCCTGGGATTGGGCCCCACATCTGTCTGGCTCCTTGCTCAGCATGGAGTCTGCTTCTCCCTCTCCCACTTCCTGCTACTCTGCCTGCTTGTGCTCTCTCTCTCTCTGTCAAATAAATAAAAATTCTAGAGAGGAAGGAGGAAGGAAGAGAAGAGAAGAGAAGAGAAGAGAAGAGAAGAGAAGAGAACTGTCTTTCCTAAATATTTGTAACTGAAGTACTGCCTTGACTGTAAGTGGATTTGAGATTTGAATTTTACCATACTCAGGAATTCCCAGCCAAGTCATAACAATAAACAGTGGTCCATGGCTGGAAAATCTCTGAAAGACAGTCTTAACCCATATTACAGAGAATTCCCAAAGATAAAGCCTTGCTAAAAAAAAGATCTCAAAATCCAAAGTTGCAACATATAAGAAAGAGGAAACAATCTACCATGATCAAGATTCAACAGGATTAGAGCCCCAAGAATGAAAGATAACTGAACTATCAGATAAAAACTATTATAGAATGGTATTTAAAATAATTATAGACTTTAACAAAGAACTGGAAACATGAAAAAGAAATAAACACTATCAAAAAGCACAAAGAAGACTGGAAAAAGAACCAAATAGGACATTTAGAAATGAACATTTTGGTTACTAGAGTTAAAACTCAATGGTTTCACTGAGATGAATAGCACATTAGATACAGGTAGAGAAAGAATTAACAACCTGGAGGATAGATCTGAAGATATTACTCAGAAATGTATTTTTTTTAAGTGATAAAGAGCAAGGAGAACAAAATAAGGCAGTGAACATACCTCCAATTAGCTGAAAGAGAGAATACACAAAATGAAGAATAACATTTGAAAAGATAATGGCGAGGAAATTTTCCCGAAATAACGAAATACATGAATCTCCAATTGAGCAACCATATTGAAACCTAATGAAGAAAAATTCAAATAAAATCAATACACACTGTAAGGACACTGCAGAATACCAAAAAACAAAGAACAGATCTTAAAGGCATCAAGAGTAAAAAAAGACAAAGTACCTACAAAGGAAGAACTATGACACTAACTGTATCTACTGACAGTGGACTTCTCAACAGTAGCACCAGAGGACCAAAGATTAGGTCTCCAAACTGTTGAGAGAAAAATAACTGTTAACCTAAAATTCAAAACCCAACCAAAATACCACTCAAGAGTAAACATTTTAAAAAAGACATTTTCAGACAAAGATGGAGAGAATTACTACTAACACACCCTCACTAAGAAAGAAAAAACAGGAGAGGAGGGATTATTTTTTTAAAGGAGCTTCTAGGAAAAGAAGGCATTGAACACATGGAAGAGGGGTGAACAAAAGCCATGGTAAAAATAAAAGTGAATCTAAACAATATTAACTCTTGGGCGCCTGGGTGGCTCAGTTGGTTAGACAACTGCCTTCAGCTTGGGTCATGATCCCAGGGTCCTGAGACTGAGCCCTGCATCGGGCTCCCTGCTCTGCGGGGAACCTGCTTCTCCCTCTCCCTCTGCTACTCACCCTGCTTGTGTGCTCCTGCTTTCTCTCTGTGTCAAATAAATAAATAAAATCTTTTTAAAAATTAACTCTATAAAAACAATTAACAACCATGATCATGACCAAGTCTGGTCATGCAACACCCACGTGTGCACGCATGCACATGCAAGGAAAACCAGGTTTCTGAACCATAACATTGGAAGAGACATTTGATAAGACTGAAGACCCAGTCACAATAAAAGTGCTTAGCAAACTCTAGAAACAAATTTTCTTAATGTGACAGAAGATATCTTCCCAAAACCCACTGTGATGTTATGATTTATAAGAAATGTGTATTTGGTCTTTGCCCTGGTTTCTAACACGGAGCTCCTAAAACCCTTGGAATTTCCTAAGTGATGAGAGCGATAAAGGTGTCCTATTTTGTGAAGGTGGTGGCTTCTGGAATGCAGCTATGGATGAGGGCTGAGGGCCAGGGGAACCAACCATGTAATCAGAGGGTTGGAACCTTCAGTCCCACACCACCAGCTCCCCTCCCAAAAAGTCCAGGGGAGGGAGAGGGACTAGAGGTTAAATTAATTGCCAACGGCCAGTGATTTAATTGATTGTACCTATGTAATGAAGCCCCTAAACACCCAAAAGGAGAGGGCTCAGAGAGCTGGTGAGCCGATGAACACACGGAGATTTGGGGAGAATGGTACATACTTATAGAGGGCTCAGAAGTTCCACGCCCGTCCCCCAACCTTGCCCTATGCATCTCTTCCATCTGGCTGTTCCTGAGAAAGCCCAGTTTGAACATTTATACTCACACTGTAAAGTCTGGTTCTACCAAGAACCTAGCCAATGCAGTCCTAGCCAACACAGTAGGACAAGAAAAAGATGTGCAGATTGGAAGAAAAGAAGTAAACTGTCATTGTAAGGATTATGATAGAAGACTGAAAGAATCTGACAAATTACAATTACATTCTCTTATACCAGAAATAAGGTATTAGACAATTTTTTTAAATATTGTATTGAAACCAAAGTCATAATTTACCTACTGATTAACAATAAGTGAGGCCTTTACAGAGAAAACAGTAACTGTTTTGAAAGACATAAAATATCTAAATAGGAGGAGAGGAAATTGTGCTCGTGGGTGGGAAAATGTCACAAAGATGCTGAATATCAAAAAAATCATGAATTCAGTGAAATTATGATTAAAAATCCCACAAGGTCTTCCACAGAACTTAACAAGCTGATTTTCAAAATACGGGGACGAACAAAGACCCTTCTCAAGTTGTCTTAATTCATTGCCTTTACTCTTCCTTTCTTCTCTTTGGACTTGTCTTTCACCAGACCTATTCCCTAAGTGCTTTCTTCGGGGCTCTGTCCTGACCTCTTCTTTTAAACCCCCATACATAACCCCCGGGGGCTCCCAACCCATGGCTTACACCCCACTGTATATTTTTGATTACCCAATCTGTATGTCCTTCCTGAGTTTAGCTACATATGGCAACTGCTTACCAGGCAGCCCCAGTCAGACTTCTCAAAAGCTCCTCAAATTCAACATGTCCAAAATCAAATTTTCAGCGGGCCACTGAGTCCTGAAATGACACCACCAACTGCCCACAGGCCAGAAACCTAAGCATGTATCCTGACTTCTCCCTCTTATCTCCCATAAATAATTAACAACCACATCCGGTCTCCTGAAGGTCTTCTTGAAACCCCGTCTCCTTCCATCTCAGAACCTTAACCCGGGCTTCTGCTCGTGTTCCCCCTGGGTGACTGCCAACCCCATGCAGACTGCGTGATATCTCACTGCAGCCACAGTGAGTTTTCTGCAACACAAATGTGATCATGGGATTCCTCCACTTAAAATCTTTCGATAGCTTTCCCCTGACCTTAGATAAAACGACATGCCCCATGACAGGATTCTGTACAGCGGATTCCTGCTCTCCTGCCATACCTTCCAGGCATCTCTCCCTTGGTCGTGCCCCCCCAACCCCCAAACTCCATTATCCAGATGATACCCCTGACATGCTAAGCTCGTTCTCCACACTGGAAGCGCTGCCTGAAGCCTTCCTCCCCATCCTTCTTCCACCTAACACCTACTATCTTGAAGGTCCAGCCACAATGTCACTTCCCCTGCGACAGCCACCCAGACCTCCAGTCTGGATCAGGCAACCTCCTCTGTGCTCCAACAGATCCCCATGCTTTCCATACCTGACCCCCCCGCTCCGAGGGATGACTGGCCTCCTTCACCACACCGCACATTTCATGAGGGTGGGGAGGGGTGTCTTTCTCTACAGAGCCCTCAGCACACTGCACAATGGTGGGGAACACGTGAGCGGGTGTCTGCTAGGTGTTCTTCGTGAAATAATGATTTCTCTGTGGGGAGAAGGTACTGTTCCATGTCTAGTGTCAGGAAACCAAAGAAAATATCAGTAAACGTCTGGACTTTGGCACACCAGAGAGATTGAGTTTTTGGAGGTTTGTAAAATGAAAAGTGTGATGTCTGGGAGTCAAGAGACTGGTTGTGGTTCCAGCGTTACAAGCAACCGAGACCATGGTCAAATTCATCCATTTCGTAGATTGGGATCTAAAGGTCCTCTCTGTCCTACAGTGTCTGTGGCTCACACTCCCTGCCCAGACCCTCCACTTCCTCTGGGAGCTCTCCTAAGTAGCCTTTACACATACCACACAGACTTCACCTGGGGCTTTGTTCCAAGAAGCCTGGAGAACTGATCTGCCAGGGCGAGATGTCCCATAAGCTGGTCGACAAGATCAGATGTTACCCAGCCCGGGACCTGACACAGTCAGTGCTCAGTGCGAGCTATGCTGTCACCCTCATTACCTGCAAATAGTGCCTCACGTGGAAGGTCTAAAGTTCTAAATGGACCTAATAGGCACATATATCTTAAGTCTTAATGCCTAATAGTGATTAATGTTAATTAATAATATTAATACTTAAGGTCTTGTATGTCCTGGTTTTAGCCTAGATTCTCTTCTGAGAACTGGCACTAAACACAGATGAATACTCCAAGCCAGGCAGAGGGTGATAGGGAGGCCAGAAAGGAAAGAAGGAAAGGAGGGAGGCCCAATGCCCCTGATACCACATCAGCCCTTCTGAGGACTTGAGTCTCTGGGCCGTTCCTTCACCCAAGCTGAGCTGGACCAGCTGGTTGAAGTAAGCACCTTCCGTCCCCAGGGCAACCCAGCGGAACACCAGACCTGGGGACAACCAGAGATTCACATCAGATGCTGCCCCACGCTGAGGACCTGTACTTCCGTGTCCCCAAGACTGGGTCCATCCCAGGGGAAGGAGGGCAGGGGGTCACCGGAGGCCCCAGGCCATAGCTCTCTCTGGCTGGCCTCTCCCATCCTCCCCACCCACGGCCCCAGGCCTGGCTGCCTCCCCTCGCTGGGCACACCTCCCACACAGCCTAGGCCCTGCAGCTAGCAGAATGGAGGGTAAGCCAACACCAGCCCAGAGAAGGATGCCCACTCCTCCTACTTCCCCAAACTCTCCACACTGACCCCCGTGGGCCTGTCAGGATGAGAGCGGGAGGGGAAGACAGATGGCATAGTTAAGCCTGGGCCATGTGCCATGAACAGAGGAATAAAAATAATCCTTGGCTTGGCTTCCAGGGCCTGGCTTGGAGGCCTCTGGTTCTGCCCCCAGCCCCACCCAAAAGCCCACCAGATGGTCCACCCAAAGCAAACAACACTCAGCTCCACCCTGGGGTCCCCAGATGCCAGTTACTCAGGAATTTTCAGAAGAATTAGAACTTACAGGCTCTTACTAATATCTTTTTAATAAGAACAATAAACTCCTCAAAAACACTTTCAGGACAGGAAAGGAATCACGATCCCCAGGTTGTAAAATGCAGAAACCACGGCTCAGGAGGGCCCCCACCGGAGCCACCTGAGCACATGACTGTTTCTTAGACATCAGCACCTACCCCAACTCTCCTGGCTCAATGTCGGGAATTTAGATAGATGTTATCCTACTTTACACAGAACCAGTTAACCCACTGATTCCCTTTCCTCAGTCAAGGATCTACCACTCATTTCCTTTTATCACAAAATCTTTTAACTTGTTGAGGGTCAACACATGTTATAACCTCCTCCCTGTGCTCTCGACCCCAATCGGAAATAAAGGACGGAAACTCAGAAGGTTTCTAAGACTCGCCTGGTGTCATCCAGGGTTAGGGAGAGACAATTCAGAAGGGGCCTAAGTCTCCTGCCCAGTTATATAGGTAGAAATGGTTCTCTCTGCTCCTCCTCTCCTAGCTCAGATTCCAAATGCTCTGGGATCCAGGCTAAAGGTTCCAACTCTATTAGGCTCCTCATGACCTGTGGGCCCTGACCTGACCTGTGATGCTTCCCCGCTGGGACCCCCGGAAAGAACAACCGCCTTCATCCCAACAACTCCTTTACTGAGCAGCAGAGAGGAAAGAGAAGACAGGATGTCCTTCCAGGGACCCATCCTAATCTCCCACTACATGAGTCTCAAAGGGATAAAGGCAGAGGGGGCAGGGGGAGTAACTCAAGTAATTCGGGGTGAGAGCGGTCCCCTTCTGCCTCAATCCTAGAACACGAGTCCTTCTTCCAGCTGGCGGACTTATCAGCAGGGCTTGGTTACCAAGGCCAGTGGACCAACATCTCTGCACCCCAGGTGCTCTGCCCAATCCAACAGAGTTGTAGTTACAGAGCATCCCTGTCGGATGGAATGTGGCTCTCCCGTGTCAATACATTATTGAGTGGAGACAAAAACGGCCCCTCCCAACGTTACCTTGGCCATTCCCACCAGATTAGACTCTGGAGCCCGGGCCCAACCATACAAGAGCCAAAAGGTGCTGCACACACTGAAGCACAGGTACAAGACACAGATCTCTGTGCAAACCCCCGACTGAGGGGGTTGGGGTATGTCTCAAAGCCTTCACTGCCCTGACCTCATTTCTTCATAAGAGCAGGAGGGGAAATCAGGAACAGCAGATCCCAGACTGATTCCCACTCTTCCCTCCGGCCCCCTTGGTCTCCTCAGCAGCCCCTGAACCCCGAGTTTACTCACACTGTTTTCCTGAATAGGGTGGACCTCCTTCCTGACACCAGTCCATTAACAAACATCTGCTGTGGGGGGAGAAGCGGGGGGAGGTCGTTCAACCATAAGCTGAGTAAGGCCTGAGGATCTGCCATGTAACACGGTGACTAGAGCTGGTAACGCTGTTCTGTGTAACTGAAAGTTGCCGAGAGTAGAACTTAAATGTTCTCACCAAAAAGAAAGATGTGAAACGGCAGATGTGTTCATTAGCTAGCCGGGGAGATCCTTCACAATGTGTATGGATACCAGGTCAGCACAATGCATACTTAAGATACCTTACAATTTTCATTTCATCAACCTCACCAAAGCTAAAATTTAAAAAAAGAAAACTGTATTTTTAAAAACCCATCTGAGTAGCTGTTCTTGGACTAAACTCTGGGGAAAGGGGTTCGGGCCCTCAGGGGGTTTAGACTTTAGATGGGGGACAGGAGGCTAAGAGCTACAGTGTGAGTGGCTTCGGTGGGTCAGGTACAGGGCACACAGCTCAAGCTGGGGCCTACCTCTGCCCAGAAGGGCTCCCTGGCCCGTGCCACAGAGGCCTCAGGTCTCCAGGTCTCTACCATGTAGGGCCCGAACTGCTCGCTGGTATGCCTCAGAGCTCTCTGGCCTCGATCCTAAGCTGATGTCTTCTTGCCATCGATAGCCAGTGATGTCTGAGGTCCAATTTACAACTCCCAAGGTGCCTAGAAGACTGGCTGCTTTGCTGTAACTGAGGAGGCTGGGAGACACAAGGAGGACAAGAGGACCCATCCTCCAGGCAAGAGCTGGGTCACGGGGGTGGGGGAGAGACTCACCTCCGTGACACACAGTGCCGCCTCCCCCCCAGCACACAGCCCCCGTGTACTGGGCAGATGACCTGCCGGACAGGTTCAGGGGCCCTGGCACTCGCGGGAGGGAGGCTTGGCTGTCGAGGAAGTACCAGGACACCGAGGGACAGACGCTCTGCTCAGCAAAGAGGGACCTGTTCTCACATTAAGGCGTAAGACTAGGAGGTACCCGTTGCACGTATCCACGCGGTGTCTGGCGCTGGGCTAAGCCCTTGGCTAGATCCCCTCCCACTGCAGATGGCGCTGGGGCCGCCCCGGGTGCAGCGCCGCCCCAGCTCCGAGACTCTAAGTGGCGAGGTCCAGTCCCTTCCCCTCAGCAAGCCGCCCTCGCCCGCGGTTCTGTGGACCACAGCAGGGGGAAGCGGTCTGATTCCACAGTGTGCGGGAGTTGAGTTAAATGTGAAGACTAACACGGTTGGGTACCGACCCCAGGACCAACCAGCGAAGGGGAGCGAGAGACACACGGACGCCACTGCCCCACAGCCTCTGGCCAAGGTCCCGGCTGGGAGACGTGGGCATCCCAAGGTTTGTGTGAGTGAGGAGAACCCCCGAGGAGAAAGTCGACCTCCCCCTTACAGTCCTGAGAGGTAAAACGACTTGCCAAAAGGCCCCACAGCTAGTTCACACGGGCGCCGGAACTCAGCCTCAGCCCCAGCCCGGTGCTTTTTTGCTGCACAACTGCCACTGCCACGGCCACGGCCACCATCTGGATGCCTCTGGAAGGGGAGAGAGCTGGTTCCCAGGAAGGAGGGCAGCAGGCAACCCACGTGCGTGAATGAGCAGGTTCCCCAGCCACAAAGATCCCTCCTTCCTCTTTTCCTACCTAACCCCATTAGGGGTTTAGCCCTTGCGGTCATCCATTCATTCATTCACAACTGTACACTGAGCACCTGCTCTATGGCAGGCATTGGGTACAAGGCCACAAATGACCTAGACCTGCTCTCAACATCCTTCAGCCTCGCGGGGGTGGGCGTCCAGTGTTCCCGAGAAGACACACGGACAGGCTATCCTTCGTGTTCACGGAGCAGTCACAGATTCTGTGTGTGCACACGGGCCTACTCACTGACATCTGGAAGCCACAGCCGCAGCGCCCCCGTGGTCATGCGCACATACGCACGCGCGAGGCCCCGCCAGGGACGTGAGGGGCCGTCCGGCGCCCGCCTTCCCCGCGGGGTGGAACAGCGCTGCGCTCTGCCTTCTGGCTCCCGCGCTCACACTGGAAACAAGGGGCCTTTGCACAGTCTCTTCAGTGCCACCTGGTTTGCATTTTTGTGCTGTTTGTGCTTTCTGTTCCCAACTGCGTGGTGGAAGATGGCCCCCAGGTGCAGTGGCGCGGTGCAGGCCCCGGTTCCGAGGCGCACGAAGGCCGCACGTGTCCTCTGGAGACGGATAAGCTCCACGCAGCGTGACTTAACAACGCTGTCGGCTGTGAGGTCAACGGTAACCAACCAGTACCGTCTAGGAAGGAAATGAGGTGTCTTTGAACAGAAACACACATAAAACAAAGGTTATGAATGAATCAGCTGACAACACGGCGCTTGAGGCTCCCAGGGACCGCACCCCCGTCCCGAGATGCACGGCCCAGTACTCCTAACCCAGCGTGCTCGGCGACGTTACAGAACTGCCGCGAATCCGAGGAATCAAGTACCCAGGGAGGGTAGCACATTCAACTGTAGATGATTACCTGAGGGGAGAGAGGGCAAGATTTTAATAGAGCCTGAGCTCAAGGCGCTGGGAACACAACAGCTAATGGAGACAGAAATGTCAAAAGGTGGAACCAGTCCAAATGGCCATCAACAGGTGAATGCACACACGAAATGTGGCAGATCCATACGGTGGATCAGCCTGAAAAAAAGAATGAAGTTCTGACCCACGCTGCAACATGGATGAGCCTAGAAAACATTGTTTTGGGTTTTTTTTAAAGATTTTATTTATTTATTTCACAGAGGGAGCCCCTCTGTGAGAGAGGAGGAATAAGAGAGAGGAGGAAGCAGGCTCCCTGCTGAGCAGAGAGCCTGATGTGGGCCTCGATCCCAGGACCCTGAGATCATGACCTGAGCTGAAGGCAGAGGCTTTAACCCACTGAGCCACCCAGGCGCCCCTAGAAAACATTCTATTAAGTGAAATAAGTCAGTCACAAAATGACAAATATTTTATGTGTCTACTTATTTCACACTTTTTTTTAAGCACACCTGGAGAGAGGTGGGGAAAAGATGTGGGCAGTGAAGGGGATTAAGGGACCCGGGCCCAAAACACAGGAGACACAGGAAAGTGACCTATTTATAGCTAGAAATGAAAAGACAAGACAGCAGCATTTGGGTCATGGGGAGCAAGTCCTTAGGGATGAGAGGAAAGAGAGGGAGAGAAGGAGAAAACACCCAGTGGAGAAATGGACCTCCGTGTGCTGAGCTGAGCCTTGTACTCAGCTGAACAAAACTGGCCCAGTGTGACTTCAGATGGCTGGCCACGGCTTGCTGGAGGCCTGAAGTAATACATGCATTTAATAAGTATCCATAACAAATATTAGTTTTATTATAAAAAATAATAAAACCACACAAAACCTAGATGTCCCAGTCCCACCCCAGAGCAGCCTCCCTAGCGGTGCCTCTTTGTCTGCTAACACACACGAGGCTCTGGGGAAAGCATGCCGTGAGCCCGGTCCACTGTGAAGAAGCTCCAGTCATGTGACCTGAAGGAAAATCTACCTCTTACCAGCTGTGTGGCTGGTCAGGAACTTGTTTAACCTCCCCAAAGCTTCTGATCTCTCAAACAGGGGGAAGAAGACTGGCCTGGCAGAGAGGAAGGGCAGAGACAAAACAGGTCAAGAACGTGGACACAGCGCATGGGTCCGCACCACCCGCCACCCTCACTGCCCTTGCAGTGTGAAGACACTTACCACACCTAGTTCCTTGACAGGACAGGAGTGGGGCGGGGTGAGAGAAAAGGCAGAGGACCCCCCCCACCCCACCAGCGTGTCGAAAGGAACCCGTCACAGGGAGCCAACCCGCCAGGCCAGGAGAGGGGTGCTACGGGGCACAGGTGCCCACTTGGGCTCTGGAGTCAGAGGCCCAGCTCAGATCCTGGCTGGGCCTCCAACTGGCCAGTGTCCCTGCGCAAGCTATCGACCTCTCCAGGCCGGTCCCCCTCAAATACACTCCAGAGGTAGTAACGTTATCTCCTCATGGGACTGTTGTGAGGATTCAGTGCAATCCCGTCTCCCACGTGCAGGCACAGAAGCCGGCTCTCGGGAGGGTTCCTCGAACACTGGTGGGTTTTGGCAGAGTGATGGAGGGGGGTAAGGGAGGGAGGAATGACTCGTCCTGGGGCACAGTGGAGAGGAAAGGGGCAGAGAGGGAGCAGGCCGGTGGGGGGCGCCTCAACAGGGAGGGGCAGTAGGTAACTCAGAGTTGGTGAGGATGACAGGAGATCTAGCCCCACGCCCCCCACCCATTCCCAGAACCCCCAGCACCAGGAGGGCAGCAGGGTAAATGAGGACAGGGATCCAGCTTCCCAGGAGCTGGACCTGGGACTCTGCACCAGCCACCCCTTCCAAGCAGCCAGGGATGTGGGTGTCTGTGGGCCGGGCCCTATTATATCCAGGAAGTGGGTCACAGCAAGTGGGTGTCCACGGCCTCCACTCGCCACCCCACCCCAGGGCTGGCCCCAGAGCCACTAATGGAGCTGAGGAAGTGGTGATGGGGCTTTAGGCACAGCACCTGCACAGAAGCCCCTCCAAAGAGGTTCTCGAAGGAAGGCAAACCTGGCTCCAGGCTCAGCCTCATCACAGATTCGCTTGCCCTGTCGGGACCTCGGTGTCCCCACTCACACAAAGAAAATGTAGGGAAAGTGGAGTATCATTCAGAGACAAAAAGAAATGAGCTATCAAGTCTCTAAAAGACATGGAAGAATCTTAAAGGGATCTTGCTAAGTGCAAGCCAACCTGAAAAGGCTACATACACACTGTACGACCACAGTCCCGGGACATTCTGGAAAAGCAAGCACCACAGACATAGGAGAAGGATCGACGGAGGGCTCATGGAGCCCAGGGGATTTCGAGGGCAGTGACACCATTCTGTACACGACTAGTGGGTACCTACCTGACCGTCACATTTGTCCAAACCCACAGAACGCACCACACAGAGAGTGAACCCCAAATGTAAACTGTGGACTTTTATGAATAATAACATATCAATATTGGTTCATCAACATAGTAATTCTGCTACACCAATGCGAGATGTCCATAATAGGGATAAGTAAGCAGGGTAGAAGGGAAGAAACTCTGTATCTTCTGTTCAATCTTTCTATAAACCCAAAACTGCTTAAAAAAAAAAAATAATAATAATAATAAAAGGGGCACCTGGGTGGCTCAGTGGGTTAAAGCCTCTGCTTTCGGCTCAGGTCATGATCTCAGGGTCCTGGGATCGAGGCCCGCATCGGGCTCTCTGCTCAGCAGGGAGCCTGCTTCCTCCTCTCTCTCTGCCTGCCTCTCTGCCTACTTGTGATCTCTCTCTCCCTGTCAAATAAATAAATAAAATCTTAAAATAATAATAATAATAAAATAAAAGCATGGGGGTGTGAGGCTATTAACTTTTTTTTTTTTTTTGAAGATGAGGAGAGTTAAGACTTGCACTTTTTTCTTCAGGATTCTACAATAAAGCAAAGGTCACAGGAAGTCTAGAGAGGCAAAAGTACTGAACCAGACTAGTTAACTTCACTTTAAGCGGGCCTGTCCTATGAAAATCCAGATCCCAAAGTAGATCCTAGAAACATGCCTTGCCACTGAATCCCGTCCAGCAGTGATGCCCCCTGGGCACCGCCTGAACCAATGATTCCCAGGAGCCTGGTGTGCTGCTCAACAAAGACTTGCCTTCCCCAGCCCGGGCAGGGCTCCCACAGAGACCTGACTGTACCCCACCCTGCTGGGGCCCAAGGGTGTACCCACACCGGGCCTCCACACAGCACGAGGCACCAAGTGGAAGGGGCTCTGGGGGCACACCGTGCTCAGGCAGGAGCTCTCAGTGCTGGGAACAGCCCCCAAAGGTCCAGAGCATCAGGGAGCTGCAGGAAACCTGCAGGGTTCCCATAGGCCTCTCTCCACCCTTAGGTCTCGATCATCTCTGGAAAAAACCGGCCCCTGGGAAGAATGAAGGCCCCAGCATCCGGAGAGTACCCTAGCTGCCAGGATACCGGCGCAGGGGACAGGCTGGTCTGGGCTTGGCCAAGAGGCAGGGCGCAGCACCTACTCCACCCTGGGTCACCTTTCATAGAAGTGTTCCTCTGGCTCGGCGCCCCCCTGCCCAGACAGGGATGGAGACGCAGACTGCAATGCTCTGGAGATTCTAATGGCCCAGAGCCCTCAGACCCTAGACTGAGGTCACCACCACAGAGGACCCACCTGGATCCAGAAATCTCACCGCCCTGATTCTCTCCTGCACCAGCCACATGCCTACCCAGTGGCTTATCCTGCGGGCCCAATAACCACCCCACCTCCCATTCCAGAACGCATGGTCATCCAGTTTGGTAACCAGGCCTCGTAAATGGTCAGAACCCAGACTAGGCACAAGCATTTGTTGTTCTGGATGGGGCTGGCCCGGCTTGAGCTGGGGGCCGTGAGGAGTAGACCAGGTACCTAGCAAAGCAGGAAACCACCTGTACCTCCTATTTGGAAGCATCCTCTAGGGCAAGTGCTAAGTCAGGAAAAGAACTTCAGAGAGGACCCTGTGCCCTTCTCCTCCTCCTCCCTGCTTTCACATAGGTCATTCCCCAGGTGTTCCCCACCCCCACCTCACCCAGGTCCCTGGAAGAAAGGCCAAGGCTCAGGACACCAAACCCTTTCCTTGCTTTCAGAGTCCCTCACACCCACTGTCTTCTTGCGGAGACTTTCTCCTCAAATGAATTTTCTCCAAAAATGTATAAATCGCATATCCAACAAGGGACTTGTATTCAGAATATTAAAGAACTCTCAAAATAAAACCATCAAAAGAAAAAACAGGTGAAAGATTTGGATAGATATTTCATCAAAGAAGTTGTATAAATGGCAAATAAGCACACACACAAAAATGTTCAACTAAAACCACAATGAGATGCCACTACACCCCAATGAGAATGTCAAAGACAGAAACAACAAGAAAGCTGACAACACCGAGCACTGCTGCAGTGCTGGAGCCCCAGAACTCTCCTGCTCGGCTGGCAGACATACAGAGCAGTACAGCTGTGCAGACAGCTGGGCCCGTCTTAACCCACCGCGTGCACCACACCATGTGAACCCACAATCCGACTCAGCGCTCTTTATCCAAGAGAAATGGAAGCCTGTGTTCACACAGAAACCTATACACAAATGTTCACAGCAGCTTTACTCAAAATCAACAAAGGCTGGAAACAATCCAAAGGCCTTCCAGCAGTGACTGGGTAAGCACACTGCAGTCTCTCAATATAATGGAATACTACGCAGCAACAAAAAGGAACGAGTTCCTCTTAATCTCAGGAGGCAAACTGAGGGTTGCTGGGGTGGGGAAGGGACAGGGTGGCTGGGTGACAGACAGTGGGAAGGGTATGTGCTATGGTGAGTGCTGTAAATTGTGTAAGACCGATGATTCACACACCCATACCCCTGAAATAAATAATACCTTATATGTTAATTTAAAAAGGAACAAGCTATTGATACACAGAACTGGATGAACCAAGGCATCGCACTGAGTGAAAGAAGTAGACACAAAAGCTACATACTGTATGAGTCCACCTGATATCCTTAAAAAGGCACAATGACAGGAGTGGACACATCTGTGTTGTCAGGGGACAGGCATGGGGTGGGGACAGATGGACAGACAACATGAGGGAATCTCTGGGGGAGAAGGAGTCATTCTGTATCTTGACTGTGCTAGGGTACACCCAACACTTTGCATTTGTCAAAACCCATAGAACTGTACACCAGAAAGAGTAAATTTGGCCGTACATGAATTTAAAAATAAGTTTTTAAAAAGTCCTCCTTCTTTGCCCAGAAGACCCGGCTCAAATCCAGTTCACTCATAAAGCCTAGTTCTCTATCCTCCTCTAATTTTATGACTACGGCTCTGAAATCACCACTTTTCTTCTCTTCTCACCTATACTTCCTCTCTCCCTGTCTCTCCCCTGCCCCACCTCTTGCTCCCGCTCACACACGCTCGCTCTTGTGAGCACACACGCACACAGAGCTATCGAAACCCTACCCATCCTTCAAAACCAGCTCAGTGCCTCCTCCTCTGAGAAGCCTTCCCTGACTCCTCCCAGCCCCATCAGAATGAATCAGCTTTACCAGGCATCCCCTCGGCACTGGTTTGTGCTCCTAACCAGCCCTTCTTTAATCTTGCAGGTTTTCAGTGTCTGCTATTCAGTCTGTCTCCCCTGCGGGACTGCAAGCCCCTTGAGGCCAGGGACCAGGTCTTCCGTTCCACATTTCTCCCGCCGCCCCCTGACACAGTGCCAGGCACGCCGTCGGGGCTCTGTGACCCCTGTGGAGCAGCTGAGGGCAGGTGCAGGCGGAGGGGGCCGATGCCAGCAGAGGCAAGCTGGCAATGCCGGGGCTGGCCAAGCTCTGAGGAGGGTATCGGAAGCCACTAATACAGCTCTGCTTCCTCTCTTGCATAAGCAGCACAACTATTGCTTAAACCTCCAAGTGCTGGAAGTGACCTCACCCCCCATTCCAACATGAGGTCATGCAATTTACGATGGGGCATTTCGGAGGGTGCTTTTGCTTCTTCTGTGCCACCCAGCACAGTTCCAAGCCCCAAGCAGGACGGATGCTCAGGACACACCTGTTTATGGATTGGAACCTGTCTTATCATAGGGATGCTGACGTTTCTTCTCACTTCCAGAAGGCGGGCTTTCTTTTCAGCAATAGTAGATTAGGTCCATCTGATTTGAAGGCAATTTCATTACAGAGAACTACGGTAGAGGCACAGCCTACACATCAGGACACTCCAGGGCTGGGTTCTTCCCAGCATATTCCTGGCCTTTCCCTCTTACAAGCTTAGCCTGTCAAGAGTTTAAGGACAATTTATGGGTCATTTACTTGATGAACACTTACACAGATAGTGTTTCGTATATGCCATGTAAAAAACTAAGCATATTACAAATATTAACTAATTTAATCTTCACGTTAGCCCTATGAGGTTGGTTCTATTAATATTTTCCTCAACTTGCAGAGGGGGAGAGTAAGACACAGTGCAGTTGGATAAATTTCCCAAGGCCACATAGCTTGATAACTGGCAGAAAAGGGATTCAAACTCAGGCAGGTTGGCTATAAAGCTATCCTGTCCAAACACTTGCCACCACCCACATGTGGCCACTGAGCCCTTGAAGAGCAGGTGGTCCAAATTGAGATGTGCTGTTAAGTGTAAAACGCACGCTCGATTCCTAACACTTCGTATGAAAAAATATATATAAACTATCTCATTGACATTTTTTTACTATCAATGGTACATTTAAAACAATGATAATTAAGACAGTTGTTTGATAAATTATCAAAATTCACTTTACCAATTTCTTTTTTTAGGATTTTAATTATTTATTTCACAGAGAGAGCGCACAAGCAGGTGGAGGGGCAGAGGGAGAGGGAGAAGCAGGCTCCCTGCTGAGCAAGGAGCCTAATGTGGGACTCAGTCCCAGGACCCTGGGATCATGACCTGAGCTGAAGGCAGACAGTTAACAGACTGAGCCACCCAGGCATCCCTTTTTTTTACTTTTTATTTTTTTTAAGTGTGGAGTCCGTTTATTTTTAATAGTGGGGAGCGTGTTTTTTTAGATTTTATTTATTTATTTAACAGAGAGAGAGTGAGCGAGCACAAGCCTGGGGAGCAGGAGAGGGAGAGGGAGAAGCAGGCTCTCAGCTGAGCAGGGGCTCAATCCCAGGACCCTGAGATTATGACCTGCCAAAGACAGACGCTTAAATGACTAAGCCACCCAGGCATCCCTCTTTTTACTTTTAAAAGTGGCTCCTAGAGAACTTAAAATTACATATCTGGCTAATTTATTATATTTCTTTTTTTTTTTTTTTTGAAGATTTTATTTCTTCATTTGAGACAGAGAGTTAGAGAGACGGAGCATGAGCAGGGGGAGAGGCAGTGGGAGAGGGAGAAGCAGACGACCCGCTGAGCCAACAGCCCGACTCGGGGCTTGATCCCAGGACCTGGAGATCATGACCCAAGCCAAAGGCAGACCCCCAACCATCCAAGCTACCCAGGCCCCCTACATTATATTTCTATCAGGCAGTATGGCCCTGGAGTCTGTGGTTGTGGCCACTACTCACCTTCCCCTGCCCCAGCCTCAGGGGAGCGGCCTGTCCCTCACACCTGCTCATTCAGCCAGTACGTGACGGGGAGCCAGGCAGGAGCTCCCATAGTTCCCCATTCCATCTCCTCCAACTGCTCAGTCACGGCCCCTTCCCATCCCACATCTCTCAGCCTTGCTTCCAGCTCTAGAGATGGCTTATCTTTACCTCTTACCCAGAATGGCAAGGTGGGAAAACACCTCCCTCATCGCCTAAGGCAATCCCCACCTGCTGCATGCGGAGAAACTGAGGCCCAGGGCCACATGGAGGAAGCATAAGCCCTAGAGCTGCCATTTCCCACCCACGACAGAAACCTCCTCCAAAACAGCTCTAGTGAGCTCTATCTACATCATCCTACATCATGAAATTCCACGTAGGCTATGCAGTGCTACAGAGTGAAACTGACTTCAGGTCACACGGACCCGATCAGCATTGCTGCAAAGAGGGCCTGCCTTCTGGCAGCAAGAAATGACAGCACCCTAGGGCAAGACAGGTTCCAACCCCCACCCCCCCTCTGCTAAGACACTCACAGTATCGACAAGCTCAGTACTTAATAGGTCAGGATGTACCCACCCTCCGAAACCAGACGTGGCTCCCAATGTGGCCAGAGCACCCCAGAGCGCCCTGGACTAGGGTTCTTGACGCAGACCCTGCCACACCACTGGCCCACACAGGCTCCAGGTTTAACAGGGCAGTAGGAAGAGTCAGTTTGACCAGGGTTCAAACTCTAACCCCAGAATTAATCTCTGTGTAATTTTCCTCCTCTTCTGTAGAGGTTAAAAAACAAAACAAAATCAAACCAGCAAACCCTATCTCACAGGGCTGCCGTGAAAATTAAACAAGGTGATACAAGCAAAAATGTCTAGAATTGGCACCCGACAGCGCTTAATAAACGCTCATTTCCCTTCCCTTTCCTTCATCAACCAAAGCCCCAAGTTTTCTCCCCCAAGAATTGATAGTAAGCTCCTGTCCTATACATACTCAAATGCAGGATTTTATATTTAAATCTATTAGAGTTCATCTTGAAATAACTATACATATTTAACATTACTCAATGTCAAGTAATTTTTTAATGGCTAAAAATTGAACTTACAAAAATGTTTGGTAAGGGTGCCTGGATGGCTCAGTCGGTTAAGCGTCCGCCTTCGGCTCAGGTCATGATCTCAGGGTCCTGGGATCGAGTCCTGCTTGGGGCTCCCTGCTCAGCGGGCAGCCTGTTTCTCCCTCTCCCTCTGCCACTCCCCCTGCTTGTACCTTCTCTCTCTGTCAAATAAATGAATAAAAAAATCTTTTAAAAAATTAAAAAATAATACAATTCTTTAAAAAAAAAGTTTGGTAATATGCAGTTAAAAAAATTAAGGTGTATTCACAGAAGGTAATATTACCCAGGGCCTTATAATTTGGCTTTAAATTATTTTTCTAAGATACAGGATATTACTTACAATATAGTATTCAGTAAGAAAAAAACAGGATAGAGTGTAATTGCAATTATGTTAATATGTATCGATTTACTTGCATGAACACAAATTTGGAGGGATATATACCAAAATATTAACCGTGCTCATTGGAGTTGTGGCATGATGTACCTTTCTTCCTTCTTTAATTTACAAAGGTTTTCTACAATGAGCATGTATTAATCTTAACAGAAAAAAATGGTTTTTCATCTCCAGTTTCTGCTTAATCTCAGCATTTAGACAATTAAGAGAACTCTGAATCCTGGTTCTGTCCTCCTTGCTTGCTGTCCTAGACACCCAGAGAACTGACAAAGGACAAAGCCAAAATGAGAGCCCTGTCGCCTATCACTAGAGACCCCAACCCCCACGGCGACATGAGCTCCGTATGAGCAGCCAGGGTGGCCTTTCCACCAGCCACAAATCCAGCTCACTGCTGCAGCAGCCCGATCCTATTCATTTCTCTTGAACCCAAGAAAAAAACATGAGAGTCCAAGTCCTTTCAAAGCATTCTGCCAACCTCAACGAGATGATGTTCCCAAGACCTGGTAGGGTGACCGTGTCAGCCAGCAGTTTTCTCAATGCCATTTTGGAGTCCCTTCGTCAATAAGAAGCTTACCAGCCTGCCATCTCCAGATCTTGCCACATGAAGGAAAAATGGTAACAGCAGTCCTGTGCCCCCCTAGCTCCCCCTCCAATTTCACAGGGCCCCTCCCAGATCCTCGAGGGAGCCTCTGCTACGCCTGCAGCTGATGTGTAAGAACCTGGCCACCGGAACTCACAAAAGGCAAGTCGGTGCAGTGTGTCCCTTCTCCCAACACCCGCTCCTCCTCCTGAGCCCTCTCACCAAGTCCGCTCTTCCTTCACAGAGAGAAAGGCAACGCAAGTGTGCTCTGCCTCCTAGAACCATCCACCACATGCTTCGAGCAGGATCTCCCCCTGCCTGTCCTGCTTATCTTATTGCTCTGACTATAGCTTAAAAAAAAAAAATCCCCTTATGCCGTCCAGCTGACCCAGGCTTGATGCCTCCCCACCCAGAGCTCTGCCTACTGGACAAACTGTCTCCCTCGTCAACTATTACTCAAGGCTCAAAGCCAAGGTGGAGATCAGCCAGGAAGAAACAAAACTGGCTTTTTATCCGGGCCTGGACAACTCACGAAGACCTCTCAAGGGCTTGAAGGGAAGGGGAACTCATGGTTCTGGCAGGGGTGAGCTTGGCATGAGCTGACGCTGGCAGACACGGCAGTACCTTTGCTGGTAAGGCACAAAGCAGACCGCTCTGCCAAATAAGGGCTCTAAGCAGCTCAGGTTTCACTCTGAGTAAAGGGCCCCCGGGAAGGAGAGGCCCACCCTATGTGTCATCAGCCCTCCCCCCAGTGCCCTTTGCACTGCCCCCAACACCCTGCCTTTCCTTTCGGCCTGCCGGATGTGCAATCTCATCCCACAGGAGGGTCACCCTGCCTTAGCACAGCTCCCATTTCCTGCCCCTGGTGACTCCTCTGAAGTCTATTGTTCCCGTGAAGTTTGGGTCAAAGGAAGCCAGGTCCCCACCCATGGGGGCCCGCCCACCCTCAGCACCGTGCTAGAACGGGCCCACACTACCGGCAGCTGGGCCAGTCCTCCGGCCTTCCCAGGGGCCTGCCTGTGTTAAAGGCAGGAGGATGTGGGCACCCATCTTAGGGGCTGCGGTTCCAGTGGAAATGTCCCCAAACCAAGATCCAGTCGCTGCCAGCTGAAGGCTCTGGTACAGGATCCCCCAGGAGGTGATTAGAATCCCCATCTAAACAGAAAAACCAAAGCAAGGGGAGAATTCTCATTTCAGAAGAGGTCAAGGCAAAGCTGGAATTAGAACACAGAGTTGGAGACCGCACTGCCCAGTGACAAAGCCCTGCCCCCACCTCCACCTGGGCCCCTGAGCTGGTTAAACCGCCGGGGGAAGGAGGGGGGCACCGGAGAGCAGCTGTTGGGCTCCAATTTCAGAGCTTTAAAGGGAGCTGTCTTCCCAACCCCTGCCAACAAAGGGTCACGGGGGGGCAAAGCCAGACAAGCAAGGTAAAGCCACCCTCACAAGCCCTGAACTTCCCACTGCCCCCAGACTGACCTCGACTACAGGAAAGATCATGGAGCAAAGCTGGTGCCCCACGTCCTCCACCTGCACTGAGGAGGAGAGGAGCCGCTGATTAGGCAACAGGTATCGCTCTGTGCCGGTCACCAGCGCCAGACTCCAGAATGGAAGTGGAGGGAGGCTGCGACATTTGCATCCCGGGAGATCGAGAAAGATAGGGAGACCCTCTCCACCTGGCCAAGTAATGTACAAACCGGTGAGGCAAACGGAGGGCGCGTTTAAATATCCCCAGAGGGCCCCTTCCCCAGTTGGCAGTCTCAGATTCTACAGTTCTGTGCTTTCTGCTGGGACAGAAGGGAGTATTTCTGCCTCCTATCGGAGCCACAAGATGGGAGACCTCCACACCTATCAGGTGAAGGTGGCTAGGGGGTCTGAGCACTGGGATCCACAGAGGAGACAGAATGTCAAGTGAGAACAGAAAGGACTCTAGTCCCAGATCTGTGACTCCGTGGTTGTGCTGTCTTAAGCAAGTTACTGTCCCGCTAGTTGCCCTGTCTCAGTTTCCCCGTCTTCAAAGACTTTTATTTGTCAGAGAGTGAGAGAGAGCACAAGCAGGGGGAGCGGCAGGCAGAGGGAGAAGCAGGACTCCATCCCAGGGACTCCATCCCAGGACCCTGGGATCATGACCTGAGCCCAAGGCAGACGCTTAATTGTCCGAGCCACCCCGGAGTTTTCCTGTCTTTTAAAATGAGGGAGTTAGATGCTAACATCAGAGCGTCCAGTAACGTTCAGCAGGTTCACCCAGGGGTCAAAGCAAAACTGGAGTTAGAGCAAAGGAGTTGCAGACCCTGTGCTCCTGGGGCAAAGCCCTACCCCCACCTCCACCTGGGCCACCGGCTACCCTGGTTCCTAAGGATGAAGAGCATCATACAGGGTCTGGCCCTATGGCAAAGGCTCGATTCATGTTTGCTAAGTAAACACAAATGAACAGGGCAGGGTTTGTCAAAGGGCGTTCAGAGACCTTCTTAGGAAAAAAGAGGTTCCATGCTAAAATATGCTTAGGAAACACTGGCTACTGAGTCTGGAATGGGCCATACAGTGAGCTGGGTACTTGGCAAACACCCAATTTTCACAACAAACCTTCGAGATAGATATTAACTACCCCCCTCCCATACTACTCATCAGCCTGAGGGCCTTAACAATTGGTAAGTGTGGGGCCCCTGGGCCCCTGGGTGGCTCAGGGGGTTGAAGCCTCTGCCTTCGGCTCGGGTCATGATCTCGGGGTCCTGGGATCGAGCTCCGCATTGGGCTCCCTGTTCAGAGGGGAGCTCGCTTCTTTCTCTCTCTCTGCCTGCCTCTCTGCCTACTTGTGATCTCTTTCTCTCTCTGTCAAATAAATAAATAAAATCTTTAAAAAAAAAAAAACAATCGGTAAGTGACTGTCGGGATTTGCACCCAGGTACGTTCAGCCCCAAATCTCTCTCTTTTCTATCCCATCAATGCTGCCTTGAGACCCAATGCCTTTAAAGCTCCAGCTGCACACCTGGTCTAAGCAGGTGAGGTGGCTCTCACAGGAACATTTGCACCCTCAGTGGGCATGGAGGAGCAGCTACCAGCCCCCTCCCCTCTGAGAGTGTTGTGTTTCTTCCCTCCAAGAAGTCCTCAACATTACCCACCACCTTGTTGCGGGAACGAAGAAAGAACTCTGTACCCAATCTGCCGGTGCCCCCCAACCAACACCATCACATGCTATGTCACTTCTGCCAATCTCTTGGACAGTCATGGCTCCCTCCCTGCCCAGTTTCTGCCTCTAAAATAATTTCAAATGATAAAATCCCAAACGGAGAAAGAACAACAACAAAAAAAAAGCAAAAACAGAATGGAAGAGATGGGGCAACTGAAGACACCCAGAAGTGTCTTCCCACAGGTCAACCAGCAAATCAGAGGCAGCCCCCCCCCCCCCCCCCCCCCCCCNCGCGCGCACAGTGACTCCCTTCCCTTCCCACAGCAAAGTGTAATCTAGCAAGTTGTAAAGAATCAGGATTCTTCCATTTGACTGCTGGGTAGCTACCTCCAAGGGCAGTGGACAAGCAGAAAACAGTTCAGGCTGGTGTACATCCGCGCTCTTTGTCCTCCAGGGCCAACTTGAAAAGCACTGGCCACACACCCCTCAAGATTCAAGACAGTCCGGGAAACATCCCCAGTTCTCACTATCAACACCCCGTCCCATCACCGCTAGACAAAGATCTCAATTTCCTTTAGCCTTCTCCCACCTTGCTCTCTGGACTGTTTCAGGCAAGAACAGAACCCACTCGCCCTGGGAAAGACAGCTGCCTGGGGGAGGCAGGTGTGGACAGCTTCCTTCCAGCTCTGCCCAGCCCAGGGCGAAAACGCAGCCTGGGGACCACACGGTCCAGCAACCACAGTCCAATTATTCCTGCACACACACAACAGAGACAGGGTCTCCTGTCCATGGTCATGCAGGCAGGAAAAGCAGTCCTGCCCAGAACCAACATGCTCAAAGAGAAATACAGTAGACAGACGTGGCATTGCACAAGAACTCAGAGACACTCAGACTTTCAGACAGACAGCACCCTTCTCGAGTGGAAATACACTCAGGTTCAACACAAATATACGCCTACTGGCAGCCAAGGTGAGTCACATGCGGACACATATCACCGTCACATACACCCAAAGCTAAGGAGATGGGACAGTCGGGCGGTCGGTCATACGAACTCATTAGACAGCCACTGTGTGTGACCGGAATCCGTCTACACACGTGTGGCACGGAGCCTGTGTCCCCGGGCAAGGCGTGCTTTGGGGGTGCGAGTTCTCTTCCCTCGGGCGGGCCCCCGCCGTGCAGCAAAACGGGCTTCTCCAGCCCCGGGGAGCACGGGACCCTCCGGAGGGCTCCCCCCCGCCCGACTCTCGCAAAGCCTCAGCAGTCACACCAGCCCATCCACGGCCTCCACGGCTCGCTCCCCGCAGTGGGAAAAGGGCCCGGCGGGAAAGAGGCATGGGTGCTGGGGCCCTCCGGCTGCCGGGACCCCCTCCCCGCGAACCCCCTCGCACCCACCGGCCCCGGCCCGGCCCCCGCCCGACGTCCGCGCCGCCTGCACGTGCCGGGCGGGCCCCCCACGCC
>LNAC01000241.1:1156303-1242208 GCA_002007465.1 Ailurus styani | reverse complement strand
GGCCCCGCGGCGGCGACCCCTGGGCTCGGACGCGGCCTCCGCGGCTCCCCGGCGCCCGGACTGTCCCCTGGATCTCCCGGCCGCGACTCTCTTCCTCCTCCTCCCGGAGCCCCCGGGTCGCTGCCTCTCGTGGCCCAGCCTCCGAGCGGCTTTCCCAGGAGCTGAAAACCTTCCTCATGACCGGGCTGGGGTGGGGGCTCCCGTGGGTGGCCCCGCCACCCTCGGCGTCCCCGGCCGGCGCCGCTCCGCACGAGTCCCCGGGAGGCCGGGGAAGGGGCGGGCGCGCGGCGCGCAGGAAGGGCTGCCGCCGTCCCCGCGGCTCCCACCGAAGGACACCCGCTCCGGGGAACCAGGAAGCGGGAACTCCCGGGCTCCGGTCCCAGATCCGCCGCCGGGGCCCCCACGCGTGCCCTCCCCGGCGTTGGTCCTTTCGGTCGCTGGCGTCCGTCCCTCGCGGATCCGTCCCTACCACGAGTGTGAAGCACATGGGGAGAGGAGGCTCGATGGGAAGTCTGTGTGGCACGGGGAGACACGTTTTGGGCTCAGTAACTCCATGAAGATTTAGCCGACATATATTAGGTGTCCCCCAGGTGCTGTGAAAACAAAAATGAAAATACGACCGCGGCACCTGCCCTCGAAGAGCTTAGCCTTAGCTGGGAAGACTGCGTGTGTAGAAGAGCGTTGCCGCGAGGTGGGGGTCTGGGTTTGAAACGAGCCTGCCACACAGTGCGGTCTCCTTGCGGGGAGCGGTGCTGGGAACGCACTGGGCGCCTTTCTGGAAGTGTTGAGAACGTATCAGCTCAAAGCAGTGTGTCACCACGTACCTCTCTGTCTTCCACTTTGTTGGGAGGCTGAAACCAGACTTTTGGCTTTTTCCAAAAATCAGACCCAATCTGGAGGGAACATTATCACTTCACCTTGTACCTCGTGGTAGTCCAGGTCTTATCTCCCTTACCAAACAGAAACTTCTTTGAAGACAGTAAATGTCTGATTTATCTTATCTTTCACCCACCACCAAGTTGGTGCCTGGGATAGATAAGCACATAGTAAATGTTGAATAAATGGAAACCAAAAAAGCTACCGCAGACGAGATTGAAAACAAAGTTCTACAGATGCCAAAGTTGTTTCCAAGAGAGGTGCTCCAACGGTGTTTTGAGCAATGACAGCATTGCTGGATGAAGTATCCAGTCTCATTAGTTGAAGATTTTGAAGGAAGCAGCTCTAATTTGATTACATAAATTCTGGTATGCTTATTAAATAATGAGTCATATCAGGGCTTGGTCACACCTCATATACATGAAAAGACTGCAGGGCAGTATATATAGGCACTCAAGGAAGTACAGGCTGTAAACACTGGCTATCTAATGCAATAATTATTTGCTGAGTGTCTATTGACTTTGAGCACCATGCTAGGTGCAAGGGATAGGTCCCCACCCTCAAGAAGTTCAGTCTAGGTGCAAAGACAATTATACGGAGCTCAAAGGGAACCCAAGGGAAGGAACAACGAATTCCTAGTTACACAGGTGACATTTGCCCCAGCTCTCAAAGGATAAATGAGAACTTACGAGGGTAGAAGAACCACAAAGATATAGCAGCACGTACACACAGGGTGTTTAGGAAAAGTAGGAGAAGTCTTGTAAACGGGTGTGCTGGAAGAATAGATTACAATAAGTGGGTGCCAGGTTATGAAGATCACTGTATCCCATGCTCAAGAGTTTGCGCATCAGAAAGGCCATTTTGATGTAGGTGTGACATAATCCGTACGACCTTTAGAAGACCCGTCTGGCCACAGTGTCGGGCTGGATTGGAGAGTCAGGGTGTCTGTCCTAAGCTCAGGCCGGGCTCCTGAGCTTGGCGATGAGGGAGAGGGTATCAGAAACAGTCCACGGGCAAAATCAACAAGAATTGGTGACCAGGTTGGCTGAGAGGGTGAGAGAGGAAACAAAACTCGCTAAGCTTTGAGAGCAGAACAATTGGTGGTGCCATTCGCTGAGGTAAAAATTCAAACTCCAGAAATAGGTTAGCTGGGAGCTGAGTCCAGCCAAGCTTCAGAGGCTTAGAGGAAGGCAGGACAGAGTCCAGAGGGGAGACGATAAAGCAACTATGGAGTGTCACATCCAGCCCAGATTGCTGAGAGGAAATTCAGAGATCAGATTGGCTTATTCCCTCCAAATCTTAACTCTCCAAGACCCTAAATGAGCCAGATTGGAATAGTATGTCTTCAGGAGCTCAACCTCCTGGTCCATACCTTACAGGCTTCTAGAGAGTTCTATGCCTTCAGGAATCTTCAGTCACTTCCCCGGCTGTGGCGGTCCCTCTGGCTAAAGTTCTCAGACATGGAAAGTCTGAAGGTTCAAGCCTGACTGATTTTCCACACATGTCCTGCCCCTACCAGGGGTAAAACCTTTCTTAAGGGACGGGACCCTCTTTCAGTGACTCTCAGGAATGAATCTCTTGGTGGAAGTATTGCATCTGTCTGAATCAAGCTAGAAGAGATACATATGGCTCCCCTCAAATGACACCCTATAATCCACAGCTCACCTCACTTCTTAATGAACCAGACCACTCTACCCAGTCCTACAGCTGCGTCTCACCTAGGCTTCATGTTGAATGGTGCAGAAGGAGGGCAGGGCTGTGGTCAGAGCCGGGCTTCATGTGGGGAGGGTATTTGTGTTGTCTATACTCCAAAATTACGGTCAAAAATTATATCAATTATTTTTATCACATGTGGTTTGGTATTATTTCCACTCCTTTAATAAATTTTGTTTTTCAAACTTGCATGGTCATAAACAAATTATATGTTTTAAACAAGTTCAACTGCATCAACATGATGGAATTCTTTTCAGTTATTAATAACAAGATTTTTAAAAGTAAACCAAACACTGTTCATGATTTAAGTGGAAATGCAGGTTCTAAGAGCAGCATATGTGGGATGATCCTGTTTTTGAAAAATAAGTTGAAAGTATTTTAGAATGATTACCTCTGACAGGTTGAAGATTAATGGGATTTTTTAATTTTCTCGTTTTCATTCTCTTTCTTTAAAGATTGTACTTATGTATTAGAGAGAGAACATGTGCACATGCAAGAAGGGGGAGGAGTGGGGGGAGGGAGAGGGAAAGAGAGTCTCAAGCAGACTCCCTGCTGAACTCGGAGTCAGACTCAGGGCTCCTTCTCCTCACCCCGAGGTCATTACCTGATTCGAAGCCAAGTGTCAGAGGCTCAATGGACTGAGCCACCCAGGTGCTCTCTCATTTTCACTCTTTATTTTTTTTATTGAAGTAGGGTTGACATACAATGTTACCTTAGTTTCAGGTGTTATTCTTTATTTCCTTCTTTATTCTTCTGTATTTTAGTCTTCTGCCTTCTATGTGCAACAAACTGGTACTTTTACAGTGGGGGAGAATAGTGTGACTAGAACCTTCCCTGATTTCATCACATCTTTTTTTAAAAACCACCCGCAACTGGATTTGATGACCTAATAACAAGTTGACAAGGAGAAGGTGGTTCCCTAGCTGCTAGGTAAGAGGCACATACACTGCTTTTCAGGCATCTCCAAAGCAGGGCCCCCCGGCCGCCTGCAATGCTGTTGATGTGACAGACTCCTGTGGTTGTGGTCCCCTGGAACTCAGCTTCCTTCTCTTTGTCAACTTCTCCATACTTCTGTTCGCTTTTCCTTAAGAAGACTCCTCGCTCCATATCAACGAAGCGCATCTTGCGTTCTGAAGAACAGAGGAGACTCTACCAAAGGTGTTTGCAGTCATTCTTTCACTGTTGAATAAAAGCAGCCTGTAGTTTGATAAGCAGAATATAAGTTCTGTCATCTCTTCGTCAAAGAGAAATGTGGAAGGCTGGACTCTAGGTCTTTCTAGGGAACAGTAGAGGCAAGACTGAACTGCATCTCCCCCAAATTCACACGTTGAAGTCCTAATCCTCAGGACTTCGGAGTACGAGTGGATCTGGAAATAATGTCCTTCAAGAGGTGATTAAGTTAATCTTTAGGGTCTTTAGGGAGGGCCCTCATCTCCGCTGACCCATGCCCTTATGAGGAGAGAGATCAGGGAGGACACAGACCACGCACAGAGGGGGGCCACGTGCAGACACAGGAAGAAGGTGGCCATCTGCAAGCCAAGGAGAGAGGCCTCGGGAGAAACCAAACACACCAGGCCCTTGACCCCTGTCTTCTTGACCCCCAGACTGTGAGAAGTCAGCTTCCATTTAAGCCACCCAGTCTGTGGTATTTTGCTATGGCAGTCCTGGCAAACTCATGCAGTATATTTACAGACCGAAACAAAACAAACCGTTGCTTTCCAGAGGCCAGACGTTGGGGCCTTCCCTACCCAATTCTCACGTGAGAGTTTCTCTTAGGTTCCATGGGGATCTTTGGGATCAGCTATAAGACTTCCAGAAAAAAAAAAAAATCAAGAGGAAGGAAAAGCTTTCTCCGGTCTTATTCAGTTACAAGTGTCGTTTTCAGTAGCTATCGATTTGGTATTTTGAAAATTAACGTAAGTCATTATGACCCTACTGGGCACCTAACCAGTCTGGGTTCAAATAACAGCTCAGGCACGTGCTGATTGCAACCTTGGACACACTTAGACCATGAGCCCAGTGTCCTCATCCCTCATTTTCCCACTCCACATTTATTGAACACAGATAATGTCCTTGGCACTGTGCTAGGGAAGCACCAAGGAGAAACAGAGAAAAATCCCCATCCCTGTCCCTTGGGATACTAACGGTCAAATGAGGGAGCTGGACAAGGAACAACTTCCGTGTGGAACGTTCTTTATCTATGCCATCCAGTGCCATAGGCACTAGCCACGTGTGGCTACTGAGAACTTGAAACGCAGCTAGCCTGACGGAAGAATGAAATTTTATTTTGATTAATTTAAATGTAAACAACTGCACACAACTAGTGGCTATGGTGTTGGACGGCACAGCTGCAGACTGTTGTTGTAGTGACTGAGTATGAAGAAGGAAAAAGAAGAGGATTAAAATAGGTAACACAGGTACCTGGAACACTGCATGTATTTAAAAGACACTGATAAAATTTCTTTCTTCCTCCTCCTCCCCTGATAAAATGTCTTAATGTGCAAATTGTCCATACAGAGGGGATTAGCTAAAAAACACTATGGTACTTCCCATAGTGAAATACTGTGGTGCCTGAACAAGAATGAGGAAGGCCTGCATTTACTGAGAGGGGATTATCTCCAGGGTGTAGTAAGCCATTGAACTGACTATGTCGTATGCTATGTATACTTTGTGCACAAAGTTTGGGGAATTACAAATGTATTTATTTCTGCATAATGAAACATTAGGAAGATACACTAGAAAGAAACTATTGGAGGAGAACAGGGCAAGGAAAAAAGAAGGGGACAGATATGGGAATAGACTTTTATTGTAGTTTTTTAAGTTTTTTTTAAGATTTTATTTATTTATTTATTTATTTATTTTTAAGATTTTATTTATTTATTTGACAGAGAGAGAGAGATCACAAGTAGGAAGAGAGGTAAGTAGAGGGAGAGGGGGAAGCAGACTCCCTGCTGAGCAGAGAGCCCCATGTGGGGCTCAATCCCAGGACCCTGAGATCATGACCTGAGCCAAAGGCAGAGGCTTAACCCACTGAGCCACCCAGGCACCACGAGATTTATTAGAGAGAGGGAGAGAGAAAGGGAGAAGTAGACTCGCCGCTGAGCAGAGAACCTGATGCAGGGCTTGATCCTAGGACCCTGAGATCATGACCTGAGCCAAAGGCAAACACTTAACCAACTGAGCCACCCAGGCGCCCCCTAAAGTTTCTTTTAGACCATATGAAATTATTATTTAGAATTTGTATCTCTATATATCTGATACAGAATAACATAAAATTGACTTGAGGCAAAATGAGGACATCTTTTTTAAGGCCAAATTTCTATCTTCTATGGATGTAGTTTGTCCTGACATGCATTTATACCCTAGAAATTACATATTTGCCCTGTTTTTAAAATCTCAGTCTAATTCCTAGCCCTTCTCTGCCTGCCACTCTCCTCTCAGATCATTCTTCCTCTCTAGCCTTCTTGCCCCCAGACTACAGAAAAGAACTACTGGATTCTTTTTGAATCTTTGAAAATCATAATAAGGGACAGAATCTGGGTAGAGAGTACCTGACTCGATGTTAAAACTCTGAGGCTTGAGAACCACCATATTAAACCAAAATGTGTAATAAATGGTGGTAATAGACCAGGAGAACTCTCACTCCCACCTTGGCCCCCACCAGCTTTGCCCTTTCTGGGGCTTCCTCTCTTTTCTTGCCCTCCAGACTCTTGGGCCATAGCCCTAGAACCTCGTGAAAGGAGCTTGGGCCTGATGGACCAAAAGACTAGGCAGAGCCAGAAAAAATCATGGAGGCCTATTTCATATATGAAATATTTCCAAGTTTTCCACTAAACCAGGGGCATTTTTTGCTAAGGCTATTCCTTCATGTAGAAATAGAGAGATGGGTACAAAATAAGGAATGTGAGGTAGGGTCAGGGCTGAGACTAGAACCTGGATGCTTTCTGTTTTTCTTTCCTCTTATTATAGCCCCTGGAAAACCATCTAGAATTTCTTTACGAGTGCATATAAACCATTTTATGTAACTGCATGGCTAAAAATGTCATCTAAAACGTGTTGCTCCATTTTAAATGTTAACAAAAATGTTAATAAAAGTGATATTGGTATTTGCCACAATCCTATACCAAGGGCTGGCATTTTACCTGAATACCTCTACTGGCTTCCAAACTCCAGAAATATTACTGTTCTTGGACCTTCAGAAGAGTCACGCCGAAGCACAAGAGTGCTTTGTAAATATGTGATAACCTGGTCCAGGTGTTGAAGTCGTTGAACCCTTTGTGACTTCCTCCTTTGGTTTACAGAATCTGTGCTTCTCAGGTTAATGTACTTGTAATGTGCATGTTTGGTCGGTAGGTGGCGCCACGAACCCATATGTGGTTTAATTAAGGCTTACGGGCGCCTGGGTGGCTCAGTGGGTTAAAGCCTCTGCTTTCAGCTCAGGTCATGATCTCAGGGTCCTGGAATCGAGGCCCGCATCGGGCTCTCTGCTCAGCAGGGAGCCTGCTTCCCCTTCTCTCTCTGCCTGCCTCTCTGCCTCCTTGTGAACTCTCTCCCTCTGTGAAATAAATAAATAAAATCTTTAAAAAAAAATTTAAAAAAAAAATAATTAAGGCTTACCTAAATTCTGAGCACCAATGGCAAATCCTTCATTTATTGTGGTATCCCTGGCTTTTTGCAGATGAGAGGAGTCTATGAGACTTTTAAAGAATATACATTGACTATGAAAACTAGGTGACCAAAGCAGAGAGAGAAGGCAAAATGATCAAGTGGTCAAGAAATGTGTCTGAGGGGTGGGATTGGATCTGGCCAGTTCTTGGCAAGCTGGTAGCTGAGGATCACATAGGGAAGATTAACGCAGGGCTACAGACTGGAAGGAAGCAGCCATTAGGCATATGGTGGGAGTTCTCCCACATCGAGCACTCCTGGCATTCCAGAATTCCCCACCAAAGACATTCAGAATCTGCCCTCTCCAGTTCCTTAGCTTAAGCATCTGTGATCCTTTCCTGGGGTCTCTGGCACTCCCACCAGCAATATCTTCAGCTGTGGAAGGCACGACTCTGTTTAGAAAGTAACCGGAGAGTTCACTTCCAAATGCAAGTAGAGGAATTCCACATTGTTGTCAGTATGAGTGGAGAGAACCATATGCAAGAATTGAAGATCATATAGTTCAAGACCTCTCAATGTATAGAGGACAAGAGAGGCACATGGCAAGTCACCAGCAGAAAAGGGGTCAAACCCTGCCCTTTGGCCTCAGTCAAACTACTGCTTTATTTCTATACCTCTAATGCTATTTAAAGGAATTGAATTGATGCTAGTTGTGTGATCTGCTAAACTTCTGATCAAAAAGAACCTTTTGTAGGCCTGTTTTAGATTTTTAAAAACCACTTGCTGGTATCTTTCATGTCAATGACTATTGAAGTATTGATACTACTCCTGGCCACTGAAAAGTATACAAGAAATTGTGTCATAAATAATCTGTTTAGCCAGCCATGCCCCATAGCCAAAAAGAACCACGTGAAAAAGAAAAGCCAAGCCATAAGAATTAAACTCTGACTCCAGCTCTCATCCTGATTTTTACACTCTTCCTGCTTCCTTCCATGTGACTCATTTTCACTGTGACGCTGATAAGAGCAGGAAGGCCTAGTAAAGATTTGTGAACACATAATTTTTTTTCAATTTGTCTCTGTAAGGTAGCTCTAAAATGTGAACACTCAGAGAGCCAAGAGACAGGGTCTATTTCAGTTTTAGATATTGAACCAGTAAGCGATGCCAACAGAGAAGATGCAGGAGGCTGACGGGTGCAGGTATCTAGAACTGTATAAACCCCACCCTTCTGTGGCCCCCTCTTTGCTCAGTTCTTGGCTCCATCATCTATCTAGAAAATTCTCGGTGTCACGAATATAAGGAGACAGACTTCTGAGTCTGCAGATTCCTGCTGTCCTGGGATGAGAGCATCTTGATTCGCAGGATGAAATTCACAGGATGAAAATTATTATTCCAGAACATTCCAGAATAGGAACTCCATAAGGGATGGGACTTTGCACAGAAGACGGTGACACTCACATTTTTATATAAATTATCTTTTATTTCTGTAGCATACAAAAGGTATAAATATGATTTCTGTAAAACCAATCGCCTGCACACTCAAGCAGAGAGTACATGAAGCTGGGGTATGGATGCCTCAGAGCCAGACGAGCAGGAGGAAGCAGGATTCTATCCAGTCGTCCTGTCGGGCTCCCTATCCCCAGACACGGTCATCTACTGCAACTGGAGAGAAGTGAACAGCCTTCCGTTCCCGACAAGGGTGGATCAGACAGTGCAACAGGACGGTGGTGCCAGAGGTCTGAAGGGCGTTAGGGCACTTCTATGAATGAGGCACTTGATAGGAAGCACGCCTGAGATGGAAACCAATCATGGGAAAACAAAGCAGATAGGCCTCGCCAGCAGAAGATGAGTGAAGAGTCTTTTCATCTCCCACATCTCTTTCCTTCTCGTTGCTATTTGATCTGGAGTAAGGAACAACAGGAAATGGGGACGAAAAGGAAGTCCACAGAAGGGAAACATAATGGAAGAACAGCGGCTGATTCCTTGCCCCATGCTGGCGAAAAGCTTGGGCGCACAAAGGCTTGGGTGTGGAAAAATGCCAAACGTAGAACTCACAAAGTTCTTGGATTCTCAAGAGTCAGATGCATTCTGAGACTGGTGAACTGGTGGCGAGCAGAATCCTAGGATTTGTTGGGAGGTGCTAATAATCTGAAAGACTTGGCAAAACCTTTATGATCTGTGAGGAAGAGTGACAGGAGCATGATCGGTACCAATGAGCCAGGCTTTAGGGAGCTGATAATATTTCTGTTAAGAAGAAGGGCCCAGAGCTCTGCCTAAGAAGGTCTGCAGAGCTCGGTCAGCTAGCTGGTCCTCACCAAAGCCTCCCTGCCGCCTCTCTGGATAATGACAATGGTAAGTTTTGATACATAACGTTCTTACCTCTTACATGGTCTACAGGTGTGTGTGTGTCCCTCTGTACTAATGGCCCCACAGTCATATAGCTGTAGGAGGCACTGCTGGACTGAAAATGAAGGCAACTGTCAATTATTCTCAGTCTTAATGAGACTAAGTCACCCCTACAGTTTATGCCATCAGCCTAAACTGAAATTAAGACGATATGTTTCTCGCATCACTGATCACAAAATTTGGCCAGAGCCGCTTTGACCGAGATTGCCGCCAGCCAACCTGCTCCGAGGGAAGGGGGGAAGCAGGGGACTGTGACATCAGTACCGTCCAAGCCCCATGAGGAAAGCAAGCTCGCTCTCACAATACCACGCTCCCTCTGATAAAGACGATACAATACTACATTTGTTTCCGAGTGGGTGTAGTTCTTCTCATCAGGTAGTAAAGTGGCTAACGTTGTCTTGCCCTGTGGGTACTCTGGGTAGGACGGCAGAATTAAGCTACCTGTGTGGACTCAAAATGACCACTGATTTGGGGCTTTCCCAGTACTATAGGTAAATGATGCTCTAGAAAGCCACCATCACCAAAACAAGGTACAAAGCTTACTTTAAAAAAAAAAAGTAAAAAATAAAAATAAAAAATTTTAAAAGCCCCATGTTGGGCATAAAGCTTCCTTGAAAAATAAAATAAAATAAGAAAATTTTAAGGGGTACCTGGCTGAATCTGTCAGTAGAGCATGTAACTTCTGATCTCAGGGTCGTGAGTTTAAGTTTCAGGTTGGATGTAAGCTTACTTAAAAAGAATTGTTTTTAATACAATGTAAAAGCTATGTGGAGTACCTTTATGGATCCAGTCGGTGGGACTGCTGCCGCCTAGAGATATCCATTTCCCACTCATATGATGTCACGACCATGGGCTCATTCTGGAAGATGCCGAGGCCCATCACTTACAGAAATACTCCTGTAAACAGGGGCCCGCAAACCAGCCCATAGGCCAAATCTGGCCTGCTGCCTGTTTTTGTAAGTCAAGTTTTAGTGGAACACGGCCACACTCACTGGTTTCTGAAGTGGCCGTGGCTGAGCAGCTGTAAGGGACTCTCTGGCCATTTATAGAAGGAGTGTGCAGACCTGAAGACTAAAGGCAATTAAGGGAACTATCCCACTCTGAAAAGGTCTTCCGAAAAAAAAAAGACCCCGGTAAGTAATCATTAGAACCTGATTCTAGCTGCAAGTTCCCAAGCATAGGAAATCTGACTGTTGAGGCACAGAATCTGCTGGCCAATCACCTCAGGAGTTACCAGTGTGCTCTGGACAGGAAGGAACCTTCTGGGCTCTGAACCATCTCTCACCCGGGTGAAGCTGGGATCCCTGACCGGGTCTGTGGAGCCCAGAGAAGTTGAGTGTGTGTGTACATATGTGCGTGTGTACATATCCACACATACACACGCACATACACACATAACATTCGGGGATTACTCCCAAAGGGGCGGCCTTGCGCTCTTCACGTTCTGGGGGCAAAAGCAAAGGAGGCAAGTGTCTGCTCCTGAAAGCTCTGAGTGAGAAAGCTGGGCAGCTGCTGTTTCTCTCATTCACACGCTAGCTTGCTGTCAAAGCTAGAAAGCCCAATGGCAAAGGCCTGAAGTGCACACAGTGGGTAGTTGTAGTCCAGGGTGAACACATCGTCCGCCACACGTCCAAACTGCATGACTATGTAGTCGGCTAGGAAAAAAACAGAAAGAAATTAGGACGTTAGAAGATAATAGGGCTCTACTGGGGAAAAGCCTACTTACAATACAGAGAAACATCCTCCAAATAGGTCAGTCACCGGGTCTCTTAACATAGGAAACCTTGAGAAGGATGGGAAGAGGCACTGGACAAGGGTGACTGCTAACCGTGAGCCAAGTTTCTAGTACTATTCCTCTCAGAGAGCAGGAGATGACTCCTGACTAGCATGAAAGGGCCAGGAAAGAACAGCATAAGCTCTGAGGGCTACAGGCACTAAGGAATCTTTACTGAGGGCCATTGCATCTGCTTCCCAAACAGGGGCTCAGAAGTTTCACTTTAAAAACTGCCACTTTAGGGGCACCTGGGTGGCTCAGTCATTAAGCGTCTGCCTTTGGCTCAGGTCAGATCCCAGGGTTTTGGGATAGAGTTCTGCATCAGGATCCCTGCTCAATGGGAAGCCTGCTTCTCCCTCTCCCACTCCCCCTGCTTGTGTTCCCTCTCTCGTGGTCTCTCTCTCTCTCTCTTTCTGTCAAATAAATAAATAAAATCTTTTTTAAAACATTAAATGAATAAATAAAATCTTTTAAAAAAAAACATTAAAAAAATAAATAAAATAAAATTGCCATGTTAGGGGTGCCTGCGTGGCTCAGTCAGTTGAGCATCTGACTCCTGATTTCGGCCCACGTCATGATCCCACTTGGGATTCTCTCCCTCTGCTCCCCTCCCAATAAATAAAGGAGTCTTTAAAAAGTATAAATAAATAAATAAAGTCGCACTATAGTCTTTCCAAAGAAACCATTTCTTTTTTTTTTTTAAGATTTTATTTATTTGTTTGACACAGAGAGATCAGATCACAAGTAGGCTGAGAGGCAGGCAGAGAGAGAGAGGAGGAAGCAGGCTCCCTGCTGAGCAGAGAGCCCGATGCGGGCCTCGATCCCAGGACGCTGAGATCATGACCTGAGCCAAAGGCAGAGGCTTTAACCCACTGAGCCACCCAGGCACCTGAAACCATTTCTTTCTTAAATAATTCTCCCCTGAATAGAACTTCCTGTCAATGATAGGAAGCGCTCACTTCCCCACTGTGTAAGAACATCTTTCCTCGTATTCCCACCCAACCCTTCCTGCAGGCTTACGGTCATTCTCATGGACTATCTGAAAGTTCTTCACAGATGCCTGAGTGACCCGGCCATGGAAGTTCAGGACGTAGGACTGTGTGTCATCGTTCCAGACTGGGGCCTTGTTGTGCAGTTCAATCAAGTTCTCCATGGTTTTGTTTTGCCATTTGGAAAGCAAGCTCTCGTGGTCCTGTTTGAAGAGAAAATCATTGCTTTGTCCTGAGAACCATAGGAAATCATTCGTTCTCAAATCTGTGAGGTAGAAGGTGGAGTAGGGGAGTATTTTCTCCATTTCAGAAAGGGTACAGCAGAAACAAAGAAAGCCAAAAGTTAAGGCAGATTTTAAAATTCGGATGGATTATCTAGCATTTCTCTTTGCAGACTAAGTGGTTTCAGATCAACCACTTTAGCAACAACTCTGCAATTGTACTTACCCTGCCATTCTGGAGTGATCTCTCTCCTAAAGAAGGGTACGAGCCATATTCCAACTTGGGGTTCTCCGAGAATCAATATTTTTTTTTTAAAGATTTTATTTATTTATTTGACACAGAGAGAGAGATCACAAGTAGGCAGAGAGGAGGCAGAGAGAGGAGGAAGCAGGCTCCCAGCTGAGCAGGGAGCCCGATGCGGGACTCCATCCCAGGACCCTGAGATCATGACCTGAGCCGAAGGCAGAGGCTTTAACTCGCTGAGCCACCCAGGCGCCCCGAATCAATACTTTTTGTATTGATCTTGTCTGTATTGTATTCTTGTCCTTCAGACTCCCTTTTGCTGATTAAATATGTTCTTACTTACATTTCGTGCCCGAAATGGGATCCGTTCATGATTCATATTCATCCCTGGAACGATCACAGACATTTTCCTAGGACCTTTAAATCCAAGTACATTTGTTTCCTGGAAGATAGGAGAATAAGGCAGGGACTTAGGAACAGAAAGGAAAAAGAGACCACGTTCTTAACGCAAGATTTTCTTGGGCATGTAAAATGTCCAATGATGATGTCAAAAAACAACAAAAATGATTTTATTTCTTTAGGTAAATGAAGAGAGACAGGGAATCAAAAAAAGAAAAGTAATACTGTACCTCCTTTTAAATGTAATGTGAACACTTGATTTTAAAACAGATTCTACTGGCTTAAAACTTATTCTTACTCTTTAGTCTTAAGTGAAATTTGAGACAATTGTGAGCAAACTATCCAATTTTGTCATCATCAATAAATATTTATTTCCCAACAAGGGCATGGCATTATATGATATACAGTGAGAATTATAGCTTAATTTATATAGGGCCTGTACCAGGAGGTAAGAAATTCAAATGCCTATGTCATATCAGATAAAGGGCTTGTATCCAAAATCTATAAAGAACTTATCAAACTCAACACCCATATAACAAATAACCCAATCAAGAAATGGGCAGAAGACGTGAACAGACATTTTTCCAAAGAAGACATCCAAATGGCCAAGAGACACATGAGAAAGTGTTCAACATCACTCGGCATCAGGGAAATACAAATCAAAACCACAGTGAGATACTACCTCACCCCAGTCAGAATGGCTAAAATTAACAAGTCAGGAAACGACAGATGTTGGAGAGGATGCGGAGAAAGGGGAAGCCTCCTACACTGTTGGTGGGAATGCAAGCTGATGCAGCCACTCAGGAAAACAGTATGAAGGTTCCTCAAAAAGTTGAAAATAGAGCTACCCTACAACCCAGCAATCGCACTACTGGGTATTTACCCTAAAGATACAGATGCAGTGATCTTCAGGGGCACATGTACCCGAATGTTTATAGCAGCAATGTCCACAATAGCTAGTCTTTGGAAAGAACCTAGATGTCCATCAACAGATAAATGGATAAAGAAGATGTGTTATATATACAATGGAATACTATGCAGCCATCAAAAGAAACGAAATCTTGCCATTTGCAACAACGTGGATGGAACTAGAGGGTATTATGCTAAGCAAAATAAGTCAATCAGAGAAAGACAATTATCATATGACCCCTCTGATATGAGGAATCTGAGGGGCAGAGTGGAGGGTCATGGGGGGTAGGGAGGGAAAAATAATGAAACAAGATGGGATGGGGAAGGAGACAAACCATAAGAGACTCTTAATCTCATGAAACAAACTGAGGGTTACTGGGGGGTGGTAGAATAGGGATAGAGTGGATGAGTTACGGACACCGGGGAGGGTATGTGCTATGGTGAGTGCTGTGAAATGTGTAAGCCTGATGATTCACAGACCTGTATCCCTGGGGCAAAAAAAAAAAAAAAAAGCCTATGTCAGCATAAGGAATACAGTTACCAGTATTGTAATAGTGATGTATCAGGACAGATGGTAGCTCTTCTTATGGTGAGCATAGCATAATGCATAACCTGTCAAATCCCTAAGCTGTGTACCTGAAACTAATGTGACATTGTGTGTCAGCTATGCAAATAAAAAAAAATAATACTGTACTATACATAGGAGAGTTACTAAGAGAGTCGATCTTAAAAGTTCTCATCACAAGAAAAAAACAGTAACCATATGTGGTGATGGATGTTAACAAGACTTACTGGGATGATCATTTTGCAATATATACACATATAAAATCATTACATAAGAGCACCGAGGTGGCTCAGTTGGTTAAGCGTTCAACTCTTGGTTTTGGCTCTCAGGTCATGATGTCGTGGGTCCTGAGATGGAGCCTAGCATCAGGCTCCAACTAAGCACAGAATCTGCTTGGGGACTGTCTCCCTTTGCCTCTCTCCCCACTCATGTGTGCACATGCACACATTCACACGCTCTCTCGCTCAGATAAATAAGTAAATCTGGGGGCCCCTGGGTGGCTCAGTCATTAAGCATTTGTCTTCGGCTCAGGTCATGGTCTTGGGATCCTGGGATCTTGCCTGGCACTGGTCTCCCTGCTCAGCAGGGAGCCTGCTTCTCCCTCTCCCTCTGACCCTCCTCCCCACTCATGCCCACTCTCTCTCTCTCAAGCAAATAAGTAAAATGTTTAAAAATAAATAAATAGGGGCGCCTGGGTGGCTCAGTTGATTAAGCATCTGCCTTTGGTTCAGGTCAGGATCCTGGGGTCCTGGGATCGGGCTCTGCTTCTTCTCCCTCTCCCTCTGCCTGCCACTCCCCCTACTTGTGCTCTCTCTCGCTCACTCTCTCTCTGTGTCAAATAAATAAATAGAATCTTTTTAAAAAATTAAAATAAATATTTTTATAAATAAAGAATAAAGTAAAATCATTACATTGTACATCTGAAACCAAAATGCCAATTACACCTCAATAAAAAAAAAAAAAGAGGGGCACCTGGATGGCTCAGTCAGTTAAGCGCCTGCCTTCATCTCAGGTCATGATCCCAGAGTCCTAGGATCGAGCCCCGCATGGTGAGCAGAGAGCCCATCTCTAAAGCGCTCTCTCTCTCTCTCTCTCTCTTACTCTCTCTCTCAAATAAATAAATTTTAAAAATCTTAAAAAAAAGAGATCAGGGCAATTGCCCAGTCTCTATGGGATGATAAGAGTCCAACTGAGAAATGGCCTTCACATCACATCAACCATTCCTAATCAGATTATAGAGAGTCAGAGAAGGATGCCAGGGAACAGGGTCATTGCCAAAAGAAGGATTGCAAAGCCTTTTAAAGAGGAGAGGAAACAAGGATGAGAACTTGGCAGCTAATATTGACTGAGCTTCCACTACATATCAGACTCCCATAAGCTCTTCTGGTCATTAAAGCAACTTCATGAGGGAGATACTACCATATTATTATCCCCATTTCAAACTAAGTTGTAGGTGCTTGTCCAAAGTGACAAGGCTAGTACTTCTTCAATGTGTGTCCTTATGACTTTACCTCCCTCTATGAGAGTAGTCACAACTTCTGTTTTGCTGATCTTTGTGTGTACCTCCAGGTTGGGCACAGTAGATATTTACTAGGTATTGGATGACCGAATTATTCAGATAATGTGATGGTGAGGCAGCTTTGTATGTATATTACAGAGAGTGTCATGGGATATGAGAAACCTTTCTGGGTGAGAATCACAAAAGGTGTCTTTAGTTCCAAGTGTGATTAATAAAAGAAAGGCCTTCACTTATCAGTGGGAGCTCTGCATGTGGCTCAGTCTCAGAGTAGCATGTGAGGGTGTGATTTTAAATAATAGTAATAGTGCAAAATTGGTACTTATTATCAATTATCTGACTGGAATTATTGGCATTACTCATCACTGCCTTAAAGTTTTGAAAAATATTTTTAAAAATTCAAATAAAATTGTTGTATCAGTTACATAGGTAACTGTACCAGATTATCTAATTTGCTTTAATTGAATAGTTTTGCTGCCAATAAATCAGATAATGAAAAATATTAAAATGATCACAGCAATTAAAGAGAAAACAGAAAATACAGAGAAATGCAGAGAAAGCAGAAAAAAGAGAATGATGGATGAGTCCAAGGCAAACATATNGCCACTGTCGAAATTTGGCTATATTTATTTACCTATTATCTCATATACATAGTAAATTATCATAGCAATTGTTTTAAGCAATCTTTTTAATTGGGGGACTGAACAATCTGAAATCTATTCAAAATTGTGCTCCTGGGAATTTTTCAGCCTATTTTTATTTAAAAAATGTGAAGAATTATTTCTTTGTCAATGCTGATGTCAACATGACAGATTTTGGGGCTTGTTTTGTACTTGGTTAATGTTCAAAAGAGAGAGTAGAACAAAATGTCTTTTCTTAATGCACAATTTTCTAAGCAATGTCATTTTCATAATTTTTATATTTTAATTTTGTTGCCTGGATTAAATACATCCCTCTAATTTGAAATTAGTTAACCTCTGATGTCTTTTATTCCATTCCCACTATTTTTATAAGTCTTTTGACACCATGTAGATTTTATATATGTATGTATTATATGCTTTTAATCTATATGCTGTTACATGTTATCAATATGTTATATTTTCATTTGACTCATTTTAATGCATGTAAGAATCTGTTATGTTATTGTACTATTGTAGTTTGGTGGTGAAGTATTTGTAGTCAGTTGATTTATTTCTTCCAGCATTTTAAACATTTTAAAGCTGAACAATTGGGGCACCTGGGTGGCTCAGTCATTAAGTGTCTGCCTTCGGCTCAGGTCATGATCCCAGGGTCCTGGGATTGAGCTCCACATCAGGGCTCCCTGCTCAGTGGGAGGCCTGCTTCTCCCTCTCCCACACCCCCTTGCTGGTGTTCCCTCTCTTGCTCTGTCTCTCTCTGTCAAATAAAGAAATAAAATCTTAAAAAAAAAATTAAGCTGAACAGTTGATTTTCTTAAAATGCTGACTTTCATTAAGACTGAACCACTCTTCTCCCACTTTGCAGGAGTGCCAGTAAAGTCTAGACTTATCTAAGCATGTCAATTTGCAATCAGAATTAACTCTCTAATATACAGCAACAGAAGTTCTCCTTTAAGAGATTTAGAAAGGCCTGTGGAGTCTCCTGGGAAAAGAGTTTCTTTGTTAAACACATATTCTAGCAGTAAGTGAATGATAAGCCAGTGCATCTAGACAAGNGAACCAAACTTGGCAATTCGCAATAATCAAAACTTGAATATACAGAGAAAAATGCAACCGGCAAGAGAAAAGGAGGGTCACAGAAATAGAAACAAGCTTGGGAGGGAAAAGTGTGAGTTCGGTGTTGGTTACATTTAAAGTGCCAGCAGGACACCCAGGAAGTTAGGGAGAAGACTCGGGAAAAGTCACATTATGAAGATGGCACGTACGTAACAGATGGCTGCCAGCTCCTGCCGGATATAGGCCTTTTCTACCAGACCTTGGGCCTTGGTTGGGCTGACACCATGGTCATAAACTGTAAACTTGGTCCCCATAAGGTTGGATCTAGAATCAAGAGGAAGAAGTTACCATTAATGTTCTATATATATATTTTTTCCCCACACAAATACAAATCTAGGACAGGTATGGACCAGAATGGAAGCCCATTTGCCTATTCTCCAAATGTTCATCACCACTGTTTCAAAGATCTTTCATGAAAATAAGGAAGGGACTTAGATTTTATAATAACTTTTTTTTAAGAGTACAATATCAAGGGGCCCTGGTGGCTCAGTGGGTTAAAGCCTCTGCCTTCGGCTCAGGTCATGATCTCAGGGTCCTGAGATCGAGGCCCGCATCAGGCTCTCTGCTCAGCGGGGAGCCTGCTTCCTCCTCTCTCTCTGCCTGCCTCTCTGCCTACTTGTAATCTCTCTCTCTCTCTGTGTCAAGTAAATAAAAAAAAGAAAAGAAAAAAAAGAGTACAATATCAATACATGCTCATTGTAAAAAGGATACAGACTCCTCTGAAACTACAGGAATAAAAATATCAGAAAGAATAGGTGTGATACAAGGCTGCTCTCACCTGAGTTTGCCAATATAACTTTCCCCTTCACGAGATAAATCTGTTGGATCAGTGGAGATAAGGTAGTTGGATGTTTTGCTCTTTTTCCGCTTTCTACCTGCAAGAAGAAATATCTGGAAAAAGAAAAAAATGTCAGTCAAGAATATCAAAGGCGCCTGGGTGGCTCAGTGGGTTAAAGCCTCTGCCTTCGGCTCAGGTCACGATCTCAGGGTCCTGGGATCGAGGCCCACATCGGGCTCTCTGCTCAGCAGGGAGCCTGCTTCCTCCTCTGGCTCTGCCTGCCTCTCTGCCTACTTGTGATATCTCTCTCTCTCTCTCTCTCTCGGTCAAATAAATAAATCTTAAAAAGAAAAAAAAGAATATCAAGAGAACCACCACAGTCTAACTATTCACTTAACAAATGTTTAGCAAGTGCCTATCATGTTCCAAGCCATCACTCTTTTGGCCTTTTTTCTTTTTAACGGGCTTAATTCATCTATATTCTTCTTGTATAGAAACTACATGGTGGCCACAGTTGCAGCCTGGGTCTTCTGCACAGAACCTCTGCTGTGGATCTTTACAAGATGGTCAGTGAATTCCTGAGAAGGGTCTTGGTGCACGTGGTCGCTTTCCCGAGGTCGGGATGAGACAGCTCTCAGTCTTGGAGAGGCATCCAAAGTGGCCTTGGCCAAGTTGCCCAGGGTGCCTATGCAGCTGCCCTGTGGAGGTAGAGCAGTCCACATGAAGCCAGGCCCCCAGGGCCAGGGGTGGGACACACCAGCACAGAGCTGCCACGTCCAGTCACCTTACAAGGGATGGCGTGGGGCTTGCTGATCTCGTTCTCCCAGAGGCCTTGCTGCACCGGGACTAGAGAACTTGGCCAGAATGATGGTCCCACAGATATCAGGGGCTACCTCATTGGAGCATTTAACACCGACCAATGTGTCTGCTGTAATCCCTGATGGCAACAGATGCCTTGAACCTGGTCTGCCTGCCAGCATGGGTCTGCTTTTTTATGGCCATGATCTTCAAAACCTCATTCTTGAAGGACGATCCCAGGAAAATCTCAATGATCTCAGATTCCTTGATGGGCAGGCGGAAGAGATAGGTCTCCTCCAGGGACCTGAACTTCATGTCCTTGGCCAGACAACCTAAGCTGGTAGAGGCATCCACTCGTCATCTTCGGTCTTGCGGCCATGAGCTCCTTGGCCTTGACAGCTGTGGAGGCCATGTGGCCTCCCATCCCCGTGCCTCCAGAGGCACCAGGATCACCTGCGATTTGGTGTTTTCTTGGAGAAGACCAATCTTGGGGCCTTTATCTCTTTTTCTCACCCTTATAATGCTTCCTGGAATTCACTATCAGGGTTTCCCTACCGTACAACTTTCCAAAATTCACTTAGCTGGATTCTCCATATACGATAGACCCCCTTATCCACCAAGACCCCCGGTGGATGCCTACTGAACACTCTACAAACTATGTTTTTTTCTGTACATACATATTATGTACAGACAAAGTTTTATGCATAAGACATAGCAAGAGAGTAGCAACAATAATAGAATAATTCTAACAATATATTATAATAAAAGTTAATGAATGTGGTCTATCTCAAAATATCCCACTGTACTGTACTCCCCTTCTCATGCTGAGATGAGATGATAAAATGCCTACGTGATGAGATGAAGAGAGGGGGCGTTAGGCTACTATTGACTATGTCAGAAGAAGGACCCATCTGCTTCCAGATGGCAGTGACTGCAGGTGACTGAAACCACAGAAAGCAAAAAACTGGGGGGCGGGGGGGGGGATGCTGCTGCAACTTAATCCCTAAAACCTCCAGTGGCCTTTTCAAAAAAGCTTCATCCAATTTGGTGAGGAAGGGTCTTTCCAACTTCAGGAGAGATAGGACACTCCCTAAACCCCAGCCACTCATCCGTAAAGCAGGGATAAGAACCTATCTCACAAGGCTGTGGTAAGGATTACAGGAGATAATATACACATGAAGCATTTAGCACATGCCTGCTACATCATAAACACTTAATAAATTAGCGGTTATAATAACAATGGTATCCATCATCACCTCATTTCTATGCTCTTAAAATCATCTACTTAGACCCGGTAGCAAAACAAAATATGGTGTTTGTTAGCAAGTATTAAATTGCCTCAAATCTGTGTTCGAAATAAATTAGAATTTCTAGAGTGAGAAATCAGACATGTCGCTCCCATGTCCTTCTCTATTTCCAGCTCCTCCCATTCCCTAAAACTCGCACAGTGTCATGTTCCTACCATAATTAAAATAAAAACCAAAGGGCACACACCTTCCCTCCACCAAAAAATAGGATAGACGTACAAATAATTACATTCAAATATTCTCTTCCATTTTCTTATATTCTGGATAAAACTCTTTTTCTTTGGGGTGAGGTACATTTTACCTCTGAGACTCTGAGCTCTTTAAAGACAGAACACCGCAACTGGGAGTTGCTGACTTGGTCTGAAACCAGTGCCACTGTCCTATCCTAAGACCCTTCAACAATCTGTTCCCACAACATTCTCCCCCTCTTTCTCAAGATCGGTCTTAAGTGTTAATTCTCATACCTTCCGATTTTCGTCCTTTTCCAAGTGCATATAATAAGTGGGGAAGAGACCCCGATCCATTCCTTTTTTATCCCTCGTTATCCGACACTTGACTGTAATACCCCGAGGGGCAGGACTATATGCAAAGTCCTCTAAGTTCTCCACTTCTCCCAGCTGGTTATCCGTTTGTTGAGCTGCAGTACCCGAAGCTCCCGTATCCTAGAGGAAAAGACATATACATGAGCAACAGGAGGTGGGATCACAAAACTTCTTATGCTCTTCCAGAAACAATGGGCAAAATAATTTCATGATTTACCCCAATGTCTCTAGTCTTCTGACAAAATAAGGGGAAACATTGCAAAGTTAAATAAGTTTATGAATATTGGGAGTAAGGAAGGAGCTAAGTACAAAAGTGGGATATAACTTCACAGAGCTGGCTAGAGACACAAGAAATTAGGAAGGTCATGAACTTCACATCTAAATTTGAGCTTCAATCTTTTGAAAGAACCCTCATTCAGTAATCGTATTTAAATACTAGAGATACATTTGGGGAATAGTTAAATTAGTTCCCCAGGAAGAAACTTCAGAACTACGTACTGTGGTTGATTTCTGGCTGGACGCAGAATTGGGTCTCTCTGCCTCTGAATATGGTGAATGACATAATTTTTTCCCTTCTTCCTCCCCATCGGTCTCCTCTTCATCAAAGTTCAAACTACCTGAGATACCTGGCAGAAAGGGAGAACTTTCAAAAACTGCCAACACTGGTTTAAAAAAATAAATTGTTGAACCAAATATAATTTTAATTTTCTTGCTTAAAACATGCCAGCTATTCTGACTTAAAACATAGCTACTTCATCCAAATTTTGACAATTTTCTTCATATTCTCACTTAGATCTATCCCTTGTTTTCCCTTTCCACAAAATATTAATATCCAGAATAGATAAAGCACTCCTATAACACACACTCAACAACAACAACAAAACAAACAACAAAACAAATAACCATCTACCTAGAAATGGGTAAAGGACATGAACAGACATTTCTTCAAAGAAGATATGTAAATGGCCAATCTGAGCACATGAAAAGATGCTCAACAGCACTCATCATTAGGGAAATGCAAATCAGAATCACAATGAGATACCACTTCATAAGCACTGGGATGTCTATTATCAAAAAAACAGAAAATAAGTATTGGCGAGGATGTGGAAAAATTGGAACCCTTGTGCCTTGCTGGTGACAATGTAAAATGGTGCAATCACTGTGGAATACAGTATGGTGGTTCCCGAAATATTTAAATATAGAATTACCACATGATCCCACAATTTCATTTCTGGGTATATATGAAGAGAACTTGAAGCACAGACTCAAACAGATACCTATAAACCAATATTCACAGCAGTAGCATTCACAATATCCAAAAGGTGAAAACAACCCAAATATCCATCAACTGATGAACAGATAAACAAACTCTGGTGTATACATAAAATGGAATATTACTCAGCTTTAAAAAGGAATGGCATTCTGACACCAACTACAACGTGGATGACCTTATGCTAAGTGAAATAACCCAGTCACAAAAGAGTAAATATATTTTTTTAAAAGTACAAATATTGTATGATTCCACTTATATGAGAAATCTAGAGTAGTCAAATTCAGAGACAGAAATTTTGTAGAATAGTGGTTACCAGGGAAGCGGGGAACAGAAGAATGGGGAGCTATTATTTAGTGATACAGAGTTTTATTGTGGGAAGATGAAAAAGTACTGGAGATGGATTGTGGTGATAATTGCATAACAACGTGAATGTACTTAACGTCACTGAACTGTACACTTAAAAATGGCTCAAACAGTAAATTTTATGTATAGTTTACCACAGCTTAAAAAATTCAATGATCTATTGTTCTCTATATCAGTTACTTTTTTTTTCCCCAGCATCTTGTTCATCTCTAGGCTAGTTAACTAGAGTTGGGAATGTTTGAAATGCTATTATCTTGGATTTATGAAGCACCTTTTATAAAAAATTAAAAACTACCTGATTCAAAACTATTTTCTCATTTTATCCTCATATTTATGTGAGTTTGAGGAGGAGTCTGTGGTAGTCTTTCTTGTTTTGTTTCTTGTTTATGGAACATATCTAGGGAAGAACACAGACATAAAATAAAGTGTGATGTGTGTTGTAAGAGAAGTGTGGCACTCAAATTTACATGTGGTGGTATCAGGCTGGGGGAGAATCATTTGTTCAAGAGAAAGAGGCAGGGCCCATGGCAAAACTAAATTCCTTTTCTCTTTATAGGATAAAGTTATCCCCCATATCCAAATCATGAATTTACAAGTAGACTTAGCAACAAGCAGTGTGGGTTTTTTTTTTTTTTCTCCAAACCATTTCCTGCCCACAGTCAGCCAGCTCAGAGGAGGGACGACTATGACGTATTTTTACACAGTACACAAATACTGATGATAGCTTTGCTCAGGGACACCCAAGGATAAGACAAAGGTTAAAAATTAATCTCAAGTGAAAACATATGTCCACACAAGAGCTTATACATGAATGTTCATAGCAACATCATTCATAATAGCACGAAGTGGAAACAACCCAAATGGCCATCAACAGATGACAGAGATACAAACCAGCAGCATATCCATCAATGGAATGTTAATTTGACAATAAAAAGGGATGAACTACTACAATATGGATGGACCTTGAAAACATATGCTAAGTGAAAGGAGACAGTCATAAAAGACCACACAGGGTATGATTCTATTTATATGAAATGTTCAGAATAGGCAAATCGACGGAGACCGAAAGTAAACTGGTAGTTGCCTGGGCTGAAGAGGTCAGAGGGAAATCGGAAGTGACTGCTAATGGGCATGAGGTTTCTTTTGGGGGTCATGAAAATTTTCTAAAACTGATCATAAGGACGGTTGCAGACCTCTGTGAATAGATTTAAAACCACTGAACTGTTCACTGTTCACTTTGGTTTTTTTCTAATTTTATTTTTATTGGGATATAACTGACATATAACATAATGATTCAATATTTGTATATATTGTGATATGATATGATCACCATATTAAGTTTGCCTAACATCACTCACCACACACAGCCACAATTTTTTTTTCCTTTTTCTTTAAGTTTTTATTATAATCACTAGGGGCTCATCATGACAAGTGCACTCCTTAATCCCCATCCACCCACTTCCCCATTCCCCCACCAGCCTCCCCTCTGGGGGAGTTCTCTGAAACTGGGAGTCCCAGTTCTCTGTAGTTAAGAGTCTGCCTCTTGATTTCTCTCTCTCTCTCTCTTTTTTTCCCTTTTCTCACTTATTTTGTTTCTTAAATTCCACATGAGTGAAATCATATGGTATTTGTCTTTCTCTGACTTATATCACTCAGCATTATACTCTCTAGCTCCATCCAAGTGATTGCAAATGGCAAGATTTCATTCTCTTATTATAGTTATGTGCATAATATTCATATTATACATATTCATATATGAATATATTCATACAATGTATAATATTTATGAATATATGTTTATATATAATATATATTCCACATCTTATTTATCCATTCATCAATCGATGGACACTTGGGCTGCTCTCATACCTTGGCTATCATAAATAATGCTGCAGTAAACATAGGGCTGCATGTATCCCTTTGAATTAGCGTTTTTGTATTCTTTGGGTAAATAGTCGTGCGACTGCTGGATCATAGGGTAGTTCTATTTTTAACTTTTCGAGGAAGTTAACTCATATTGTTTTCCATAGTGGCTGCACCAGTTTTCATTCCCACCAACAGTACCACATCCTTGCCAACACCTGTTGTTTCTTGTGTTGTTGATTTTAGCCTTTCTGACAGGTGTGAGGTGGTATCTCATAGTGGTTTTGGTTTGCATTGATGAGTGATGTTGATCATCTTTTCATGTGTCTGTTGGTCGTCTGGATGTCTTTGCAGAAATGTCTATTCATGTCTTCTGCCCATTTTTTAATTGGATTATTTGGTTTGGGGGTATTGTCAAGTTCTTTAAATATTTGGATACTAACCCTTTATTGGATACATCATTTGCAAGTATCTTCTCCCATTCCATATGTTGCCTTTTAGTTTTGTCAATTATTTCCTTTGTTGTACAGAGCCTTTTATTTTGATGTAGTCCCGACAGTTTATTTTTGCTTTTGTTTCCCTTGCCTCAGGGCACTTATCTAGAAAAAAGTTACTACAGTTGATGTCAGAGAACTTACTGCTGCCTGTGTTCTTTTCTAGGATTTTTATGGTGTCAGGTCTCACACTTAGGTCCTAAAACCATTCTGAATTTACTTTTGTGACTGGTATAAGAAAGCGGTCCATCTTTATTCTTTTCCACATTGCTGTCCAGTTTTCCCAACACCATTTGTTGAAGTGACTGTCTTTCCTATTGGATATTCTTCCCTGCTTTGTCAAAGATTAATCATAAAATTGTGGGTTCATTTCTGGATTTTTCTATTCTGTTCCATTGATCCATGTGTCTATTTTTTTGCCAGTATCACACTCTTTTGGTTACTACTTCTTTGTAATAAAACTTGAAGTCCAGAATTGTGATGCCTTCAGCTTTGCTTTTCTTTTTCAAGAATGCTATGGCTATTCAGGGCCTTTTGTGGTTCCATACAAAGTTTAGGGTTGTTTGTTCTAGCTCTATGAAAAACACTGCTGGTACTTTTAGGGATTGCATTAAATGTGTAGATTGCTTTGGGTAGTATAGACATTCTAACAATATTTCTTCTTTTAATCCATGAGCATGGAATGTCTTTCCATTTCTTTGTATCATCTTCCATTTCTTTCATGAGTGTTTTAGAATGTTTAGAGTACAGCTCTTTCACCCCGTTGGTTAGGTTTGTTCCTAGGTATCTTATTATTTTTGGTGCAATAGTAAATGGAATTGTTTTCTTAATTTCTCTTTCTGCTGCTTCATTGCTGCTATACAGAAGTGCAACAGATTTCTGTACATTGATTTTGTATCCTGCAACTTTACTGAATTCATTTATCAGTTCTAGCAGTTTTTTGGTGGAATCTTTTGGGGTTTTTAAAAAAAGATTTTATTTTTTATTCTTTTTTTTAAAGATTTTATTTATTTATTTGACACAGAGAGAGAGATCAGATCACAAGTAGGCTGAGAGGCAGGCAGAGAGAGAGGAGGAAGCAGGCTCCCTGCTGAGCAGAGAGCCCGATGCGGGCCTTGATCCCAGGACCCTGAGATCATGACCTGAGCCGAAGGCAGAGGCCTTAACCCACTGAGCCACCCAGGTGCCCCTAAAAAAGATTTTCTTTATTTATTTGATAGAGAGAGACACAGCGAGAGAGGGAACACAACCAGAAGGAGTAGGAGAGGGAGAAGCAGGCTTCCTGCAGCGTATGGAGCAGGGCTCTATCCCAGGACCCTAGGATCATGACCTGAGGTGAAGGCAGACGCTCAACAACTGAGCCACCCAGGCACCCCTAGGTTTTCTGTATTTAGTATCATGACATCTACAAACAGAGAATGTTTTACTTCTTCCTTACCCATCTGGATGCCTTCTGTTTCTTTCTGTTGTCTGATTGCTGTGGCTAGGACTTTCAGTACTAAGTTAAATAAAAGCGGTGACAGTAGACCTCCCTGGTTTTTTTCCAGACCTTAAGGGAAAAGCTCTCAGTTTTTTCCTATTAAGGATGATATTAGCTGTGGGCTTTTCCTTTTTTTTTTTTTTTTTAATTTTTTATTTATTTATTTGACACACAGAGACACAGAGATCAGATCACAAGTAGGCAGAGAGGCAGGCAGAGAGAGAGGAGGAAGCAGGCTCCCTGCGAGCCAGATGAGGGCCTTGATCCCAGGACCCTGAGATCATGACCTGAGCCGAAGGCAGAGGCTTTAACCCACTGAGCCATCCAAGCGCCCATCTGTGGGTTTTTCCTATATGGCCTTTATTATGTTAAGGTATGTTCCCTCTGGACCCACTTTGTTGAGGGTTTTGTTTTGTTTTATCATGAATGGATGCTGAACTTTGTCAAATACTATTTCTCCATCTATTAAAACAATCATATAGTTTTTTATCCTTTCTCTTATTGATGTGATGTAACATGTAGATTGATTTACAAATATTGAACCGCCCCTGCAACCTAGGAATAAATCCTACTTGATCATGGTGAATGATTTTTTTTTTAATATATCATTGGATCCAGTTTGCTAGTATTTTGTTGAGGATCTTTGCATCTATGTTCATCAAAGACAATGTCCTGTAGTTCTTTTTTTTTTTTTTTTTTTTTTTTTTTTTGGGTGGTGTCTTTATCTGGTTTTGATATCAGGGTAATGCTGGTCTCACAGAACAAATTTGGAAGTTTTCCTTGTATTTTTTTTAATAGTTTGAGAAGAATAGGTATTAACTCTTCTTTTTTATTTATTTTTTTATTTACTTGACAGAGAGAGAGAGAGATCACAAGTAGGCAGAGAGGCAGGCAGAAAGAGGAGGAAGCAGGCTCCCTGCTGAGCAGGGAGCCTGATGTGGGCCTGGATCCCAGGACCCTGGGATCATGACCTGAGCCGAAGGCAGAGGCTTTAACTCACTGAGCCACTCAGGTGCCTGGTATTAACTCTTCTTTAAGTGTTTGTTGGAATCCAGTCCTAGACTTTTGTTTGTTAGGACTTTTTTGATTGCTGATTCTGATTCCTAATTTTTTTGCTTACTTATTTTCTGATAATTGGTCTGCTTAGATTTTCTACTTCTTCCTGTTTCAGTTTCAGTTACATGTTCCTAGCAATTTGTCCATTTCTTTCGGTTGTCCAATTTGTTGGCATACAGTTTTTCATAATATTCTCCCATAACTGTTTGTATTTCTGTGGTGTTGGTTGTTATTTCTCCTCTCTCATTTGTGATTTTATTTATTTGAACCCTTTCTCTTTTTTCCTTGACAAGTCTGGCTACAGGTTTATCAATTTTATTGATTTTTTTCAATGAACCAGCTCCTGGCTTCATTGATCTGTTCTATTATTTTTTTCTAGTTCCTTTATCATTTATTTCTACTCTCATCTTTATTATTTCCTTCCTTCTGCTAGTTTTAGGGGTTTTATATTGTTGTTCTTTTTCTAGCTCCTTTAGCTATAAGGTTAGGTTGTATATTTGAGGTTTGCCTTGCTTCTTGAAGTAGGCCTGTATTCCTATAAACTTCCCACTTAGAATAGCTTTGGCTGCATCCCAAAGGTTTTGAACCACTGTGTTTTCATTTCCATTTATTTCTACGCATTTTTAATTTCTTCTTACATTTCCCAGTTGACCCATTCATTGTTTAGAAGCATGTTATGTAACTTCCATGTATCTGTGGTATTTCCAGAGATTTTTTTTTTCTTGTGGCTGACTTCTAGTTTCATAGTGTTGTGGTCAGAAAAGATGCACAGTATGACTTCGATCTTTTTGAATTTGTTGAGGCTTGTTTTGTGGCCTAATATGTGATCTAGTCTGGAGAGTGTCCCATGTGCATTTGAAAAGAATGTGTATTCTGCTGTTTCAGGGTGGAATATTCTGAATATATCTGTGAAATCTGTCTGGTCCACTGTCTCATTCAAAGCTACTGTTTCCTTCTTGATTTTGTGTTTGGATGATCTGTCCATTGATGTAGTGGGGTGTTAAAGTTTTCTACTATTATTGTATTATTTTCAATTAGTTCTTTTATGTTTGTTTTTAACGTTTTATGTATTTGGGTGCTCCCAGGTTGGAAGCATAAATATTTAGAATTGTTATATCATATTGTTGGATTGTCCCCTTTATGATTATATAGCATCCTTCTTTGTCTCTCTCTTTTTTTTTTTTTTTTTTTATTTATTCATTTGACAGAGAGAGAGATTACAAGTAGGCAGAGAGGCAGGCAGAGAGAGGAGAGAGGAGGAAGCAGGCTCCCTGCTGAGCAGAGAGCCCGATATGGGCCTCGATCCCAGGACCCTGGGATCATGACCTGAGCCGAAGGCAGCGGCTTTAACCCACTGAGTCACCCAGGCGCCCCCTTCTTTGTCTCTTGTTACAATCTTTTTAAAGTCTATTTTGTCTGATATAAGTATTCCTACTCTGGCTTTCTTTTGACATCCATTTGCATGATAAATTTTCTCTATTCCCTCACTTTCAATCCGTAGGTGTCTTTAGTTCTAAAATGAGGCTCTTGTAAGCAGCATATGGACAAGTCTTGTTTTTGTTTTTGTTTTTTTTTATCCATTCTGTCACCCTATGGCATTTGATTGGAGCATTTAGTCCATTTACATTCAAACTAATTATTGCTAGGTATGTATTCATTGCCATTTAATTACTTGTTTTGCAGTTGTTTCTGAAGATTTTCTCTAATCCTTTCTTGTCTTTCTCCTGTTTGTGGTTTGCTGGTTTTCTTTAGTGATGTATTTGGATTTCTTTCTCTTTATTCTTTGCATATTTATTAGTGGGTTTTGATTTGTGGTTGCCACTAAGTTTGTATATAACATCTTCTGCATATAGCAGTCTATATTTAATTGGTGGTTAAGTGTGAACCCATTCTTTACTCCTCCCCGCATTTTAGGTATATGGCATCATATTGTACATCCTTTTATTTTGTGAGTTCCTTAGCTGATTTTTTACAGAAATATTTTTTATTGCTTTTGTTTCCTATTCTCATTCTATCATTTTTGGTCTTTCCACTCAGGAGTCCCCTTTAATATTTCTTGCAGGACTGATTTAGTGGTCACGAACTCCTTTTATCTGGGAAATTCTTTATCTCTCCTTCTATTCTGAAAGATAGCCTTGCTAGTTAGAATATTCCTGGCTGCAGGTTTTTCCCACTCAGTACTTTGACTAGCTCATGCCACTCCTTTCTGGCTTGGAACATTTTTGCTAAAAAATCCAATGAATATCCTTACGGGGTTTCCTTTGTACGTAATTGTCTTCTTTTGCCTTGCTGCCTTTTTTTGTTTTGTTTTGATTTGAGAGAGGGAAAGCAAGTGAGAGAGTGAGCTTACGGGAGAAGGGGCAGAGGAAGAGGGAGTGTCTCGAGCAGACTCCACATCCAGTGCAGAGCCTAAGGCATGTTTGCCTACCTTTCCTCCAAGAGCAGCACGGTGCCCTCCAGGCTCTCCCTGAACCAAGCCCATTGACCTTTCGACAGGCTTTAAGCCTTGCTGGTTGCAAGAACTCTCAAAATTCAGCCCCTCTTGCTTTCCAAACCAACTGCTATAGGGATTTGTTTTCCCCCTGTGCTTCCCTGTGTGTCAGTCTGTCTCTTGCCCTTCTCCGTAAGTGCAGCTCCCTCCCCACCGCAGCAGCCATGATCCCTTTCTCTCCCAAACCATGTTTCCACGCTTCCTACCTTCTTCAATTGTGGCCTCTTCTCTACCTTTAGTTGTGGAGTATGTTCTGCCAGTCACCAGATCAATTTCTGGGGTATTCAGGATGACTTGATAGTTTATCTAGTTGTATTCATGGGGCAAGGCGAACCCAGGGTCCTGCTACTTTGTTGCCAGCTTCCCCTCCCACACCCGCTTTTCGCTTTAAATGGGTGAATACTATGGTATGTTAATTACATCCCAATAAAGCTATTACGAAAAAAATTCTTCGGTTTGTGAAGGACATATTTTCTTTGTTTTCTAAAATGTTAGCCTTTTTTTCTTTTGCACCAAAAAGGCATAAAAGCTCACAATCATGGATATTTTCACTTAGTACTATGTTTGCAAATGCTATTTTTATACCAAAAACTCAGCTTATGTGAATATATGTTTTAAGATGGAGATCAAAGACTTCTCCCAAACTTGTAGAAAAAACAAACTGGACCCATTTAAGGGACATAATCTGCCAAACTGACACATCCTAGATCTTAATCAAGAAAGTACTTAATGAGTTTTATGGTCAAGAGGTAACTTGTTGAGATGTAAAAAGGCATGAACCCATCTGGTACTAAAAGGCCAGTTCTTAGAAAAAAACATAGCAGTAATTTCATAGGGCAGGGCAAAAGGGGACAACTCGGTATTTACAGTAAGGGATAAAGACCTAGACTAAGAAAATCTAGGTCTGCCACTAGTTAGGCAGATGACTTGGGGTAACTTAGCTTCTGGTTAAACGAAGGTTGTCTTTGCTCTGACTCCTCCACATCATTCACTTTCTTTTGTTGTAACAACAGTAGTAGTAAAATAATAGGGAAATGCCACGATCATTCCTATTACAGACAGGGAAACAGAGGCAAAGGAAAATGAAGCTGTGTTCCCCCTTTCCTGGCCACATGTGGCAGAGTTGAGGTTCAAAACGCAGCAAGAACCCGGGTTTCAGAGCTATGCTCCAATCCCATTCACCTCGGTCGCTGCCACACCCTGTGCTCCCGCCATCTGTCCTGGTTTTCACAATGTATCATGATTTTATACCCAATGCCTTTGCACATGTTCTTTCTTCTGCCCAAGTTTGTTAAGGACCAAGGACAGTGTGACCAAGAACAAATTACTTAGCCTGAGAGGCTACATATAACTACAAATGTAATACATATAATTTTCTTATATGTAAATGGAGAGACTATTACGTATGAAGTTCTCAAAGTACTGTTATAAAAATTAAAGTTTATTTATTTTTTTAGTAATCTCTACACCCAGTGTGGGGCTTGAACTCATGATCCTGAGATCAAGCGTCAAACGCTCTTCCAACTAAGCCAGCTAGGCGCCCCATAAATTTTAAATTAATTGAGATAATGTATGGCAAGTGCCTGACATACAAGAGACATTCAAAATGAAGGTCTGCAGCTCCTTTGACAGGTACACAGGAGGCCGTGCATCCTTCCTGGCTCAACTTAATCTCTCTCTCCCTTTTTTTTTTTTTTTTATAATTTTTTAAAAAGATTTTATTTATTTATTTGACACGGAGAGATTACGAGTAGAAAGAGGAGGAAGCAGGCTCCCTGCTAAGCAGGGAGCCTGATTCGGGCCTCGATCCCAGGACGTTGAGATCATGACCTGAGCCAAAGGCAGAGGCTTTAACCCACTGAGCCACCCAGGCACCCTAATCTCTCTCTCTTGATGCCTTTCTTGTCCCTTCTCATTGCCCCGGCAATGTAATTCTATTTCTCCCTGGTTTTTATTCTTGCATATACCACATTATAACTCTAGGTCAGGCCACCAGCCAAACCATCTCCTCCCTAAGTTTTTCTGCTTCCGCACTTGCCACTACCCCCCCCCTTCAATTAATTCCTTATGGTGCAGGGTAATTTTTCTTAGTTTTCCCATTAAGCCCAAATTGGATGATAATATTCCTCAGATCAAATTCCCTCATAGGTTCCAGTTACTTTTCAAATAAAGTCCAAATTCCTAATATGGCCTATATAATCAGAGCCCACTTACCCCTCCAGGTCACCCCTCTAGTCCCTCTTCCCACCTCATCTGGTCATACTGTGTGTACCAGCCATTCTGAACTGGCCAGCTCCTCCTCCTGTATCAGGCTGTACCTTAGACATCACTTTCTCTGGAGAGCTTCCAAACCTTCAGCTCTGGGTTAGGTACCTCTCTTGATGCTCTCTTGTCTATTTAAGTACATGATGGCTCAGTTAGAATAAACACTTCAGGAGGGCAGGACCCTTGTTTACTGCTGTGGCCTCCATGTCTATAACAATGCCTAGTATATAGTACATACTCAATACATATCTTCTAAATGAATGACTACGTGAATTTGAGTAGGGGTGTTGAGTGGCAACTTTGTCAAAAGAACGGAGTGGGCACTGAAAATAAAATGTCAAAAAGAGTTACATATAATAGCAAATGCTGCTGATAATTTATATGTAATTATCTTATTTTTCTCAGGCAATCGGATAAATACTACAGTGGTTGACAACAGTCAATTCTCAGATGTCAAAGATGCCTAATGCTGTCACCTCTGTAAAGCCATAAGCCACATTCCAAGCAATTTTGAACCATCTAGATTGTTAACAGACAATGAAAGCAAGGAAAGGAAAAGATTATACATGGCTAAGATGATTAACTGCCTTACATTCATTACCAATCCTCACCATGTTTTTGGAGAATCTCCTGGAGATCTGGCTTGGACACAGTCTCCGAAGTGCTTTCCCCATCAACACTTCCTTCGGTATCCTCTTCTGTGGCAGAGGAGCCTACTGAGAGAATGTGAAGTTTGGTGTCCAAATCTTGAGCATCTGGCTTCAAGAAGGCAGCTGGACCATCAATGCCTACAGTCCAAAAGAGAAGAGAAAAAAGGAAAGTATTATCTGTTATTTGGCTGGGTGCTTTTGGTGTATGTGATCAGAATTAAGAACCACCCAAGCATTTAGCTTCTCCTTCCTTAACACCGACGAGGACGTTTGTTAACAGAGTAACTCAGACTGGGGTTCATTTTATTTTATTTTATTTTATTTTAAAGATTTTATTTATTTATTTGACACAGAGAGAGGGATTACAAGTAGGCAGAGAGGCAGGCAGAGAGAGAAGAGAGAGGAGGAAGCAGGCTCCCTGCCGAGCAGAGAGCCCGATGTGGGTCTGGATCCCAGGACCCTGGGATCATGACCTGAGCTGAAGGCAGAGGCTTTAACCCACTGAGCCACCCAGGCGCCCGGGGTTCATTTTATTAACATGTTCTGACTGTTCCTGAATAAAATGTACTTGATGTCATGCTTTAGAAACTTAAGACTCGGGCACCTGGGTGGCTCAGTAGGTTAAACCCTCTGCCTTCGGCTCAGGTCATGATCTCAGGGTCCTGGGATCGAGGCCCGCATCGGTCTCCATGCTCAGCAGGGAGCCTGCCTCCTCCTCTCTCTCTACCTGCCTCTCAGCCTACTTGTGATCTCTCTCTCCATCAAATAAATAAATAAAAATCTTTAAAAAAAAAAAAAAAAGAAGAAGAAAAGAAACTTAAGACTGAGACCGTGAAAACGAAGTAGGTCTGCCGAAGTTCAGATCCTGTCCAAGTCAACAGCTCACCACCTCACGTGGTCCGTTGAGTCCTATCTGTCGGAAGACTGGGTGCCCTCTACTACACCTGCCATCAAAGTTAACTCTGCCATGATGTGACAGTCAAATAGGCCATTCTGGACTAACTCATTTGGCAATGAAAACAACAGCTCTAGGATGGATACAAATGTCTAGGTATCTTCCACTAATTAAACCACTGCTTTTATTTTAACTCAAAGACCCAGAATGTGATGATGAAAATTTATGAAGGTACCTAGTAGCGATGCTAATATCATCCCTGTGGTCCATCTGAGAATCTTCCTGCCTTCTCCTAGGTTTATGAAAACTGTACCCTAGTGGGAAGAGATGCTGCCTAAAACACACACCATGTAGGATGACATCGTTCTGTGGGGTACGAGGTTCCACCAAAGGAGTTTGCTCCTCGCTACCTCTTGGCTTTGATCGACGTAGCCTTGCTTCTGGATTTGGCTGTACCATGAGTGGCTCAAGGCGCTTTTTTCTCTGCTTCTTCTCCAGCAGTGCTCTCTAGGGAAAAAAAAAAATAAAGTGATATTATAGCCAGGAGAGTTATGATAAGACCTAGCTGCTTTGAACATTTATACTTTTTCACTAATCCTCACAAACCTCTTGTAAACTAATTTATCCTGCTTGAGATATGGGAAAACTGAGGCACAGAGAGGGACAAGGATTCACTCATTTCGTTTAATAAATATTTACCAAACACTTTTAAAGATCAATTTAAAATGATACAAATGCATTTCTAGCAGAGCTGAGGCCATGATCCAAGTTTACTTAAAATATTTATAGTACGGTGCCTGGGTGGCTCAGTTGGTTAAGTGACTGCCTTCAGCTCGGGTCATGATCCTGGAGTCCTGGGACTGAGTACCACATTAGGCTCCCTGCTCAGCGGGGAGTCTGCTTCTCCCTCTGACCCTCCCCCCTCTCATGCTCTCTCTTTCTCATTCTCTCTCTCAAATAAATAAACAGGGAGCCTTCAGCTCAGGTCATGATCTCAGGGTCCTGGGATCGAGCCCCGCGTCGTGCTCTCTGCTTGGCAGGGAGCCTGCTTCCTCCTCTCTCTCTGCCTGCCTCTCTGCCTACTTGTGATCTCTCTCTCTGTGTCAAATAAATAAATTCTTTTTAAAAAACAAATAAATAAACAAAATCTTAAAAATAAAACATTTATAGTAAATATATTACTATATAGTATGGTTACAAATTTAAAATACATGAACAGTTATGCATAGGGGAAAAGATGAAGGAACACAGGCATGGTGATTACTTTGGGTGGGAGAATATGGACTTTTCTCCCTTTCTCTAGTTTGCTATATTTTTTCTAAACTTTCTTACTTTTATAATTGAAAGAAAAAAATAAAACGTATTATCCTCTAAACCTCAAATTATTTTCCTATTTTAACCAGCTACAGGGCAGTAATTTTGCTTTCTTGCTCATTTTTACATAATTAGAAATCAAACAAATCTGGGCCAGGCATAAAAAGGGAAAAAAATTACAGTTGGAAGATTCCAAATAGAAAGTATTCAACGCTGTGGCTAAAAGTGACATTGAGAATATGGTAGCAAGGAAAGTCAGGAAAAAAGCATGAGAGACTATGAGAAAAAAATCCAACAAGATGAAAAGGAAGGTACTAGCACATATATGATTTTTAAGCTTTGGCAAATAAGAGCTTATAATACCTGGAAATTAATTATGGATCTGGGGTATTTCAGAATAGGAGAGTGCCAAGCCCCAAGCCAAAAATTAAGCCATGATTCTAAAGCAAAGATATTATAACCTACTTTATTGTTCCTTAGGCAAAAAGCTATTTACTTTTTTTCATTGATGCGGCTTTTAAAAAGTGCTGCTAGAAAGAAGAGTCACTCCAAGCAGTGAGACTATCAGTAGGAAAGGAAATATGTTTTTCCACAATGGGGCTGGCTGGTGAAAGCTTGTGGATAAATTCAGAGGACATAGAAGAAACAGAATATTCTTTGCCCAACCTTGTGAATAAGAAAAAAGACTAGGGAGCTAATAATGTGCCCAAATGGACTATCCTGTCAAGAAAGAATACAGGTGGGGCGCCTGAGTGGCTCAGTCGTTCATTAGGTGTCTGACTTCGACTCAGGTCCTGATCCCAGGTAGAGCCCAGCATTGAACCCCCATGTGGGCTCCTTGCTCACTGGGAAGCCTGCTTCTCTCTCCCCCACTCCCCCTGCTGGTGTTCCCTCTCTCGTTGTCTCTCTTTCTCTGTCAAATAAATAAATAAAATCTTTAAAAAAAAAAAAAGAAAGAAAGAAAGAAAAGAAAAGAAAGAATAAAGGTTAGAGCAAGCTGGGAAGGAATAATTGAAGTTTCTGAGATTATTTTGAAACTCATGAATTAATATGACTAGATGGAGCTTAACGTCATAGGAACACAAAATATGTATTTGGTTATGATGAGCTTCTTGCCACAGAACTTGCTGATACGGTTCTTCTAGCAACTGTGAAGTCTCACACAGGGGATATGCTGCAGAGATGGGAAATATGAAACCGAGAGACATAAGAAACTGCCACATCTGCTCTATGTGGCCAGTTATCTAGCCTCATAAAGTCTCATAACTGGCAATAACTGAGGAAGCAAAAACACAGGGCATATTTTGTTAACGTATCCATTTTGTTAAAGTATGTAAAGAACGATGTTCTATGGACAAGGGGACATCTCGGGTGCCTGGGTGGTGCAGTTAAGTGCCCAATTCGATTTCAGCTCAGGCCATGATCTCAGGGTCATGAGATGGAGCCCAGCATCAGGCTTCACGCTCAGCTCTGGGGGGGTGTGGGGGTGGTCTGCTTAAGATTCTGTCTCTACCTCTGCCCCTACCCCCATTCATACTCCCTCCCTCCCACCCTTTCTCAAAAAAACAAAGAAAGAAAGAAATAGAAGAAAAGGGGTATTGATCCAGAAAAGGGGAGCCAAAGAACAAGAATTTGCCAGAGTTTACCCAACCTGTCCAAAAACAGAGAAATGCTAAGTCTAGTAGACAATTTTTTTTTAAGATTATTTATTTATTTGACAGAGAGAGAGACAGTGAGAGAGGGAACACAAGCAGGGGAGTGGGAGAGGGAGAAGCAGGCTTCCTGAAGAGTGGGGAGCCCGATGTGGGACTTGATCTCAGGACTCTGGGATCATGACCTGAACCAAAGTTAGACGCTTAACGACTAAGCCACCCAGGCCCCCCTAGTAGACGATTCTATTTACTGGGAGAGCTTATTATCTTTGTGGATAGGAAACTATACAAGACTTCTTCGTGGCCTTGATGAAATGTCCCTCAGGACTACTAATTTCATTCCCTTAGATTCCCTGCTTACTAATAATCAGCCTTCTAATTGTCAATTAACTTCTTATGTATCGTATTTCCGGGAACAGGGCATCATGACCAGCAGAGATGAATGTACTCTGGAAAAGCTGGAATTCTCCTTGTAAATTAATAAATTAGTGTCCAGTCTCATAACTGACCATTGTCAAGTTGACTAGTGTGAGCTTGTGCCAAAGGACCTGGTTACACTTCGGTTCCTGACAAAACCAAGTTTTTAGACCTGTAAAGGGCAGGCTAGACTCTTGGCCGCAGTTGACTCTGTCAGCTTCAACATTGGTCCAAACTCATTTAGACCAACAACTTGAGGGAAAACAACAAACAACCAAATGTAGATTTGAACTGTGAACCCCAGGGCCATAGCTACTACATTACAGCACTAAATATATCCTGCAGTTGTCCAAGTTTGTAAATAAAAAAAAAACATAAAATAGCTACCAATAAAATAGCTGCCATCTTGGTGAAAAGTGTCCCCTGATTGAGCATTCTAATCATCCTCACATAGTTTGAATGAGGGAGAAGGTAGGTGTTAATTGAGCTCCAATGCAACAATGTCAATTCGTATTTCATTTACGTTTTACCCTCCCTAAAAAGCTGTCAATGAGGCTGCATAAACAACGTCAAAAGAAGGAGGGGCAGTCAGAAAGAGAGCCACAGGTGACTGTTTGATGCCGAAAATGCAATCAAAATATGTTGCTTTCAGGACTGTTTTTAAGTGTCACATAAGCCTATAAATTTCCCAATTCCCTCGGAAACTGAACAATAAGTCAAAGAATCCATCTTCTCCAGAATGTGGTGGTATGTCCTCTTATCATTCCCTGGGAGCAAAATACTGAATGGTAATTCCAACATAAGTGAGGAAATAAAGGAGATTAGATTGTTGTGGGGGTTGGGATTCTGACAAAGGACTTCATTTTATAAAGAATAAAGCTCAGGTAAGCCTCCAATTAATGAGAGCCTGACATCACTGATTCTCAGTTTTCCAGAAAGACTCCCTAGAGCTGATGGGCTGGTTACAGTCTGAGGTTCCTGGGACAGACTAGGCTGACCACAAGGTACAACCAGCAAGATCAGAATGGCTGCCTGCAATCTAAGATTGGCAAAAAACCCCTAATCTTCCTGGCACACAAAGTGAGATCCTAAGAAGACAAGGCTAGGGGCGCCCGGGCGGCTCAGTCGTTAAGCATCTGCCTTTGGCTCTGGTCATGGTCTCCGGGTCCCGGGATTGAGTCCCGCATTGGGCTTCCTGCTCTGTGGGAAAGCCTGCTTCTCCCTCTCCAACTCCCCCTGCTGGCGGTCCCTCTCTTGCTGTCTCTCTCTCTGTGTCAAATAAATAAATAAAATCTTAAAAAAAAAAAAAGACAAGACTAAAATTTTTAAATCACACTTTTTAAAATATCAATTCAGTACACCAATGACCACCTCTCTTAGAATGATAGGTACAAATAGATGGGCAACCTGACCCAAGAGGACTATGTTGTATTTTAACCCATTGTCCACCAGATGGCATAAGTGGTCTCCAGCTAATGTGCATCTGTGTCTGAGGACCATCACCGGAGGAGTCTAAAAATCTTTATGACCTGTAGCCAGCTAAGGGGTCCACATACCTGAAAAAATGAGTACCCCAGTGAAACTGGTAAAAATAAAAGCAAAATATACTTAGTGAGAAAGAGTATCTTTTCAATAAATGGTGCTGGGACAACTGGATATCCACATGCAAAAGAATGAAGCTGGAACCTCATCTCACACCATATATAAAAGGTAACTCAAAACAACTCATAGGAAGTGGAAGACTCTTAGAAGAGTCAGAAGACTCTTAGAAGACACTTAAGCAAGTCTTTATAACCTTGGGTAAGCAATGGCTTCTTAGACATGACACCAAAATTGCAAGAGACAAAAGAAAAAGTAAATTAAAACTCTATGCTGAAAATGGTACCAAGAAAGTAAAAAGACGACCCACAGAATTGAAGAAAATATTTACAAATAATATTTCTGATAAGGAACCTGGACCTAGACTTCAAAAAGGACTCTTAAAATTTAACAACAAAAAGACAATAAGGCAATTTAAAAATGGGTCTTCTCCATTTCCCCATGCCTCCAAAAAGAACATACAAAGAGCCACTAAGTCCATTTTAATGCTCCACATCCTTAATCATTAAGGAAATGCAAATCAAGACTAAGTGACATACCACTTTGTACCCACTAAAATAGCTATAATCAAAGACAGACAATAATAAGTGTTGACAACAATGTATAGAAACAAGGCCAAGGACATGGCTGGTGGAAATGTGTACAATGGTTCAGTGACGTTGGAAAACAGTCTGGCAGCTCTTTAACATATTACCAGACGACCCAGGAACTCCACTCCTCCTATTACCCCAGGTATAGTAGGTATGCCTTGGGATACCTATCCTTAGATATATCAGCCAAGAGAAATGAAAGCATGTCCACAGAGAAGCTTATACACCAATCTTCAGAGCAGCACTACTGGCAATAGCCAAAGAGTGAAAACAGCCCCAATGTCGGTCAGCTGGTGAATGGATAAACAAAATGTGGTGTAGCCACAACTGGGAATGCTATTCAACAATAAAAAGGCCTGAAGCACTGAAAGAGGCGACAAGATGGATGAACCTCTTCCTAAGTCAAGAAGCTGGACACAAGCGACCACATATTATGTGATTCCATTTGTTATGAAGTCTAAAAATCATTTGTCACTTCAACTGAGTGCATATTTAGTCTGTGAATTAGGTCTCGATAAAGCTGTTCAAAAACCTATATAGGACAAAAATAGTTGTGTGTAAATTATTTGTAAATCTAGGATTTTTAAACATTAAATCCTAAGATTATATTATCAGGGGAAAAAAGACAGATATGAAAAAAGCTAACCTACTCAGTACTACTGAAACCTGGATGGTGAATGAGTTAAAGAAGGGAAATGTCTGTGTGGAAATAAGGTAAGATAAAATTTAGAGCAAGAGTCACCTTGTGTGTCTTGTACCATCCAAGGCAGGGAGTGGCCTGGCCAGATACTCACCTATCTCATTCCGGCGGCAGGTGTATCCCTTTAGTAGAGATGAATTAATTATATGATCACACAATGATATTTACCATAAATATCATTTTACAAACTCCACTTGCTCTGATTTCAAACTCACCAGGCCACTTCTCTACTTGTAAACTTCCCACACACTTATCTGATGGGATTGTGATGATCAGCTGATTCTGGTATATAGTTCTTTAGAAATTAGTATATTAATCCCCAGGTTTAGATTCATCACTTACGATATTGGTTAGTATGAGCCAATCCTCAAGAGACTTATGAACTTTGGCTGCTTTTAGCAAACCATTTCTCAGCCTACAAAGAGTTCATGACCAATGACTCTCAACCATGGGGACATTCCCAGAACAGGACTCCTAAGAAGTTATTCTACTGTATACTCCAGGCAGGGGTGGGGAGAGTAAGGTTCCCTAGCCTCTCTCACCACCCCCCTGACAATCACTGCTAGATTATCCCACTGTCATGGATATGGGAGTGCATGGTCTTGGGTAGGTTGGCATGCCCTGGACTGAGAGAGAGGCTTCCATCAAGATCCTACCAGCCCCTGAGGCCCAGACTGAGCAGCAACCTAGCCTTCCTCAGTGCACCTCCATCTCAACTCTAACTTCCATACTCTCAGATCCTCACAATCTATTATCTGACCTCACTTTACAGATGAAATCGTGGGACCCACAGAGTTTAAGAATCTTACCTAAAATCACCTAGCTAATTAATGGCAGAGTAAGAATGGAAACCAGAGCCATTCATCCTGTAGTGCTGCCTTTGTTTCAGGTCATCTGAATGCTCAGCTTGCATTTGTGGAAATTTCCTCACCCCCTGCTGAGTAACCTCTTTCCTAGGCCAGAGGCAACTCTACAGAGCCTCACAGTAGTCTCACAGGCTATTGAACACCCACATTTATATAGCAGGTCCCCAGATTTTTTTAAATTAAAAAATATTCCTAAATAATAAAGAAAGAAAAGTAATAAAAGATTCCTATAAAATTTTATATCTGTATATTCATTGACTATCTCCGCAAGAATGCATTAGAAGTCAGTGACAGTCTCTGGGGGTGCCTGGGTGGCTCAGTCAGTTAAGTGTCTGGCTCTTGATTTCTGTTCAGGTCATGATCTCAGGGTCATGGGATCGAGCCCCACATCAGGCTCTGCACTGGGCATGGAGCCTGGAGCCTGCTTAAGATTCTCTCTCTCTCAGGAAACAAACTGAGGGTTATTGGGGGTTGGAGGGGTAGGGATAGGGTGGCTAGGTTATGGACATTGGGGAGGGTTTGTGCTATGGTGAGTGTTGTGAAATGTGTAAGCCTGATGATTCACAGACCTGTACCCTGGGGAAAATAATACATTATATGTAATAAATTAAAAAAAAAAGATTCTCTCCCTCTTCCTCTACCCCAAACCCCCTCCCTCAAAAAAAAAAAAAAAAGTCTGCGGCACCTGGGTGGCTCAGTCAGTTAAGCATCTGCCTTTGGTTCAGGTCATGATCTCAGGGTCCTGGGATCGAGTCCTGCATCAGGCTCTTTGCTCAGTGGGGAGCCTGCTTCTCCCTCTGCCTGCCGTTTCCCCTGCTTGTGCTCTTTCTCTCTAGCTCATTCTCTCTCTCTAACAAATAAATAAATAAAACCTTGGGTGGGGGGAAGTGACAGTCTCGGTAAAGAACTAAGGTAAGGGGCACCTGGGTGGGCTCAGTGGGTTAAAGCCTCTGCTTTCAGCTCAGGTCATGATCTCAGCGTCCTGGGATCGAGGCCCGCATCGGGCTCTCTGCTCAGCAGAGAGCCTGCTTCCTCCTCTCCCTGTCTCTCTGCCTGCCTCTCTGCCTACTTGTAATCTCTCTCTCTGTGTCAAATAAATAAATAAAATCTTAAAAAAAAAAATCATNTTCATGAAATATCTTTTCAGTATTATTGGAATCTTTACCATATGCTTTTATTGCCCACAAAAAAACATAAGTTTTAAAAATCTGTGCCATACAAAGGCCTCCAAAATCCCAACATGTATACCATATACAAATCGCATGTAGCACTCGCATTAAAAAGAATAAAAATTACCAAATATCTGGGCCACCTTTATTTTTTTCCAGTGTTAGAAAGGATTGTTTCTTTTATACCCTTCACCTGACTTTACAGATAATGTGTGCAGAATGCTAGGTGGTTCTCTGCTTAGAGGCAGCCCATCCCACGGAGGAGAATGCTGAGATGGCCACCTGTCATTGCTTAGAAGTTTGTTGCCATTTTCCTGCGAGGCTATGAAAAACTAGGTTTGCTTAAAATGTCCCTCAGTCTCTTTATAACGATTTTATTTATTTTATTTATTTTTAGAGAGAGAGAACAGTAGGGGGAGAGGCAGAAGGAGAGGAAGAGAGAATCTCAAGCAGACTCCCCGCTGAGTGTGGAGCCTGATGCAGGGCTCAATCTCATGACCCTGAGATCAGGATTTAAACTGAAATCAAGAGTTAGATGCTCAACCAACTGAGCCACGCAACCACCCCTCCCTCAGTCTCTTTAAAGGAAGCCAGTTGGAAGCAGGCTACAGCTGCTATAATAACCCCAGCAGTGGTTTCAAGGAAGTCTATCCATAAAAGCACTATGGCCAGGCTCCCCTGGGACAGGTCACCCACACCAGGGTCTCCAGCCTTTGGAGCCCAAGCACCCTGGGGATCCCTGAGCCTGGAAGTGGATCTCACCAACACACGCCAAGACGCAGGTGCCAGGCTGGTGGGAGCCCCTGGTCCTCCTGGTGTGGAGGGTGGGCTTTGCACACCGGGCTGTGTGGGCATTTCCATGGGGGCTTATGGACAGGCAAGCTCTGTCCTGTATGTGTCACCTGGATGCAGGTAGAGCCCGGGTGGCTGGGGCCCAGAGGGCTGGGCCCACAGGTCCCTGTTCACACTGGCCAGCCCTCTGGGGCCCTCGCAGTGGGGTGGGCAATGGGGAGAAGCTGTGATTGTTCTGTGCCCAGCCAGGCAGCTCTGAATGGTTCCAGACTGGCCGTGGCCACTGCTGTTGTTATTCAGACCTTTAAACTAACCAAGCTAGGCAGCAGGAGTCACACCTAGGTGGCTGCTCCTCTCCACGCACATATGAAGCGGGCCAGGGGCCTGAGTGGGACGATGGAGCCACCTAGATACCGGAGGTTTCTAGCGGCAGAGACTTGCATACAGGGGAGACCTCAACCAACTGAGATGCTCAACCAACTGAGCCACGCAAGCACCCCTCCCTCAGTCTCTTTAAAGGAAGCCAGTTGGAAGCAGGCTACAGCTCCCCTTCCAGGCGCAGGTGAGGAGGCCGGACCCCACCAGCTAGTGACTTGAGTGGCAGTGGAACGTGGTGACGACAGTCCCCACATTAGCGCCATTGCCATGAAAGACTTCAAAGGTGCCATGTGGGGGCAGCTATAGATGAGCATGAGCTCCAGAGCCTTCCCGGGGCAGGCATGGCATTCCAACCTGCCAGGGCCTTGCCCTACAGAGGGCATCCCTGCACTTCCCTGCACGCCAGGCACAGACCTCTCTCCCACCTTTAAAGCAACTTATTACGCTACAAGTCCCATTATTCGTTCCAACATTAGCATAAATAAGACAAAACTTTAGAGGTATGTTTAGGCACCTACAGAGTCTAGATACTTTATTAATGATTCTATATGATAGATTCGAGCTATAGAATGTTCTGAATTAGATAACTTGCATATGAACCTGCAAATACGAAAGCAATACGTGGCTAGGCTCTAAGCTAAAAATAACGGTCACAGCAAATAACAATGTACAACTGTTCATTTATTTCTTCCTTCATTCAAATATTTAGGGAAGGATTAGTACGTGCCCAGCCCTATGCTAGGAACTTCTGATATAATGGTCATCATAAACAGACTTGGCTCCTGTTTTCACGGAGCTTAGCCTAGTAGAGGAAACAAACATAAATCAAATCACTGAAAAACAGAATTAATGTGTAGATGAAAATTGGGACCAGTCTGTGAAGAAAGCTGTGCTGTAAGCACTTGAGGTCTCTAAGCAGCCCAGCAGCATGTTCAGATCTGCATTTTAGAATTAAAAAAAAAAAATCTTGTACTTAAATGAAATTACAGTGCAGAAAAGTATGGAAGGCAGCAGGACCAAATTACTACATAGAAATACAATGTTAACATTCTTCTAATTCTTAGGAAAGGTGCCAAGGAATTTTCAGTGATTAGAAATCCAAGGCCAGTTTTATGGCTGTGCTCCTGGAAGCACTTTGGTCTTGCCAGAGCCCAGGGCCTTGGTTCACCAAATACTACCTCCAAACACTGCTTAGCAACATCAAAGCCTTTTCCTTGCCTGCCTTCTTTCCAGGACCCTGCCAGAACTTCAGAGTCAAGACAATCAGCTTCATGGTTAGTACAGCTGGCCACTTATTTCAAAACAGGAGGGAGACTTCTGATTACTCACCTGATTGTCTAGTTTCAGCTGTCGAAGCTTCATGGTCTCATCTTCAAAGGCACTGTTTAAAAAAAAAATGAAAAAAAAAAGCATGTAAAGAGAAAATTCTGTTAAAACTATGTCGATTTCATCTTTTCCATGTATCTACTCCTTTGGGCTGTTTGGAACCAATTGATTCTCTCTTAGGGAAAGCATCTATACCTAGATGTTACCCACACTGACTGCAGGAGGACTTGACATCCTTAATGCCACACTTACTCCACAGAGGGCCTCATTGCAAGAGATGGAAGTACCCAAAGAGTTAAAAAAGAGAGAGAGAGACATACTGCGGCACGTGGGTGGCTCAGTCAGTTAAGCGCCTGACTCCTGATTTTGGCACAGGTCATGATCTCACGTTGGTGAGATTAAGCCCCACGTGGGCTCCACACTGGGCATGGAACCTGCTCAAGATTCTCTCTCTCCCTCTCCCCTTACTCCACCCCTTCCCAAATAAATAAATAAATCTTTAAAAACAACCAAAACAAAGATGTAGAACACATGTATGCAGGGATTTTTTTTTTAAACCATATGTTGAGTACTTACTATAGGCCAGACACAGTGAAGTGTCTTACATGGATTATTTTATTAATTCCTCAAAACAACTCTCTGAATTACATACTGTTATTTTTCACACTTTGAAGCTGGAGAAAGAGACTTGGAGAGCCATGCATAAAGAAGGAGACCGTAATCCAGGTCTCTTTCCAGAGTTTAAAGCCCACCTAAAATTCAAATACATTTGTCTTCTTTTTTGCAGCTAGTTCTAGGAAAGAGAGAATGAGAACTATAATGGGGCTCAGGGCACACTGCCCCCAGATATGTCAAAGGATAATTCTTAAGGACAGTTTACTTGAGAAAGAGCCAATGCAAGCACATTCTGACCCTCCTCTCTGTCCCTTTGAAAGCAGGAAATAAATTTCCCATGTGAAAGTGCCCTCTCTGTACCAGAAGGTAAAGAAACATCCTTATCACCAGAGACAGAGAATTCGAAGCCTAGAAGTCGGTGTACACAAACTCTGCTTAATTTCTTCACTCATTAGTACCCAAGACTAAGTTTCTTTGTCTTGTCAGTTCTTCACAAATTTATTGTTTCTGTTTCTAAAAGGTATATAAACCACCCATTTTGGTTATTTCTTAGGCCCATGTCTACAAGACCTCCATACATACAAAATTAAAAATTTTTTTCTCCTGTTAATCTGTCTTATGTCAATTTAATTATTAGACCAGCCAGAAGAACCATGACAGGCAGGGTAAAAATCTCTCCCACCCCAAAAACTACGTATGGTATCTTACTACAGCCCACTGATTTCCTTAAGATCTAGGCAAGTCATTTAACTTACTTTTCAAGTTTGCCATTAATAAAACATGATGCCAGTCATGCAAGGACCCTGTAAGTATGGATGAACAGACAAGACTTAACACCACTAGGAGAGATTTGTTTGATGGAAGAAAACAACAACGACAAAAATGGAATCAAATTACTGTCTCCAAATCCTTTTGAATTTTTCTAAAACTCCCCCAGAAGCTAGTTTTATTTTTGAAAATTTTCTAATTTAAGACTTTATTTTGTGACTCAGCATTCTTGGAAAGAGTAGAGTGTGAAACAAGGCATAAATTGTTCTCATTATTATTTATAATAATTATTATTTTTATTTGTATTACAGATTTTTATTGGGAGCTTACTGTCAGAAAAACTATAAATACAAGGTCCTAAATAGGAAGACAAATTCCATGGCTACAAAAGGAAGCATGGCTTTTCCTGCATTTGAGGTAAAAAATACCAAAGCATCTATCCATGGCTTAATGGTTTACCACTACCTTCACATATTTTAGAAGGTGTTATGCATTTTAGTAATGCATAGCAACTTGGAATTTACGTACTATCTCCAAGGTTCCTCCTGCCTACTAACCCGTAACCAGATTTAATAACCCCTTAGATATAGATGACATTCTGGTTCTCTGACAGTTCCCTCTATTAATTTCTTTATAAACTATATGCTAAAAAAAAAAAGCTGGGTATTCAAAAGAAATCATCTCCTTTTCCCCAGTTCAAAAGATGGACAAATAGGGGTGCCTGGGTGGCTCATTTGGTTAAGCATTAGACTCTTGACTTTGGCTCAGGTCTTTTTTTTTTTTAAGGATTTTATTTATTCATTTGAGAGAGAGAGAGAGAGAGAGCACAAGTTGGGGGAAGAGGCTGAGGGAGAGGCAGACTCTCCACTGTGCCAGGAGCCCAGTGTGGGGCTCAATCCCAGGACTTGGAGATCATGACCCGAGCTGAAGGCAGACGCTTAACCATCTGAGCCACCCAGGCACCCCTCAGCTCAGGTCTTGATCTCAGGGTTGTGAGTTTGAGCCCTGTATTGGGGTCTGCTCTGGGTGTGGAAACTACTTAAAAAAAAAAAAAAAAAAGGAAGGACAAATAAACAAATAAAAACATTAGATGTGATATACACAGGCCTTGACTTTGTGGGCCCCTAACATTTCTCCTAGATATGTTCCTGTGTTCTTAGTGTTTTTAATCTTCATTCACATATTTTAAAATCCTAGCTTTATGAATATAGTGCTAGGATATTATTAGTATTCAGTGGACATTAGTATAAATTTGAAAAAATTCTACATAAAATAACTAAGATGGGAGCCTGAGTGACTCAGTCGGTTGAACGTCCAACTCTTGGTTTTTGGCTCAGGTCACGATATCATGGGTTGTGAGAGCCCATGAGCCTGCATTGGGGCTCTGCACTCAGTGGGGAATCTTCTTGAAGATTCTCTCTCCCTCTCCCTTTGCCCCTCCTCCCGTACTCTCTCTCTAAAATAAACAAACCTTTTTCTTTTTAAAGAAAATGACTAAGAAAAAAATTATGAATATACAGGAATGGGTAACATGGTATAAAATGCATTGTTGGGGCACCTGGGTGGCTCAGTCCTTAAGCATCTGCCTTCGGCTCAGGTCATGATCCCAGCGTCCTGGGATCAAGCCCCACCTACAGTTCCTTGCTCTGTGGGAAAGGCTGCTTCTCCCTCTCCCACTCCCCCTGCTGCTGTTCCCTCTCTTGCTGTGTCTTTCTCTGTCAAATGAATAAATAAAATCTTTTAAAAAATTTTAAAAAATGCACTGTTATTACACTAGTATTTTCAACAGTTTACTGCTATGAATCTTGTGTTTCCTCTACCTCATTCTGCTCTCAACACTATATCCCAATTGCAAAATCCCCTGGCATGGAAAAGAAATCATCCTATCCCACTCCCTCAGCCCATCCCTACACACACACACAATGTTAAAACCTCAATCACGGTAAATTCTGACACACAACTGAAGTCCTCAAACATTTCTCGTGAGGAAACCAGCTGTATCTTCAATGCCTATCTTGACACCACTTCATTCCTTTCATCAAGTCTGGGCAAGCTGAACAGACAATTTAAATAAACAGGTTTTGTTTTGACCTGAACAAAAGAGACACTAAAAAGAGCCTATATAATTGTAACATTCAGATACCTCCTCTACATCAAAAGCTACACTTTCTTTGAGCTCTAGTTTTAAATTATAATTTAGCAGAAATAACAGATATTTTATACACTTATATTAATCAGAACTGGAATTTCTAGTCTAACTTGGAATATGATCTTACTAAATTTGCATTTTCTCCTTTAATATTCTCTCCTTTCTTTCAAAGTTGTTGAATAGCAAGCCTAAGCAAGCCTCGCTAATAAATTAACACAAAACAGAAAGAATTCCTACAGAGTAAAATAAAAAATGGAATTACCGTATTTCCTCCCATTTTTCTCATGGAAAATTTTCTATTTACTTGATACAAACAGGGAAAATCCTAAACATACATCTTAGAAAAACAGATCCAACATTCGAATGTGGCATATAACTATGCCCACAGAACACCATTCTCTTGAACTACTACTTTCCATTTTATATATAGGTGCATAATATATATATCATATAGCATAATATATATTTAACATATATAATGCAATGTTCACCACAATAAGGACTGTCACCATCTCTCTCACCATAAAATATTATTACAATATTATTGACTATATTCCCTATGCTATACTTTTTATCCTCATGCTGTATGACAGGATGTTTGTATCTGTTAATGCTCTTCACTTACTCACCCTATTATTTCTTTAATTGAAAGGATTTTTGAGATAATGTATGTTTTACAAGAAGATTGTTGTTGCCAAACCCTTTTTGTATGATTTTTTTTCTTTCTAGTGTTTTTCTTCATTGATCATAAAAACAATGCATACTCATTTTGTAAATTTTGAAAAAATTTATAAAGAAAATGAAAGTCTCTTCATAAGCCTACCATCCTGAGATATAATCCCTGCTATCAAGAAAACAAACATCTTTATGAATATTTTTATAAATTTGTATATATTTGAAATAATATTTATGCTTTTCATACCATTTTAACAAGATTATATCATAAGCATCTTTTATGCTATTATATAGGTTTTTGAAATATAATATTAAGTGGCTACATAACAGTCTATCATGTGGACATTCCACAAATTTTTTTCTTTTTTTTTATTGTGGTAAAAACACCTACCATAAAATGTAACATTTTAATAACTTTTAAGTGGACAGTTCAGTAGTGTTAAGTATACTTACACTGTTGTTTGCATATAAATTTTTACAGCAGGATTATTCACAAGAGCCCAAAACTAGAAACATTGCAAGTATCCATCAACTAATGAACAGGTAAACAAAATCTGGTGTATCTATACAATGGGGTATTGTTCAGCTGTAAAAAGGAGTAGATACTGAAATATGGGAGAATCTGGAAAACATGCTACATGACAGAAGCCAAAAGACCACACACATTGTATGATTCCTTTTTTTTTTTTTTAAGATTTTATTTGACAGAGAAAGAGAGAGAGGACAAGCAGGGGGAGGAGCAGGCAGAGGGAGAAGGAAAAGCAGGTTCCCCACAGAGCAAGGAGCCTGATACAGGGCTCGATCCCCAGGACCCTAGGATCATGACCTGAGCTGAAGGCAGATGTTTAACCAACTGAGCCACTCAAGTGCCCCTATATGGTTTGAAATGTCCAGAAGAGGCAAATTTATAAAGGCAGAATGTAGATTAGTGATTGCTTAGGATCTTGGGGGGATGAAAGTTGGGGGATGATAGCTAAAGGGCATGGGATAGCTTTCTAAAGTGATGAAAATTTCCTGAAATTAACTGTGGTGATGGCTGCACACTTTAGTGAATATACTGATAACCAGGGAATTGTGTATATTTTAAAGGGGTGTATTGCATGGTATATGAATTACATTTCAATAAAGCTGTTATTATAAAAAAAAGTCCATGAGTCTATACTAATTCTAAATAAGTAAATGGTATAACAAAGATCTTTGTTACAGAATAATGCCAACTAATAAATATAGAATGCATAATAGAAGTAGAATATCATGACTTTATAACTACCATATTAATAATTGACTCTTGCAAGAAACATTGATGGATCCTATAACCATTGAGTGAAGCAGGGTAGTCAACACAATCTCAAATATCTCCCCCACCGATTATATTAATTACAAAGAGGAAAAGGTAACATTACAATCAGGAAATCTGGAAGATATCACCTTAACCAAATGAAGGGATATAGCAACTACAATGGGACAGACTGACATATGGTATTCCCTGATGTGATGTACTGAAAAGAATACAATATAATATATGCAACATTCCTGCCAACAATGTTTGTCCTAAATCTATTCAAGGGGAAACAAACCAAATGGAGGGAGATTCTGCAAGGCAACTCTCAATGATTATTCAAAAACATCCTTATCAAGAGAGACAAGAAAAATAGCTCTAGGTTAGACTGGAGGAGATTTAAGAGATTTCTGGCAAGAAAATATAACACACAATCCTTGAATTATGGACCAAAACATACAGTAAAGACTATTATGGGTACACAGAGGATATCTGACTATGAACGGCACATTAGACAAGAGTTATTAGTAAATTAATGTGAAGTGTCCTACATGTGATAATAGTAGTGTGGTCTTGTAGGAGTGCGAATAAGGTAGAAATAATGAGGGAACAGCAACTGAGTACTACGGATAGGGGAGCCACACTTCTCTGAGTATCTGTCAGTCCATAATGATACAGATAAATAAATGAATGAATGAGTGAATGAATGAATAAACCAAGAAGAAGGTACAGCTCTCCCTTACAGAAAAAAAAAATCCAATTAAAAAAGATAAAAGGAATGATGGAAATAGAAACTCACCAAAGGCAAACACCACAGTAATAATTATTGCAGGCAAGAATCATCAATGGGTGCTAAAATTAGTGGGTGAAAATATTATGAGAAACAGGATATCTGCATAGTCTCAAAGTATCTGTCCACAAGATAATTACTGATTCCAATGGGAAAAATAGTAACTTCATAGTGGAGAAACCTGGAAGGCAGAACCTTAACTAAGGGGTTGAGATTAACATCACCAGGAAGAAGACAGAACAACATCAATGCTCCTCCTGATATGATATGGTGAGAAAGGCACAGAATCATGTTGGTGGTATTCTTGCCAAAAATGCGTAACCTCAATTTAATCATGAGCAAAGAGCCGAGGAACCCAATCTGAGAAACATACCAATAAAATAAATGGCCAGGACTCTACAAAGGTGTGAAGATCAAAAGGGATGAGGGGGAGTGGGGTTATAGATTCCAGTTAGGGGGCGAATAAGTCACAGGGATGAAAGGTACAGCATAGGGAATGTAGTCAATGGTACTGTAACAGCCTTGTATGGTGATGGGAGCTACTCTGGTGGTGAGCAGAGCACAGAGTTGTTGAATCACTATATTGTACACCTGAAACTAACAGAACCCTGTGTGTCAACTATACTTTGACTTTTAAAAAAGCCTCAGGATCAGGAAAGGAAAAGAAAGACTGAGACACTACACAGTTTGAAGAGGGTTGGAGAATACTAAAGAGATGTGACTATGGGATTCTGGATTTGGATCCCAAACTATTAAGAGACATTAGCGGGAAAACTGGCAAAACTCCAAAAAGACCTGTGGATTAGTTAATGGTACTGAATCAGTATTAACGTCCTGGTTTTGGTAACTTACTATGATTATGTAATATATTAACATTAGGGGAAACTTGGTCAAAGAATTCTCTTACATTTTTACAACTTCTTTGTACATCTAATTTAAAAGATTGCTAAAGTGAGATACTAAAAAATAATGGTAATAAGCAGTGACTCTAGGTGAAGGACATAGGTTATCAATTTACTTCTCTTGCTAGATTTCAGCATATTAAATTTTTTTCAAAATAAGAAACCAGAGGGGGAAAAAAACAAGAAAACAGACACTTTGTGTAATGTGCGTTTCAGAGTACACTTAAAAATCCACATGCCCTGTAATCTAGTGCCTAATTTACACAGACAGTATTTCTGAGGAATTTCTAAGGAGATGGTATGGAACAATAATGAAATTTGCCCAAGATAAATATCTGAGACACGTAGAGCTTACTTTAAAACGTTACTCACTGAATTACTAGTCTAAAGCTGTACCCAACAGATCATGTCGCGAAATAGTTTTTTTTTAAGCATTTTTTAAAAAGATTTTATTTATTTATCTGACACAGAGAGAGAGCGCATAAGCAGGGGGAGCAGCAGGCAGAGGGAGAAGTAGGCTCCCTGCTGAGCAAGGAGTTTGTTGTGGGGCTCCATCCAGGACCCTGGGATCACGACCTGAGCCAAAGGCAGATGCTTAACCAACTGAGCCTCCCAGATGCCCCAAGTTTGAAGCATTTAATAACATATCAATGACCTACTAGAGTCTATGATTAGTCTACACTTTAAACATTCTTGTCAATTTCTCTCAGCATGCCAAAAAAAAAAAAAGGAATAAATTTTCTAACACAAAAATCCATTGCTGCTATCCAGTCAGGAGAGGCTTCTTGCTGCCTCCTACACAGTGCTAGATAATAAGGATGCTGTAATCAGCACTTAGCGGCAATTTGGCCAGTGATACAGGAAGCTAAATAGCCTCCTCCTGTGATACTGGAGGGAGTAAACACCATCCTTGCCAGGAACGCAGCAGGCTAAGACTTGCAAAACTGAAGGCTGTGAGCGGCCCATGGCTTTTCTCATAGTAATTTGAGTGAGCACTTCCTTTACTGATTATAATATTGCTTCATAATATCACAAAGGATACTTTTTAGTCTCAGGAATTAGCTAAGAGAAGGAAAGGCTTACCCTACTTTATTTAAAGAAATGCAATAAATGCCAATGTGGATTGAGAAAGGGGACAACTTAGAAGGCAATTTGTTTATTTTAGTTAGAGGAATTCATAACTAAATCTTTAGTCATCAGCTGCCTTATGATGTTACAATAAAAACAATTTATGAAACTCTGGTTCAACTCAATCAGAAATAAATGTACTATATGTGATAAGGAATTATTAAAAAGGTGATATTACAGGAAAGATGAGGGGAAAAGGTTGAGTAACTGAAGACAAGTAATTACATAAAGCAATGTAACTTTTTAATTCTTAAATCTAGTCATTATTCATACTTAAAGATTTGACTCCCACCTCTGGGAGAAAAACTGTAGGTTTGATTATGCATTTTACCTAATACACATACTAAAAATCAATCAAATCAACAAATTGGACTTTATAAAAATAAACTTTTAGTGAGACTAAAAAAAGTAAAAAGTTTCTGCACAGCAAAGAAAACAAAAAACAGAATAAAAAGGTAACCTGTTGAATGGGAGGAAATATTTGCAAATCATATAGCTGATAAGGGGTTAAAATCCAAAATATATAAAGAACTCGTATACAAAAACAAAAAACAAAAAACAACAACAGGCAGAAGATCTGAATAGACATTTTTCCAAAGACAGACAGATGGCCAACAGGTACAAGAAAAAGTTCTCAATATCACTGATCATGAGTGAAATGCAAAATCAACACCAGTGAGCTATCACCTCACACCTGTCAGAATGGCTAGTATCAAAAAGACAAGAGGGGCACCTGGGTGGCTCAGTTGGTTAAACAACTGCCTTCAGCTCAGGTCATGATCCCAGGGTCCTGGGATCGAGCCCCATGTCAGGTTCCCTGCTCACTGGGGAGCCTGCTTCTTCTCCCCCACTTGTGCACTTTCTCTCACTCTCTCTCTCTCACAAATAAATAAAATCTTAAAAAAAAAAAGACAAGAAATAACAAGTGTTGTTGATGATGTGAAGAAAAGGGAATCCTTGTGCATTGCTGATGAGAATGTAAACTAGTGCAGCCATTGTGGAAAACAGTATGGAGGTTCCTCAAAAAATTAAAAATAGAGCCTGGTTGGCTCAGTCATTAAGCGTCTGCCTTCGGCTCAGGTCATGATCTCAGGGTCCCTGAGATCGAGCCCCATGTCAGGCCCCCTGCTCAATGGGGAGTCTGCTTCTCCCTCTCCCTCTACTCCTCCCCTGACTTGTTCTCTCTCTCTCTCTCTGGCTCTCAAATAAGTAAATAAAAATCTTTTTAAAAAAATAAAAATAGAGCTTCCATATGATCCAGTAATTCTATTTCTGGGTATTTATCTGAAGAAAACAAAAGTCTTAACTTGAAAAAATACATGCACCCCGTGGTCACTGCAGCATTATTTACAACGGCCAAACATGGAAGTGACCTAAGTGCCCACCAATGGATGAATGGATAAAGATGTATGTGGAATATTATTTAGCCATAAAAAGAATGAAATCTTGCCATTTGTGACAGCATGGATAAACCCTGAGGGCATTATGCTAAGTGAAATAAATCAGAGAAAAGACAAATACTGTATTATCTTACTTATCTGTGGAATCTAAAACAAAATAAAAAACCAAGCTCATAGATACAGAGAACAGATTAGTAGTTGCCAGAGGCAGGTGGGGGCTAGGCACAATGGGTGAAGAGTATCAAAAGGTTATAAAATAAATAAGTTATAAAACAAGTAAGTCATGGAGATGTGATGTATGGTTAATAATATACTGCATATTGGAAAGTTGTGAAGAGAGATCTTTAAAGCATTCATCACAAGAAAAAACAAGTTTTGTAACTATATGGTTATGAACATTAACTAGACTTACCGTGATGATCATTTCACAACACACATAAATATTGAATCATTATGGTGTACACCTGAAACTAACATAATGTTATATATCAATCATACCTCAATAAAAAATATTTTCTCCTCCTCTGTGGCTTTTGTTCTACAAAAGATACTCTTATGAAATTTAAAGGGCCAGCCTCAGATGAGGAGAAAATATTTGCAAAATACATATCTAACACAAGATTTATATTTAAAGTCAAAAGTAGTCTTACCAGTTTACTAAGAAGACAACCCAATTAAAAAATGGACAAAAGGTTTCAACATTGATTTCACAAAAGAAGAGATACGAATGGTCAGTAAGTACAAGGAAAGACACTCAGTATGAGTCATTACGAAAATGCATATTAAAACCACAATGAAATATCAATACATGACAACTAGAAAGGCTAGAAGTTAAAGACTGACCGGTGTTGGTGAGGATGGAGAGCAACTTGAACTCACGTGGCTGGTCAACCAGCAGGTGCATGCAAAATGTGCAACCACTTTCGGGTACTTTCTTTAAAATGTCAAACATATACCAACTATTTGATCCAAGCACTCCACTCCGAAATTTACCTGAGACATGAAGGCATATGTCCACCAAAAAAAAAAAAAAGAAAGAAAGAAAGAAAGAAAAAGAAAAGAAAAAAAAGAAAGAAAGAAAAAAAAACCTATCTGTGGATGTTCATAGCAGTTTTATTTTTAATTTTTTTTAGCAGCTTTATTTGAATTAGCCAAAATGTGAAAACGACCCAAATGTCCATCATTGGATGAATAGACAAATTTTATGAGGGATACTATCTGGCCCTAATCAGGAAAAAACTACTGATACACACAACAAAATGAAAGAATACCAACATCATTCTGCTAAGTACAAGAGAACACACTGTAAGATGACGCTTATGTAAAATTCTATAAGATACAAACTGATCAATAGTGACAAAAAGCTGTGGGTATCTGAGAGTGAGAAGGAAGGATGCATTATAAAGGGGCAAAAGGAAAATTTGAGCTTCATTATCTTGACTGTAGTGATGGTTTCACAGGGGTATACATATGTCAAAACCCATCAACATGAATAGTTCAAATGTGGGGTTTGATGTATGTCAATTATACCTCAATAAAGCTATTTTTTAAATCCCCGTACAAAGGGAGTTAAACAATAATTCAGTCCAGTTCCAACTACAGCATGAGTGTCAATATAATGTTAAACCAATGAAAACTATATATATTAAGACTTTACAAACTATAATGATGAAAAATCTCCAACATATTGTTAACTATAACTCCAATGTGTTCCCACAAACAAACTTCAGGCCTTTTATAAATATTTGGAAATAAAGATCTAAGATCAGGCTTGCCTCAAAAATATGCACAATAGGGGCGCCTGGGTGGCTCAGTGGGTTAAAGCCTCTGCCTTCGGCTCAGGTCATGATCTCAGGGTCCTGGGATCGAGCCTGCTTCCTCTTCTCTCTGCCTGCCTCTCTGCCTACTGTGATCTCTCTCTGTCAAATAAATAAATAAAATCTTTAAAAAGATTTTTTTTTTAAAGATTTTATTTATTTATTTCACAGAGGGAGAGAGATCACAAGGAGGCAGAGAGACAGGCAGAGAGAGAGGGGGAAGCAGGCTCCCCGCTGAGCAGGGAGCCCGATGCGGGCCTCGATCCCAGGACCCTGAGATCATGACCTGAGCCGAAAGCAGAGGCTTTAACCCACTGAGCCACCCAGGCGCCCTAAAAAGATTTTTTTAAAGTGCACAACAAACAAGCATGCAAGTTGGAGGGGCGCCTGCTGGCTCAGTTGGAAGAGCATGTGACTCTTGATCTTAGGGTCGTGAGTTCAAGCCCCATATTGGGTTGTAGAGATTACTTAAATAAACTTAAAAAAAATTTTAAAGCATGTAAGTTGGAGAATAAAACATATCATATGAATTAGGTTTCAGCTACTCTGTTACGCCTCTCCCAAGAAGCCCCAAGGGCCACAGAGGTCTTTCCTTAGGTGAGGTAACAATTTGAGAAGCAAATTCTCATTTTCCTCTCCAACCGTACTCATAAAAATACACATGCTCCCTCTCTCTTCCTATCACAGAGGAAGATTTTCCTCTCCGTAAAGTGAACTCTGATACTGGCGAACTGATTCTGGCCCATTTCTCCACAATTACAACGAATACTGCTCCCCCATCTTTAGCTTCTCCATCTCTAGAAGCTTCTTTCCTCAGTTCCTAGTCATTTGTTAAAAAGCTATCTTCCCAGACCTTATCTATCTAAACGGCTATGAATCTATCTCCACTTCATATCATCATCAAATAACTTCAGGATAATCAACACTCGCTGTCACTATTTCAACTATAATTCACTTCTCAACTCACTGCAGTCTGGCTCCATTCCCTCATTCTCCCGAAACTCTTCCTCTAATTGCCAAAAATAATAGCTTGTTTTCACTTTTCATTCCTGCTTGACTTGCCTGAAGTACTTGACAAAAATAACCACCAGCTCCTTACTGAAACTCTCGCCTCTCTTGTTTTCTTGAAAACTCCTTGGTTCTACTCTTAACTAACTGCTCCTTTCACTAAACTCAGTCGGCAACTATTAAGCATGCCCTACATAGCAAGCACTGAGGTGGGCACTAAGGATACAGGAATGAACAAGGAATTAGTCCCAGCCTTCACAATACTTATACTCCTTTACTTTCCATCCTCTTCCATTGACCATTATTGTAGTCGGGATTACATGCTGATCAGCAGGCCCGGCCTATGTCAACTAACCATTGCCATGACTGAAACCCCAAATCTTTATCTTTGGCAGCCACACTAAACTTAGCACTAATATATAGCTGACCCCAAAACCAAGCATGCATGGAGCCAACTCCAAGCAATCCTGGTAAGACTCAGAACCAAACTGAGATTTCAGCTGCTGCCTTCCAGCCCAATTTGCAGTTAAAGAGATCAAATAAGTGATCTACCTTTAAACAAACCAACTGAAAGAAATGACAGTATTCATGGAAAAATAACAGAATCCAGAGTCTTTACAATGTACCATGCATAATGTTCAGAACACAATAAAAAATTATTCCGGGGTGCCTGGGTGGCTCGGTCGGTTAAGTGTCTGCCTTTGGCTCAGGTCATGATTCCAGGGTCCTGGGATCAAGCCCCGCATCGGGCTCCCTGCTCAGTTGGAAGCCTGCTCCTCCCTTTCCCACTGCTTGTACTCTCTCTCTTTCTCTCTCTGTCAAATAAACAAATAAAATCCCTAAAATATATATTTAAAAAATTATTCCATATCCAAAGAAAAAGGAAAAATATGATATATCAGTAGAAATTATCCAATCTGAAGAACAGGGAAGAAAACCGTTTTTTAAAACATGGAGAGGAACCATTTTTTTTTAAAGTTTTTTTTATTTATTTGACACAGAGCAAGAGAGAGATTACAAGTAGGCAGAGAGGCAGGCAGAGAGAGGAGGAAGCAGGCTCCACGCTGAGCAGGGAGCCTGATCCCAGGACCGTGGGATCATGACCTGAGCCGAAGGCAGAGGCTTTAACCCACTGAGCCACCCAGGCACCCAAGAGGAACCATTTTCTGGATTAAAAAAAATTTAAGTATATCCCTGCCTTAGTAAGAGGGCCTAGCCTATGCTTCATTTCTTGACTTGGGAATCTTGTGGTGAGCATTAGTTATTACACTGAGCTCTCACTTTCGCTGTGTTCCACAGCCTATGAAAGTGCTATGGAGTAATACTTTTTAAACAAAACATATATATTGATTAAATAAATATCTTTGTACAGCTTCACAGTAAATATGATAAATGAAACATCTCTTAAAAAAGTCATTGTAAAAAGAATCTTCTCTATGGGAATAGACGACCTAACATTGAATAAATAACCCCTGAATATCTAAAAAAACAAAACAAAGCAAAACAAAACCACACACCCCTAAGTTCAGTTCTCACTTTTTCTATGAAAAAGTCCTCAATTTCTCCATAATAATTTCCTCTGTTTTACTTCAACAGTGCTTTGAACATTTTAAAATATACTTATCCTGAGTATCCTGATAGTATGTTTGTATCAGTTTCCTATCTCCCACTAGAGCAGTGACATTCAAAAACTGTTGACAGTGAAAGAATAAGAACTTGATGATTCAATGTGATTTACCACACAAACACACACATAATACAAATACACACATACATATGTATAATTGATCTTTAAAGTACTAAAAAAAAAAAAACTTTAAGCAAAAAATCCCAATATACTACAAACTCTCACATCACAATCAGTTTCTAATTCTTGTCAATACCTTCATATATACTTTTTTCTTTTTCTCAAACTGAGTCTGTATCAATTTTTTAAATTATCACACCGTAAAATTGACTTTTTAAGTATACTATAAATTCAACACATACACAGATTTCCTGGTGATCACTCCAAAAACTCATTTTGGTTTTTTTTCTTCAATTATTTTATCTATGTACGTGTCTCCTTTTATTGACAAAATTCATATACATATCATATCTTAACAGATAAAGTGCCCTACCCCAATGGTAAGATGAACTTGTTCCCTCTGTTGAATGTAGAACTTCTTTGTGTCACTATAGAACAGTAATGAATACCTTTATTCTTCAAAGTGGAATTTTCAAGTCAAAAGTTATAAACTGTAGTATTTTGAGTCCTTACCTATAATTTTTCTACATTGTTTTTCCCCCAAATAGAACTTTATATATTTACATTGCTACCAGCAACTTAAAAACCTATTTCTCTATGCTCTGGACAATTTGGGATGTTATCTCTGTTAGGTCAATGATACATTAAAGTAACTTAAGGGGCGCCTGGGTGGCAGTCGGTTAAGTGCTGACTCTTCGCTTCCGCTCACGTTCCAATCTCACCATCCTGATCTCAAGTGAGATCAAGCCCTGCGTTGGACTCCACGCTGGGTATGGAGTCTGCTAGAATTCTCTCTCTTTCTCCCTCTGCCCCTTGCTCGTCCTCACTCCTCCTCTCTCTCTCTTTCTAAAATAAAGTAAGTAAATCTTAAAAATAACTTAAAGTTGTTTACTTGCATGTTTTTAATTACTAAGGGAAAGGAATTTTTTTACCACATAATGAACAACTATTCCATCTGATATACTTAATTGACCTACAATTGGGAAACATCTGTAATTCAAAGAAAAGTCATATAAGCTAAATCATACAAGAAAGATACAAAAGAAGTTCAACTTGACTACCCTCTACTGTCTACATAATCAAAGTTCACAGTATCTAAAGTACAAGGATTCTCACTCAGATTTTTAAAGTGCATTTTTTCGGGTGCCTGGGTGGCTCAGTAGGTTAAGTCTCTGCCTTCGTCACCTCAGGTCATGATTTCAGGGTCCTGGGATCGAGTCCTGCAGTGGGCTCTCTGCTCAGCAAGGAGCCTGCTTCCCCCTCTCTCTCTGCCTCTCTGCCTACTTGTGATCTCTCTCTGTCAAATAAATAAAATTTTTAAAAAAATAGTCTATTTTTTCTATTAGAAAAGTCTTACTCCCATCATAGGAAAATTAAAAGATAAATTAAACTATATAATAATAATGCATTATTTTTTCCAAGTCATATATTGTAAACTTTTTCCTTCGTTTTTACAAGCACAATTTTTAGTGGCTGCATAATATTTTATCTATAGCAATTTATTCCCCTATTGTTGGATATTTATGTTGTTGCCAATTCATTTATTTTTTTATTTCATACTAGTTTATTTACGGGGTCCATTTTCTTTTCTTTTTTTTTTTTAAGATTTTATTTATTTATTTGACACAGAGAGAAAGATCACAAGTAGGCAGAGAGGCAGGCAGAGAGAGAGGAGAGAGGAGGAAGCAGACTCCCTGCCGAGCAGAGAGCCCGATGAGGGCCTCGATCCCAGGACCCTGGGATCATGACCTGAGCCAAAGGCAGAGGCTTTAACCCACTGAGCCACCCAGGCGCCCTACGGGTTCCATTTTCACTCCTCAGTAGATTTTATGGATTTCTCATATGCCGCTTCACTCCTTAATTCATTCAGTTCTGAAGGATTACTGAGTGTTATCTTGATCAGCCAACCATGTTCATAACACAATTTGTTGGCGAGTCCTGGATTTTCTGCAAAAGCTTCGTTAATTTAAAAAAGATCTTCATTAATTTCAGTTATTTCTTCTGATAGAGGAGAACAGAGCTCACTAGCAGCTTTCATATTTTTCAAAGCACCAAACTCACATTATTTGCTCGATTTTGTCCCAACTTTAGTCTACAGTAAACATCGCAATATCTTGCAAAGCTTCCTGTGCAAAATTGCTGATTCCCACTGTTCCAATACCATTTTCTCTTGTTATCCATTCATGTTTGTCCTTTTACAGCAAGGACAGTGTGCTAATGTAATAGTAACAGTAATTCTGAAAGATCTGAAAACAGAATAGTAAGTAGACAGGAGAAAAGGGACTCTTTTCTACTCTACTATTGTTTTACTGAGTTAGTTCCACAATTTTCCAAAACATCCATTTTCTTACTAATAAGAGAAACATAAAAAAATGGGTCTCTTATTTAACTAGCTAAGAAGATGTAAAAATAAATTTTAAAGGTGGCAAATTGTTGTGGGAGCCTCAAAAGGTGATCAAGTTTACTACTTCCCACATGGACAAGTAAAGAGAATGCAGGAAAAAGAAGAACAAATACTAGAATTTGGGGTAGCCTTTCCTTTTTTCTTGTTCTTCTGTTACCTGTGCAATAATTAATATCAGTGGGGGAGGATATTAGTAAAAGAAAGTTTATAATTTCCTATATTCTATGATACATATGTGAGAATCTTGCTGGGAAACTTATGTAAGTGTCACCACTTGGTGATATTGAACCTCACTGACCAACAAGTACAACGCATGTGCAGCTCTGCCAACTAGGAAATTACTGTAGAAAAGCCGTGGCCAGAGGTGACTGGGTGGCTCAGTCGGTTAAGTATCTGCCTTCAGCTCAGTCATTGAGTCCAACATCAGCCTCCCAGCTAAGCCAGGAGTCTGCTTCTCCCTCTCCCTCTCCCCCTGCTTGTGCTCTCTCACTCTTGCTGTCTCAAATAAAGAAATAAAGAAATAAAATCTTTAAAAAAGAAAAGAAAAGCTGAGGCCAGGGAAGGTGAAAAACAATGTCAACTGACAGAAAATATTTACAAAACACATATCTGATAAAGGAGTCCTATCCAAAATATACAAAGAACTCTTAAAATTCAATAAGAAAACAAGCCAATTAAAAAGTGGGCAAATGATCCCAACAGACTCCTCATCAAAGAAGATATACAGATGGCAAATAAGCATATGAAAAGATGTTCCACATCACACGCCATTACAGAATGGCAAATTAAAAAAAAAAAATGAGTTACCTCTCCATACCTATTAGAATGGCTAAAATCCAAACACTGACAACACCAAATCCTGACAAAGATGTGGAGCAATAAGAAATCTCATTTATTGCTGGAAGAATTGCAAAAAAAATGGCACAGGAACTACAGAAGACAGTTTGGCAGTTTCTTAGAAAAGAAAACCTCCTCTCATCAGACGATCCAGCAGTTGAGCTCCTTAGTATTAACCCAAAGAGCTGAAAACTTTTGTCCACACAAAAACTTGCACAAGAATATTTTCACTGTGGTTATAGCAGCTTTATTTGTAATTGCCAAAAGCTGGAAGCAACCAAGATGTCCCTCAATAGGTGATTGGATAAACAAACTGTGGTACATCCATACCATGAAACATTATTCAGTGACAGGAAAAGAGCTATCAAGCCACACACACACACAAGACCTGGAGGAACCTTAAAGGTAAGTGAAAGAAACCAATCTAAAAAAGCTGTATATACTGTATGATTCCAGCCATATGACATTCTGGAAAAGGCAACACCATAGAGATAGTAAAAACAGACCTAATAGAGATAGTAAAAACAGACCTAGAGGGTACAATGCTAACTAAAGTAAGTCAGTTCAAGAAAAACAAATACCATATGATTTCACTCATATGTGGAAGTTAAGAAGCAAAACAAATGAACTACAAAAAAAGAAACAAAAAACGAGACTCTTAAATACAGAGAACCAACTGGTGGTTGCCAGAGGGGAGGTGGATGGGGGGTTGGGTGAAACAGATAAAGGGGATTAAGTATATTTATCTTGATGAGCACTGAGAAATGTATAGAATTGTTGCATCATTATACTGTACAGCTGAAACTAACAAAACACTATCTGTTAATTATACTTGGATTTAAAAAAATAAACAACAAAAAGAGCTATGGAGAAACAAGTAAGTAGAGCACAGAGAATGTTTACAGCAGTGATACTATAATGGTAGAAACATGCCATTATACATTTGTCAAAACCCATAGAATATACCCAAAAGAGTGAATCCTAATGTAAACTACAGACTTCAGTTAATAACAACATACCAATACTGGCTCATCAATTATAACAAATGTACTACACTAATGCAAAATGTTAATAATAGGGGAAACAGTGGGGGGGGCGGTGGATGAGGGATGGTATGGGAACTCTCTGTACTTCCATTTATTTTTCTATAAACCTAAAACTGCTCTAAAAAATTAGATCTACTCATTAAAAAAAAGACAATATCAAGACTGCGTTTTTAAGCTTCTGCCTTGCCCAAAATAATCTCCAATCCCTGACAAGATGGAATGTCTGGACCATGTCTACACCACTTATTTATTCTGGATGGCCCATCTCCATGGCCATAAACTAACAGACTGGTGTAGACACTGATATAACAGGAAGTAATGAAACTCTCCTGGGATTTCTAATTGGTTCTGAGAGATCTGAGATCTGAGTTCAAGCATAGGCTATTTAGTTCAAGTAAAGTAATTCAACTTCTATTTTACAGTTGGGGAAACTGAGGCACGGCTAAGTTATGTGCTCCCACAATCAGTAAATGGTAGAACCAGGATCCAAAGCCAGGAAATCTAGTTCCAAAGTTTATACTCTCAACCACCATATGAAAGAATATTGTACTTTACATTTTATTTGGAACCAAGAATACTGGGACACCTAAATCTGATACTGACACAAATTGATAGGTTAGTTACACCTGCCATCTCTAACTCAAACTTTCTTTTAGAAAGGACAAAAAGTTGGGATCTAAAAAAAAAAATATGGATGCATATAAGCACTCCATAAACAGGTAACTTTCTGTAGGAGAAAAGACCCCTTAGCATACCCTTCAACTATACCACCAACCAATGCAAAGTAATGTTTTGCATTCCATATTTTTAAAGACCCTTTCAAAATACAACTCCCTTTAAAAATGTTTCCTTTAGAATTCCTGTGAAAAGCCTTAATTTCCCATATGCCTTTCAAGTGAATGCACCTGAAATTTTAATACATTTAGTCTCAATCACTGATTCATAAATATTTTGTCATATTGTGAAATCCTTCACTTCCTCATTTCCCACTGCCAAGGAATTTTGGCATGTCTACCTGTGAGATTATATATAGCATTTGTCACAAAGAAATCAGAATAATTTTGATAAATTACGTATAAGCTATTTTTATTATTTTATATGCACAAGATAAACATTTATCAATGTGAATATGGGTGTGAATTGATAATTGCTGAAAAGATGCAGATGAATGAGAGACCAGAAAAGTCAATGAAAAGAAACAGGGAAGCATTCCCTCCCCACATGTATCCACCCCCAAATCCCCACACCCCTGGAACTGTTCAGCAAAGATTTACTGTAACAAATATCAGAACATTACTAACACCAATGAAGAGATTCCTTTTCCCCCCCAAATATAGTACCTGGTCTGTTTCTTGAGACTTCTTTCTGTTTCTTCCTGACCAATTCTCTCAAAGAACATCATTCTGAATTTCTCCCCTTTCTATGGATGTCAGAACACAAAATATCAAAAAGAAAGGTCATTGCAAGACTGCAATGTACTTACAAGAATCCCAAAATTGAGTTTAAAAATCAGTGAAATTCAATAAGTGAAGCATACCGCAAGGTTCATGACTCCTGCAGTTTCTCCTGGCACTGACATGGATACATAATACAATCCCTCTCTACAGAGCAGAGGGAATAATCACTCTTGTTTCCTGCTACCTCACTTCTATTTTATTTTTAAACAACACACCCGTCCTTGTGAATTGTTTTGTTAGATAAAGATAAAAAACCCACTACGTTAATAGATAAATAGAAAGGACGAGGACAATTTACTTAAACATACAAATTGTTGTCTTAACCATGGCCAAACCAATGACTGCTCATCGGCCATGCCATTTAAAGTCCAGGAGATAAAATCTATCCTCTCCCCACTAACATCTTTGCCTACCAATACCCTTAAACAAGGAGCACTGACTTTAAGCCTTCCATGAACATACTCTGGGCAAACAATCTTACTTTTCTAATTTTCCTTCCCTAACAAAATGGATACTAAATAATGATCTCGTAAAACATCTAAGAATGAAAATAAAGTCAATCAACCTTACAGAGGAAAAATTTCAAGGACAGGCTCTGGATCCAGATTCCCTAGCTTTTTAATATCCCAGATCCTTTACTTTCTCTCTCAGACAAGTTATTTAACCTCTGCCCACCATGCACAGCATAAAGATAATAATAATTTCATATGACTATATAACATTTGAACAAATAAGAAGATGATTAGAATTGTGCCAGGTATATAGAAAGCATGCCTTCAATCTGTATTGTTTTCTGAATCTCTACCTTGTCTGTGTGTTACGTAAGAGTTACAGATACAGTTACTGCTCAAAATAGCTTATATTTAATTAATGACACTAACAATAAAAGTTAAAGAAAATCTTTGTGTCAAAATAAAACAGTCTACTACTTAATAAAATAATGATGGGCAGTCAATACATTCAAGCAGCTGCAAACAAAATGTGTGGCCTCTGGTAGTATAATTCATCAAAGAGGCAGTGATTTTTACAGTGAAACTTCCACAAGGAATTATCAGAAATAGTGTCAATGAAGTAAGAAAAAAAAGTAACAAACACAAGTCCACTCTTTCCTTCTCTCCACTCTAACCTTCCAATAGCCCCTGCGGTTTCATATTATCTTTATTCTCAACAAGTAAGAAGTTCAGTTGTGTATAATCATCACATATTTGCTCTAATATTAGTTTTTGAAATGTTAAAAATACACTGGCATGAAATATAAAATTTCTGATCACTAATGAATGTAACTTACACTCTTAGAGAAACTCTTTAGGCAATTTATGAACTTAAGATTCCCAACTTTAGCCAACTGTCCAGTATGATTATAAACTTATTTTGTTTTTTGAGAAAGGGTGAGAGAGAGAATCTTAAGAAGGCTTCGCAGCCAGTGGGGAGCCCAACTCAGGCTGCCACAGAGCCTGACATACAGGACAGGGTTCAATGCCACGACCCCGACAGCATGACCTGAAATCAAGAGTCTTCTCTTGACTGACTGAGCAACCCAGGCACCCTATTATGATTATGAACTCTACATGGCTCTGTAATAGTAAGATAGCACACTCCAATATTCATGAAGAAGGACTGATACCATATCCATACAATGGAATACCCTGCAGCTGTTTAAAAAAAAACCACTAATATGAATAAAATATAGAAATACAGAGATACTGATTTGGAACAATTTCCAAGATGTTTTACTAATTGAAAAAGGCAAGGTGCAGATAACTGGGGAGTATTTACTACCATTTATGAAAGGAAAAAATATCTATACCTCAAATCTTTTATCTACAATGCAGATTATCTTTGGAAAGATACACAGTAAGATGCTATCAGTGTTGCCTTCAGGGAGGAAAACTAAATAGGTAGAGGAACAGGAACCATCTTACTTTTCATTACAGACTGTTCCAATCCTTCTGAATTTTGTACCTGTGAAGGGCTGGTCACCTGAAAGAACAAACCATGATAAGATGCCTGGAATTTTCAGCCCTGTTCCCCATTCTCTTGAAAAGGGAGGGCTGAAAATGATTAATAATGCCTATCTGGGGTGCCTGGGTGGCTCAGTGGGTTAAAGCCTCTGCCTTCGGCTCAGGTCATGATCTCAGGGTCCTGGGATCGAGCCCTGCATTGGGCTCTCTGCTCAGCAGGGAGCCTGTTTCCTCCTCTCTCTCTGCCTGCCTCTCTGCCTGCTTGTGATCTCTATCTGTCACATAAATAAATAAAATCTTTAAAAAAATAATGCCTATCTGATGAAGCCTCCATTAAATCCCACAAGTAGAGAGTGTGGAGAGCTTCGAAGTTGGCAGACACACCCACACCGGGAGGGTGCCGCACCCCAACTCCAAGGGGACAGAAGTGCCTGAGCTTGGGACCCTCCCAGACCTTGCCCTATGTATCTCTTCATCTGGCTGTTCTTCCACATCCTTTATCAGATCCCTTACTAAGCTGGTAAAGGCTAAGTGTTCTCCTGAGTTCCGTGAGCTGCTCTAGCAAACTGAACCCAAGCAGGGGATCTTTGGAACCTACTATCTACAGCCAGTTGGTCAGAAGTACAGGTGCTAACTGGGCTTGTGAATGACGCCTGAAGAATGGGGACAGCAGGGGAGGGGCAATCTTGTGGGACTGAGCTCTTAACCTGTGGGATCCGAAACTAGCTTGGTGTCAGAATTAAGATGAACTGTAGGACACCCAGCTGGTGTCACAGAGAATTGCTTGTTGTGAGGACAAAAACCCTACACATTTGGGGAGCAGAAATGTCAGAAGTGAAGTGTTCTGTGTGAGAAGTTAAGGATACACACAGGTAAGAAACACACAGTAGGAGAGGACTGGGTTTTCCCCTATCTAGAAAGGAAAAGCTGAGTTTTTTCATAACAGTACCATGTAAAGACATTTAAAATATATGTATTAAAAGTCAATTTCTTAACCCATTAAATGTAACTAAGAATAAAACAATTTGAAACTATAAATGATTGAAATCAATATAGGAGCCAACAATGTTCTGCTATGTATTAATCAACCCAATGTCTGTTATAAGTACACTTATCTGATCTCCATTAATTGCTACATGTGCTCACTCAAAATACTCTTGAACGCTTTAGTATATGTGCTGCCCACACAAGCATGTGAAGGCTCTTAAATGGCTGCGTTTTAAAATGAGAAAAAAAAAAGACTGTCGATTTTGTTGTTTATTTTTTATTTTTTTAGGATTTTTTTAAAAAAGATTCTACTTATTTGAGACAGAAAGCGAGAGAGTAGGCAAGCACAAGCAAGGGGGAGGGGCAGAAGGAGAGAGAAGCAGACTCCCAAATGAGCAGAGAGCCTGGACACAGGGCTCCATCCCAGGACCGAGATCATGACCTGAGCCAAAGGCAGACACCCAACCGAGACACCCAGGCGCCCCTTTTATTTTTATTTTTTAAGTAATCTCTACACCCAGTGTGGGGCTCTAACTCACAACACCAAGATCACGAGTCGCATGTTCTACCAATGGAGCCAGCCAGATGACCCTAAATTTTTTTTTTCACGTAAACTCTATGCCTAATGTGTGTCTTGAATTCACAACCCTGAGAACTTCTGTTGATTATTTTTCAACTAGAAATCAAAATTGACGCCATTATCCTGGTTAGCAACATGAACCCCCAGAACAGCCACACGAGCAACTTGCTTAGTTCTAGGAAAATGGCTGACACTTTTAGGAGGGATCTGTTAAGGGAATATGTGCATACTTCTGGTTCAAGTGCAAGCCTGTGGGTAATGGAGCTAAATGTATCCACGTCAGTGTCTTGTATAGGGCGTTTCTGCTAGAGCTGTGGTGTCAGGAGATGCACTCTACACTTCTCTGGGGTTTCTCTTGCTTTCACTACAACAGAGCAGTTGTCAAAACAGTGCCTCTGCTAAGCTAAGTGACATGCATGGTCATTTCTTTTATGACTCTTGAGACAAACTTCTAACACAAAAGAAAAGCAAAATTACAAAGGAAACTTAATGAACATTAACTTAATGAACTCTCTAACATTACTCACCATTGCTCACAGTACATGATGCCTAGAACATGGAAGATGTGAAACAAATGTTTGATAAACAAGTGAATTTTAAAGTTAGATGGAAAAAAAGCCCTTTGACTTATGCCTTAAAGAAATACTTTAATTCATCATCCCTTACTTTCGGACTTTCCAAAGTAGGTAAAAATTAGATATTACTGTCCCCATTTTATAGTTGTACGGCTATGGAAAATAATGAAGAAACTGAGAAAAGATCACTGCCTAACTATGAGAAATAATTTGAACAGAAGTTACTGAAAACCTAAAATCATTTTTTAAAGAAAAAACAACTTTATTTTTAGTTTAAAACTGTGGATGTACCTTTCATGGATTTAATAAAATAGTACCTACCCTACTGGCATACACATTACCAAAGATGATAGAGACTTCTGCTCTGTTCTTTGATTTTCTCCTTTATTTCCTCTGTCAGTTATGAGCTTAAGCAGGACAATGTTTCACACTATACTACAGTATCATTTATATCACACAGCTGACCTTCATTTCTGTTGGCCAAGATTAGTCAGTCTGAGATCCTTATTCCATATCAGAAAAGCTGGAAACAATGATTTTTAAATAGAGTCTTAAATTTGAACTTACTCTACTGATAATTCTCTTATCAAACCACATTTGAGAGACAAACCATGATTAATAATCTTAGCACCTCCAAGGTGGTATATCTTCCCATCACACATTCAATTATATTTTGCTAACTACAACTCTTATACCTGTCAATCAAAATTTCTCTTATTATATACTTCTGGAACAGTTTCTGTGGCAATTCCCTATCATAATTGCCAGTAAACATCTTGGACTCCACAAACAAAATGCTTTGTTTCATCTATAAAGAACATAAGAATATTACCTACATAATCTTGGCTACCTTTGTTCCTACTTTCATATGTAGATTTTTAGTTGTTGAATTTTGCATTAGTTGGCTTTATATTCTTTGTCTCAATGAACAGCTTAAAGGGACTCTAATCCAAATTGCAGGCAGCTCCTCAATTTTACCCTCATCTTTATCACCTGTAAATATTTACTAAGTGCCTACTATGTACTCAATCTGTATATATAAGGGACTGAGCAACAAGAATGAATGGTAATTGCTCCACTTAAAACTGAGCATTCATAGTCTGTTGAAAAAGTTTATAACGTTTTTGGAGGGAAATTTAGCAGCCTCTACCAAAATTAAACTCTGCATCCCCAAACATACAAAGTTTACAAAATAGTAAAATACTAGGCCAAATATATCAAGGATGCTATTTTTCACTGTTCTCAATAGAAGCCCCTCAAGATAGTATTATGTCTGTCAACAGGTGAGCAATTAATAAGATACATTTATGAAAATAACACTTTGTAGTCATTAAAAAGAATAAGGTAGATCTAAAGGTACTAAGTTGGAAAGTAGTTTATGACACTTCAGTTTTAAAAATAGGTCCAAAATAGTTTTATCAACAAATGGTTCTGGACATCCACATGCAAAAAGGACGAATTTGGAACCCTACCTCACAGCAAATACAAAATGAACCAAAGGCCTAACTATAAAAGGAAAACTTTAAAAATCTTAGAAAAACACATCTGACTAAATTTTATAAACCTGGACTAGGTGATGATTGCTTAGGTGCAACACCAAAAACAACAGAGATAAAAAGAAAAATTAATAAATTGGACTATATCAAAATAGAATACATTTGCACTTCAAAAGACACCATCAAGAAAGTGCAAAGGCAATCTACTGACAGAGATAATGTCTATAAATCATTTATCTGATAGGGAATTGTATCCAGAATACCTATAACGAACTCTTACAACTAAGTAATAAAAAGACAACCCAATTTAAGAACAGGCAAAGTAAATGAACAGATATTTCTCTAAAAACATAGGAATGATCAATAAGCATATAAAAAAGTTCAATTAATCATCATGAAGGGAATGCAAATCAAAAGCACAACGAGATGTTACTTCACATCCATGAGGAAGGCTATAACCAAAAAGATAGACAATAATAAGTAATGGATGTAGAGAAAGGAACCCAACACCTCACTGCCGGGAATGTAAAACGTTGCAGCCATTTTGGAAAACAAGTCCACTAGTTCCTCAAGTTGTAAAAGACAAGAATGACCATATGACCCAACAACTCCACTTAGGTATATATGCAAAAGAAATGAAAATATATGTGCACACAAAGACTTGGACACTAATGTTCACTGCAGCATTATTCAAAATAGCCAAAAAGTGGAACAACTCAGCATGCTAACCTGCACCACTGACCACATACACACACTCCAGTGGTCAGCGGAGTCTGGAATTTCACTACTATGGTATTTCAATAAGTCTGCCAAGAATCTTTGCAGTCAGAATGCCAGTTCGTTTGGTATTTTTAGGTAGCAGAATTTCTAAGCCAGTGAGTGGATTCTGAAGAAACCCATGGGAGGAGTTGATTAGTTGTATACAGTGAAAAGGAGTCATCAGATTTCACTGTCTGAACTGATTCTCGTGTCAGGTAGGTGGGGCAATAGCTATTGATAAAGTAATTTTCTCGGGGCACCTGGGTGGCTTAGTGGGTTAAAGGCTCTGCCTTTGGCTCAGGTCATGATCTCAGGGTCCTGGGATCGAGCCCCGAATCGGGCTCTCTGCTCAGCAGGGAGCCTGCTTCCTCCTCTCTCTCTGCCTGCCTCTCTGCCTACTTGTAATCTCTCTGTAAAATAAATAAATAAAATCTCTTAAAAAAAAAAAAGTAATTTTCTCTAAGTCAACTGACAAATAGACCTTGTCCCAGTCCCAAATGTCAGTCCTGGAAGGCTGTGCTTTCACATGTACTGAGACACCAAGAACACCTCTGGCTAGAACAAAACACTGCTTCTGGGAAAAGGCACACAAAGTTCAAACTAGAACTGCCAGAAAAGACTCCTTTGAAACCTATCCTTCCTCATCTGAGGACAAATGTTAGTATTCCAGGCTCAGCCGTTTTCTACTTGAATGACTGCCACAGTCTGCAACTAACTTAATTGAAGCCAGGGAATGAAAATCCATTTCCTAAGAGGCCCCTTTAGTGGGCCCATTTTTTTCCTTTAGAAAGAAGGCAGAATTGTTTGCGGGGACAGAGGCAACGAGAAGGAAAAGCTGGTAACTGATTTAATCATTCATTTGGCCCCAAATAACACAGCAAGAAAAATTAGAGCGAACCCCTCTTCATTTTGCATATTCCACAGAATAAAAGCAAAAACATTCTTTTAAGTGAACCAAACAGAAAGGTTATTTTAAATGTATAATTTGATTTAGAAGTCAAAGAATTCATTTCTCCTAGATTTAAAAAGGGATGTTACTCAGAATCTAAGTTCATTCTACCTTCTGCTTGATTCCCCTTTCCTCAGGGTTACATTTCCCTCTTTGGGAATGTTTCTTTCTCCCCTCTAGTTCTTGGATAAAGATGAAAGTGCATTTGTTTGCCAAACAATACCAAAAAAAATATTTCCACTCCCTTTCCATTGGATGAAATTAATACTTCCCTAAAATGTCTGATTTCTTCAACTGCTCATCCTAAAAACAATCAGAATGTAATCAGTATCCACTGTCATCATTTATTTGTAAAAATGGCAGCCAGAATATTTGGAATGGATATTTCGATAATATATGCTCAGGGGGCAGGGTGCGGAAGAGGAGACTAGCAGTCAAAAGCCTGGATTTTACTTCTCAATTTTACTTTTGACTGCATCATTTACTTGTCACGTGACCTTAGGTATATGACATGCTTTCTCATTCTTAACTTCCCCATCTATAAGATGAAGATCACAATACCAGAGCCCTGGTTTCTTCAGACCTATGAAGCTCAAGAGAGATCAAATGAGACACACTATGAGGGCAGCAAAAGATACCCTTATTACTGATCATTTTATCTCGACAGATCGTCCCTTTTAAAACAGCACAGCTTAAGACCTTTACTCAGCCAAAAAACTCCTTTCTACTTTATCTATAGCTCATATGGCATTGTCATAACAAACTTACACTATGTTTCTTTTTTTAAAGATTTTTATTCATTTATTTGATAGAGAGAGACACAGAGAGGGAGGGAACACAAGCAGGGGGAGTGGGAGAGGGAGAAGCAGGCTCCCCACTGAGTAGGGAGCCCTATGCGGGGCTTAATTCCAGGACTCTGGGATCATGACCTGAGCTGAAGGCAGACACTTAATGACTGAGCCACCCAGACACCCTACACTGTTTCAATAGGGAAATAAATCAATCCTCTATCAAATTGGTTGCAATCTAAAACCTAAAATCAAAGGCAAACTATAGATGTACTTAAGTTTTTTCCTGAAAAGCTGAATAGCAAGATTTATTCCTCTAGATGCCTGTCTGAAAAATACTTGTTTTCTTCTTACGGTCTTATTTTCTATACTCTAATTACCAAAGGAAAAAACTTGCAGGAACTATAGTTCATATTCTAAAAACACCTCTTGTCAATGATGAAAGTAGACAGTAGGGTTTAAAGTATTCTATTTTACCCTAAAATTCAAAATCATCGAATTTTAGGAGCGGGAAAGGAATATTTATAGGTTATTTAACACAGTATCCTTGGAAGTTCCCCTAAGATGTCCATCAATGAATGAACAAGGTGACATGGAGACAGTAAGACATACTTTTCACTGAATATCATTTTGTATCTTTTGAAATCTGAGCCATGAGCTATTTAAAAAATACATATGTCATTTTATTAATGTGTTATAAATCACTGGGGGAATCCAAAGAAGCCCTCATTTTCCGGAGGAGAAAACTGAAGCCAGAAAAGTAGATGAGCTGCTCAAGATCACACTGCCAGAGTGAAAAAGCTGGGACTAGAACTCAGGAACCCAGTGGAAACTTCCAGTGCCTTCCACAATGCCATGTGGTAAAACAGCAAATGCCATCTTATAAACAATAAAAGTGTTACTATAACCCTCTTCAGAACCATGGTCTTCCAGGGGTTCTGTGACTCACATGACACAGTACTCATCATTCATGTTTTCACACAAGTTCTAAGGCTGAGAGACAGAGATGGCAATTCTCATTATCAAGCCGTCATGGCAGGTATTAAAGTGAGTAAATAAAGACAATACATCAATCAGCATGTGGACAGGGCGTCTTCTCTCAAGCATAAGTGAATTTAAGCCTTAACCAAGCCAGGAAAATTTTGCAGCCTTCATTATTACTGACAGTAAGGACATCTGATGAGCCAGAATAGATTTAGCAGAACAAAGAGCGTATTTCTAGTGAATGGATTCGGAGGAAATAAAGCAAAAGCAGAGCACAGGAAATTCTAGTTTGAAAGAAGCCATAATAATTCCACTATTCTCAAACAAGAGAACGAAAGGAATGATCAAGGCCCCTTCTAGTCCTAAAATCCTCAAATAGGGAGAAGCAAGGCAACTTCAACTCTGCCTCTGAGTAATTCAAGCATACTTTTCCCCTTAGTAAGAACGAACGTTAGCATTTTCTTTCAATGGGCACCGATGCAGGGAAAACAGCAGAGTTTCCATAGGAAAGAATAAGCGAAGTCAAAAATAAAAACTATTCCAAAAACTGTCTGAGTCTGTCTGCTTGGAACAGAAGGGTCTCAGAAAAAAGAAAATTTACTGCAGAGGATTGGTCTCTCCTTTTTAGGTCTATATGTAGCTTTCACATTTGGAGAAATACGTGCATGTTTGATGTCATTAGGAGCTTTTAATATTTGCCAAACATACTGCAGTCACAGATTAGTTACTCTGAGTATATTTAAGCACTGGGTTAAGTCTCTATTTGCCAACAATTAGTTGATCTGATGAACCATTCAAAAAAGAGAGGGGAGCACCTGGGTGGTCCAGAAGGTAAAGTGGCTGACCCTTGGTTTAGGCTCAGGTCATGTTGTCAGGGTCCTGGGATCCAGCTCAGCAGGGAGTCTGCTTCAGGATTCTCTCCCTCTGCCTCTCCCCCTACTCATTCTAGCATGCACACACACACTTTCTCTCAAATAAATAAATAATCTTCAAAACAGAGAGAACGTGAGAAAGGATAACAACCCTGGACAATACCTAACCTCCAGCTACTGTGACTGTTTTTACTTCTAAAGAGAAAGCATGGATAAACCACAGGCTAGGACTTTCTTAGTCAACAGGGTCACAAGGTCACATCACACCAAGAAATCTCTCACCATACCTTCAATTCTCTACTAGGGACAAAAAGCCAGAGAAAGCTCAAGTTCTAGCACTAGCCAGGCATGGTCATCTCCAGGGAATCTATAATATAAAATGCCTAGCTTCAACAAAGGTCCTGAGAGTGATGTTTCAAATTCCAACTCCAATTTTCACCAGATATTTCAGAAACAGGAAAAATATTTGAAGTTTGTTAGTAATTTTTCCACTTCATTGAAAAGAAATCTGCCTCATGGTAAACAATCAAAGGAAACACGGTAAAATTCAAAGGAAAAAAAAAATCACAGGAAACTTAAAAGTCAGATGTTATACTTCACATCGAAAGGTATTAATTCCAAGGGCGCCTGAGTGGCTCAGTGGGTTAAAGCCTCTGCCTTCAGCTCAGGTCATGATCTCAGGGTCCTGGGATCTAGGCCCGCATCGGGCTCTCTGCTCAGTAGGGAGCCTGCTTCCTCCTCTCTCTCTGCCTACTTGTAATCTCTCTCTGTCAAATAAATAAATAAAAATCTTTAAAAAAAAAGAAAGAAAGGTATTAATTCCAAAAACCCTATCAATGTATTTCATCAAAAAAAATTAAGCACACAATCTGAAGCCAAAATAGAAGAGACATTCCACTCCTTCTCAGTAACAACTGAGTTAAACAGTGATAGAAACTGCATTTAATATTACCTAGGGCAGGAGAAACATTTGGTGACTCACACTCTCCTTTGATGTCAATTTTTAAACTAAAGAGCTGTTTTCTTTGGGAAGAAAAAGAGGGGAAGAGTTTAAAATCACCTCTTTAAATTTCAGGTCCAATAAATTAAAAGCCACTTTGCCTCAGTTTCAAAGTCAATTACTCACCCCCCCAAAAAAATCATGAATCATATATCAAATATCTGGTACCCAAGAAATTTATTGCCATAAATCCATTCAATTAAGTTATTGAATGACTGGGTGCCTGGGTGGCTCAGTGGGTTAAGACTCTACCTTTGTCGACTCAGGTCATGATCTCAGGGTCCTGGGATGGAGCCCTGCATGGGGCTCTCTGCTCAGCAGGGAGCCTGCTTCCCCCACCCCCTCTCACTCTGCCTGCCTCTCTGCCTACTTGTGATCTCTCTCTCTCCGTCAAACAAATAAATAAAATCTTTTTTAAAAAGTGTATTAAAAAAATTTATTGAATGAGCACACTGAACATACACCATCTGGATTCAACAAAGACGCTGAATCTTATCTCTACATCCTTCTAGCACTTCATAGTTATACTGGTAATCGTGGGTTATTTTTCTCTCAACTTGAAAAATAGTGCAGTGAACAAATCTCTCAGATAGCAGCTATCACATAAATAAAATCTGACGAAAGGGGAAAATAGGTGCTCTCTATGCCCAACACCACCTTGTGAAGTTTTAAAATGGTTTAGAATTGTATAAATATCTTACTAATCTAAATATCAGACTAAATCTTTACTTGCTACATCTTTATTTGCCATGGTAATGGAATAAAAAGCGGGGAATACTGTTGGCGTCTATGATTTCAATCCTCAGACAATGCCGAAGTTCGAAGCCAGTGATTTCATGTCGCTCCCCCTTAACTTTCATTAACCTATCTAACAAGAAATTGACAGACTGAGATTTCGGATTGTTTTATTTCCCAGGCTCTCCCTCTGGCGGAGGCAGGAAAGAGGAGCGCAAACAAGGGGTACGGAACACTGCCAATAAGACGAACAATCCTCAAGAAGAGAGAATTACTATAAAGCAGACAGAAGGAAAAGATTAGTTTTGCACTTTCGGCCCTCGGACTCCGTTCCAAAATTCAGCACCGCCTGCCAAAAGCAATGGCATTAGAGCGAATGATTAAATCACCCACAACCTTCCGCTTCGACGCCCCCCGGGAACGACTGCATGCACCTCCGTTATGACACTGCCGGGCAGTGCGTGAGGCGCAGGGCTAGCGCATTTTGAGTAAGCGAGGCCCACAGAGAGCAAGACGAGCTCGTACCGAAAAGTCCAAGAGTTTCTCAAGCAGAGACCTGAACGCAAAGTCCTTGCTCTCGGCGCAGGCTGCAGAGCCGCTGCCTCCTATCGCTCACCGGTCCGAAGGGAATCCTCCACCGCGGAGTGGGGGGCAGAAGACTCACCTCCTGCCGCCAAATCCGTCCCTCCCTCCCCGACCCGAGCCCACCGCCCTCTCTTCAGAGCCCCCGGAGAGGACCGCCACGGTCTCACTCCGTCCTTCCGCCCCGCTCGAGACGAGACCAGCCACCACCCCTCTCGGACCTGTCCCCGCGGGGTCCGAGCCGGCAGCGCGACGCCTCCATCCCCGCGGCTCAGGAAGCGGCAACCTAGTCCAGAACTCCCGACGCCGCTGCTAGGGTGGCAAGCCTGGCAGGCAGCCGCGCCCCGCCCCCTGGCAACCGCACCCCGCACTGTTGCCACCGCCTATTGGTCCTCCTGTCCACCGCTCGTCTCTCATTGGCTACTGCTGCCGCCCGGCGATGCGGGAGGGTTTCTAGGGGGCGGAGACGCCGGGAGTTAAAGGCGCCTGCGCCCGAACTCGGGTGACGCGCTAGGTAGGGCTGGGTCCCTGGAGTGCGTCTCCGGATGGGATGGGGCGGAAGGCGGCGGGATGTGTTCGCGTCAGCGGCGTCGGCTCCCAGCCGCGGGGAAGTCAGTCGGAGGAGGAGCGGCCCATCCCCCTAACCGCCACCCACCGAGCGGCCTCCCTGCGTCCCCGCCGTTTGTACCCAGAGACCACCCAGAGCGCTTTCCGGAGGTCTATGATGTTAGGACTCACTCACAGTCCGGCCCTCCCGGCACCAGAGCCTTCCGGGAAGCACACTCGTGTCCTCTCCAGCAGTCATTCGCCGTTGAATGCATCTTTCATAGTCATCTGGTCTCGCGTTCCAACTGCATGAAACTCCTTCCGCCTCCCCTACCCCAGCCCAAGCTTTTAGAGCATTGCTAGGCCAGTTCTACAGATTTTAAGAACCTTTCCCATTGACCTCTCTCTAGGGCCTGTGGACGATCTTCAAACATCCATATCCCAGGAGATTCGCTGTCTAAATATGTACTCTCGTTTCCAATAAATCTTGTCGCCACTTCCTTTCTCACCACCAACTTACACATATCATTGTAACCCCTACAAAACAGCCTGGCAAAAGTTACCGCATGTGGTCTTTATACATTCGGAGGTCAGCTGTTTCCACGTTGGTTTGCCTTTCTAAGGGGCACAGAAGTTGGCACAAGCGGGGAGAGCAGAGCATCGCCTCGATGTGTCAGCCTCCGCTTACTCTGGGACCCTAAACACGGCTGATTATCTGGGCTTCAGATTCCCATCTATGAAATAAACAGAATAATCCCTGCTTGTTTAGCTCCAGCTAGACCGGACAGAGTGGGTGCTTAAAACTGAATGGACACAGTTGAAAGAGGTGCTATCTGTATTGGTGAAAGGGCAACGGAGGCAGTTTTTGACTGGGCTGTCCTGCTCTAGTTACAGTAAGTAGTCTTCTCTGACAAGTTTCCATTTTTAATTGCATACATTTCAAGAAATCGTTTTCCCACCCTGTTTGATATTTATGGATTTCTTTGGATAGAAATAAAAAACCAAAACACAGCAAACCTATGCAACTTACTAACCTAAGCAATCTTACCTTTCCTCACCTTGGCCTTCGACCAAGTGGATGAGCAAGGCTGCAGAGGTGACAGCTCAGCTACAAAGTCACAGTTTGCTTTTATTTTCCCCCCATCTGTCACATCATAAAGGAAGCTGCTGCTGAGCCTGACCCAGAATTGGTACTCAAAAATGTGGAACGAATTAGTTTGAATGAGGTGATTAGAGGATTGAGTAGTGGTTTTTAAAAACAATGAAGTCAGACCTTTTGTGGAGAAGGCAGTACTGCTGAGTGATCGATAATCAGAAGCAGGGTTCTCTAAAACCTTTCTGCAACCATTTATTTACATACATTTTAAATAGTTACAAGATACTTTAAAATTTTAAACAGTTAATGTACGAAAATTATCAACTGTTTATGACACTAAAGACTTTCTATGAAAAGATATTTTAAAAAGCAAATCTGGGAATTGAATTCCTTTACGACTCCAAGATTCTAGTTAAGACATCTTTTCTCTATTGAGATTTTGGTTTTATTTCTGTTTTATTCTCCTAATGTACTCTCCTGTGAGCCAGAAAAGTACTTTAGCAACTTTCTGAAAATTTCTCAAGACTGCTGATGTCTGAGAAATCCGGTGAGTTTTTCACAAGGAACTGGTTTTTGTTCAGCTTCCCTCTCTCCCTGAGGTAAGTAAACAAGTGGCGTCGTCTCCTCCATGTGACCTTGATCCCATACTTCTCCTCAGGAGTGTCTTCAACTAGAACAGGTCCAGGCTCTGGGCTCTTGGGAGTACTAGTGTGGAAGGAGCCGCTCGGAAGGCTACTTTCCCTCTGATCTGGGGAAACGGGCCCCTCCTTCACAAACGATGACTCTGGGGTCTGGATATCAGGTGGAATGAATACATAAGGTAAGTTTTGAAGCACATGTGCTGACACTTCCCCACAGCTTTGAGGACTGAGCATTGGAACTAAGGGCCTTCCGGAAATGCGCTTTTCTGATTGACCAGGGCATTCCCTGGTTAAGGGGATCCCGAGTGTGGCTGAACCGGAGGAAGACAGTGGACTCTCAAATGTTAGATGTGGGAACTTGGAGGTGGTAGATTTTCGACTTGAATGTCTTGCCTCGTTTCGATGATGACGTTTCTGATTCACTGGGAACCAGCCTTCTGCTGTCGTATCAAACTGAGGTGATACCTTAAGGATCAAAAACAAAAACCAAAAAGAACTGAGGCGAGCCAGCTACCAAGTAGGAACCTAAGGGAGGAAACTATACCCAAGGACCATAATCCTAAATGGGGGCCCAATATAGTAATGGGCACAAAACAAAATATCTCTCTGATAGGATATTAAAAGAAAGGGATATGAGCTTTGGGCGAGTAATTCGACCTCTCTGGCTTTCCGTTTCCTCGTGTTAAGAAAGGGGACAGCGCCTCCTTCACTTTATCACACCGTACAGCTGCAACTTGTTTAACAATCTTTAAACTTTGAGGGCAGAGACCAGCAATCTTCCTCACCTTTGATGCCCAGCACCTAGCAGAGTGCCCGGCATGAAGAAGGCCCTCAGTGGAGTGAATGCTGAGTGCAAGGATAGGGAGTAAGATCATGTATGGAAAGCAACTAGCATAAGAGCTGACACATGATGGGTTTTCAATAAATGTTCACTCCTCACCCGTGGGATTCTAACATTTCAGTTTCTTCTACAATCCCGATGCAAGTATTTAGTTCTTCCATGCAATCCAGAACAAGCTAGCTATATTTATCAAGCCCTCTTAAGTGAAGTTTATGCTTTTGTCTGGCCCTTTGGCTATTCCATTTCTCTGACAGTACTATATTCTCTTCCCAGGGCCTTGAAACTGCCAGAATATGACATGTCATTTCTGTTGGGTTTTTTCCAGGTTCACTCTATTAAACTGTAAATATAGTACCTAGCTAAATAGTTTACTCTCAAGTGAAGTTTGGGGAACAATCTCACTTTTTACTCATTCTGCCATTTATCTGGCTTCTTCAGTAAGTACTGGGTAATGAAATTGAACTCTTTAAGAAGAATGTGGGGGGAAAGACTCCAACTCCAATCAGCCCTTGCCTCAGCTTGAATTTAGAAAAGAATATATACCAGAGAAATGGCTGATGACAAAAAAATACATTGCCTCCTTGTCCCTGCTCCCGGGAATCTTTGGAGGCCCTGGTTTAAGGGGCAGAAGAGGGAGCATTCTGAAAAGCCTAACAGAGCAAAAGTCAAAGTGAGAATCTCACGGCCTACCCAGGAAGTGACGGTGTTACGGTCAATGGGCTTGCTGGGCACCTGTCTAGTGTGGGTGACGATAAGCTGGGGAGAACCATAGTGGTGTTTGGGGCCCTCTAGTGGTGCTTCTTGGAATAGCAGCTGGGCTTTCTGGGAACGCTGGCGACGTTTTTTTCTGGGAGGCATCAATAGGTGAATGTAGACCGGTTAATAACCACATGATGCTGGTTGTAGTCAGGTCGGAGTTCAGGCTCCAATTCCAACCCATGCCTGCGGGAGGGAAAAAACAAAAGGTGGGAGACAATTTGATGATTCCAGCTCTGGTTCATCCTCTGCCAACCCGTTCTACTATCAACTACCTCCTCCGCTTGGTGGGAAGCAGTTTCCTATCCATACACCACCAAGTAAAAACACAGAAGTTCCCATTCAACAACATTCAATGCACACCAATGGAGCTCGTGTTGTGTGCCGTCCTGGATGTTGGGAATTTAAAGATGAATGACCATTGATTCTACAATCATTTATCAAGTGCCAAGCACTTGTAGGGACACAAAGGTGAGATTGTGCCTGTCTTCAAAGAGCTGAGAGGCTACCAGACAGAGACAGACAATTATGACAAAGGGAAGAATGCTTCCACTCACCCCAGGGGAGGCTTTCTAGAGAGGGTGATACCTGACCTAGTACGAGGGCCTAGGGAAAGCTGGAGAGCAGACAGAGCAAGGCACTCCGGGCTGAGGAATAGCACACATACAGAAGCACCGAGACAAGACCGTGGATTCAAGGTATCATAGACTCCATGGAGCTGGACACGGTGTATGCAAAGACAAATGCAAGACCTCAGAGGCTGGACCCTTGTCAGGGTTAGGTCAGAAAAAGCAGATATGGGGCACCTGGGGGGGCTCAGATGGTTAGGCAGCTGCCTTCAGCTCAGGTCATGATCTGCAGGTCCTGGGATCGACCCCCACATCAGGCTCCTGGCCACCTCAGAGGGGAGCCTGCTTCTCTTTCTGCCTCTCCCCCTGCTTGTGTGCTCTCTCTCTCTCTCAAGTGAATAAATAAAATCTTAAAAAAAAAAAAAAAAGAAAGAAAAAGAAAAAACAGGTGTGCCATAAGTGTTTGGACTCTAGCCTAAGTAGTCACTGAAGATTTTCAAGCAGAACAATATGATCACACTTGGATTTTTTAACTTTCTCTCCAGATAATTTTGAACATACACAAAAGGAGAATGAATAATATGAACCCCCATGTACCCATCACCCAGCTCCAACAACCATCAAGCCATAGACAATCAGGATCCATCCACACCCTTTATCCACTTCCCCTACCCCTGTATTATTATGAAGATGACATTGCCAGCCATTCTATCATCTCCATTAATTTTATATATATATATATACATATATATATATATATATTTCTTAATATTATCAAATATCCAGGGATGCCTGGATAGCTCAGTGGGTTAAGCGTCTGCCTTCGGCTTAGGTCATGACCCCCAGGGTCCTGGGATTGAGTCCTGCATCAGGCTCCTGGGATTGAGTCCTGCATCAGGCTCCTTGCTCAGCGGGAAGCCTGCTTCTCCCTGCCTGCCGCCCCCCCTCCCCCACTTGTGCTCTCTCTCTTTCTGACAAATAAATATCTATTATCAAATATCCAGACCTGTTCAAATTTTCAGTTGTTTCATAAATGTCATAATTGTTTATTTTTCTCTTTTAGACAGGTCATCCTGGCAACAGTGTGGAAGGAGAGGGAGTACTCTGGAAGTAGGGGGACTGGTTTTAGGAGGTTACTTAAGTGAGAAATGATCAGGCCTGAATCTGGGCTGTGTCGGTGGAAATGGGAGGCTAGACACAGAAGCAGGATCAACAAGCCCATGGGGTAATGAAAAGGCTGAAAAAAGTGGCCACTGACTCTATTAACAGGATCAACTTTAATAAGAGCTTCATCAGGGGAAGCGCAGGACAGAAGGTGGCGTGCAATGGAGAGGTGCATGGGAAGTAGAGCTGAGCATCTAGCAAAGTCCCCCAACAGGGCAGACGGGTTCCACCACACATTCATGATTCATTCAGTTAGTCAACAGTGAAAAGTAAAATACTCTGACTTATGTCACTAGGCAGTGGAGATGCAGGTAAAGAAAAAAGAAAGGACAAAATGTCTATCTCAGGAACATTTTTAGGGAGAACACAGGTAATACCACTGTTTGTTCGTTCATTCAGCCATTCAACAGATACTGAGTGCCCACAGTGCTAGGCCCTGCGTTCCTGGTGCTGGGAATATATGCCAGAGAACCAAATGAAACCCCTGCCCTCGTGGTCCTTACAACCTAGCTGGGAAGTGACTATGGAGGAAAACCAAAGAGGATAAGGGGTTGACCCAACTCAGTGTTCTTTTAGACATGGTTGTCAGGGAAGGCAACTGAAAAAGTGATATTTGAGCAAAGACCTGAAATGAAAAAAGGAGAGCAGGTGAGAACCAGTTCACGTGACACAGGGCTTCAAAGGCAAGGTGAAAGGCTCTGGACTTAATTATTCTTGGTGTGAGAGGAAGCCACAGCAAGGCTCCGGACAGGGAAGCGACATGTATACTTTACAATGAGAACTTCAGGCACTCTGTAAGAACAGGTGGGTTGGGAGAGCAAGCCTGGAGAAAGGAAGCCAGTTAACGGGCTGCTGCAGCAGTCCTGTGGAGAGATGACAGCAATAGCAATGAGTCCAGGGCGCCTGGGTGGCTCGGTGGGTTAAAGCCTCTGCCTTCAGCTCAGGTCATGATCTCAGGGTCCTGGGATCAAGCCCCGCATCGGGCTCCCTGCTCAGCGGGGAGCCTGCTTCCTCCTCTCTCTCTGCCTGCCTCTCTGCCTACTTATGATCTAATCTCTCTCTGTGTGTCAAATAAATAAATAAAATCTTAAAAAAAAAATAGCAATGACTCCAAAGTGTTGACATCAGCCAGCCTCCAATAGACACGATGTAGCTCGGCAGAAATCCTACTATGTTTCCTTCATCAACTCATGATCCGCAGATGATCTTAAGATATTTCCACTTCCTTAAAACCTTAGAGCTCCCATCCCTCTTAACAAATGACCTTACTTCCTACTTCACAGAGAATGCGGGAGACATCAAAGAAAATACTTTCCAGATACCAAACATACAAACATATATATATATATATATATATATATATATATATATATATATATATCTGCCCCCATTCTCTTTATGCTACAATCACAATCAGTCCTGTTTGCTCTCTAAAACCTTTAACTCCGGCTGTGTTTTGGAGCTTTCCTTACTTTATACACCTTTCTTAGGCAATCATCGGCTCACACCTACAAGTGGGTGACTTAAGTACTTATACACGCAGCTTAGAATTCTCTACACTCAGTACCCACATACCCGCTGCCTACTTGACAGCAACTACATGTCTCAAACGCACCTCAAATTCAACTCATTTATTTTAAAGTTTCCAGTTGATTCCAAATATCTTTTTTTTTCCTTTTGTAAGATTTTATTTATTTACTTATTTGACAAAGAGAGAGGGCACAAGCAGGAGGAGCAGCAGGCAGAAGGAGAGGGAGAAGCAGACTCCCCGCTGAGCAGGGAGCCTGATGAAGGGCTCAGTCCAGGACCCCAGGATCATGACCTGAGCCAAAGGCAGATGCTTAACTGACTGAGCCACCCAGGCGCCCTCAAACTCAGCATATTTAAATCTGAATTCATGATCATCTCCCCTGCACCTGCTTCACAGGTGGTTATCTTCCAAGGCCCTTGCTTGGGTATGGTATTATCGTTCATCTAGTTATGCAGCCAGAAACCTTGACATGTCCCACCTCTGTCCCCATCCAACATCACCAAGCCCTGACAATCTTACCTCTTAAGCATGTCTTCAATAATGCCTCTTTCGTCCCTCTCTTTTGCTCTTTCTCTCCCCACCACCATTGAAGTTCCTACAGTCCTGATCTGGAGTATTGCAGTAGCCTAAACATCCACTCTAGAACCCTCTGCAGGAGAACCTTTTAAAAATGCAAATCTGATCTTGACTCACTTCTGCTTAAAATGTTTGATTTCGGGATGAGGACCAAACTCCCCCAGTTATGGCTAAGGTCCTGTTTCCTCTGCCTCCAGCTTCATCTCACACCACACTCTATTCGGGCCGCTCAGCTCTGGCTCCTGAGCTATTCTTCAGCCCCCGTACATCCCCAATCTCCTTCCTGCCACACAGCCTTTGCACACCATCTTCCCTTAGCTTTGCGGAGTTCACTCCCTTCTTTGCACAAAAGCAAAGACCTCAGAACAATCTTCCGTCCAGAAAAGCCTTTCCTGACCTACCGAAGGCAAGATCTTACTGTAGATACTCAGTTATCAATGACCTCTAATTGATCCCTTCGCAGCTCTAATTCTCCTCTTGCTTATTCGATTCTTCAAAAATGTCTGTTGTCTCCTCTCCTCCCCCTTAGACTGTACACAGAGTAAGGCAAGAACCTCCGCTGGTACCGCTGTTATCCTAGCAGGGCCTGGCACATAGAAGGTGCTCAACAAAACGTGTCGCCCAAGTTAATAAAGTAGCATCCCGGCGTGGGATTTTCTTGAACACGGAGGAAGCTTAAACGAGAGGCTAACGCGGGTCCCTAGTCGAGGCGGCCAGACGACCGGTCGTCGGAGGGGAATGGAACCGTCTCCTCCCCCGCGGTGGGGAAGCCGAACCCCGGAGGCTCTGAAGACGCCTGGGACTGCGAGGGAGGCGGGAGGCGCGGCGCCGGGGGCGGGCTCAGGGGAGCCACCGGGAACGCGCGA
>LNAC01000241.1:1087055-1155714 GCA_002007465.1 Ailurus styani | reverse complement strand
ACCCCTCCCGCAACGCCGGGGACCCGGCCGGCCTGGCGCGAGTCCCCGTCCGGGCCCCTGGCTCGGCCCCCGGGTCGGAGGAGCCCGGAGCCCGCCCTTGGAGCCACAGCCCAGCAGCGGCGGCGGCTATAGTCGGGAGGTGAGCGGGGCGCGGGGGCGGAGGAATAGTCCGAGCCCCGGCCCGGGCAGAGGCAGGGAGCCGCGGCTCGGGCGCCGAGCTCAGGGGGTCTAGCGGCGGGGCGCGGGCCCGGAGTGGAGGTTTGGGGCCCCACGGGGAGGAGGGCCGAGAGAGGGTGCAAGCTTTTTCTGCATCCAACCTCCTGGCCTTGTCCTCGCTTCTTTCTCAGACCACCTCTTGGCCTTCCCTGGAAGTTTGACCTCTGTGCCCTGCCCACAACCTCGGGAGGGCTGCTGGGGTGGCCTACTTTTCTAGGCAGGCTGTGGCTGGCATGAAGATTGAGCTTATTCTGCATTAAGTCAAAGACAGACCTGCCCACACCCTCCCCTCCTCCCAGGCGCTCTCACCACTGAACCGCACTGCCTCCACTCCACCCTATTCCAGGGCCCTTCTCCTGGTTCCTGAGAACCTGCAAGGTTTCCCTGGTCAGGATGGGCAGTGGTGTCAGAGGAGTCACTCTGGAAGTCCCCTAGCTTAGATTAAAGAGTTGGCCATGATAGGAAGAGACTGGTCAGAGAATTGAAAGCAAAATTAAGCCTAGACCCGGAAGATATCTTTTGGGGATGGGGAAGGAATAATAGTATTTCCTCATTGGTGGGGGAGGGAGGGAGGACCGAAGAGATAGGAGTAGAAATAAAACTGAGATTTGAAAGTAGAGGAAACCTAGTTATAAAGGAAAGGGAGGGGGCAGAGTGGAGACAGCGTATAAACTCTAAGCAGATGGCAAATGTCATCAGGCTGTGGCAGTCATTTTTAGGGAGATAGTGAATGTCCTAAGACAGACAGCCCATTCTTCTGTCAAAGTACCTTTAAATAGGATTACATGATTTTACATGATGGCAGAGTATCCTGTGTATCTATTAAAATCAATAAACACAAATTTTTTTTAAAGATTTTATTTATTTGAGAGAGAGAGAGAGAGAGAGCACGAGAGGCGGTAAGGGGCAGAGGGAGAAGCAGATGAGCCGCTGAGCAGGGAGCCCAGAGGGTCTCTATCCCAGGACACCGGGATCATGACCTGAGCCGAAGGCAGACGATTAAGTGACTGAGCCACCCAGGTGCCCAACAAACACATATTTTTTAAAAGATAAAACTATTTTCCTTAACATGACAAACCCAACTTAGCATATTGATGACAGCACATTCTGTTGGCCAGGAGTTAGGGAATATAGTCTTGGTTCTGGAAGAGAAATCAAGGAATCGAGTAACGTGCTTAGAAAGTGAAAATATGTATAAGCACATGCAAGTACTAAAATGTCACTATGGAAATATTTTGCAAATTGTGAAAGGAAAGTGTACTCTTTCTTTTACCAGTGCAAGGCTAATAGCCTGTGAGATGAATAGCACCATGAGCCTTGAATAGAGCAGTTTCCGTTCTTTGAGGTCTTGTGAAATGGGAGATGATGGCAAGGGAGCAACAGTGCAATCTGCCTTTCTCCTCTGATCCTATGGGCACTGATCCTTTTATAGACTAAGATGATATAAAACTATACTGGCTTTATCAATCTGAAAATAGATTATGGGATCAGAGTTTTTTCCGGACTCCTCAAATTGCCAAATGTCCCCCTATTTCAGCATTCCTCTCCCGAGAGTCATTTCACGTGATCTGTACTATAATAAGCAATAATAGAAATTTCCACATTTTTGTAACTGTCCCATTCATGTCTGTAGCCAAATATTCTTAAGCTTCCAGAAGACCTTTGGCCATGTTGACCTACGTTCAACCCAGTCCTGCTTTCCCCTCTTGAAATACTTCAGTTTTAGCTTTCTTTTGTCATAGAACTCATCTCCTTATTGTCTGAGGTCTTTACAGAGGCCCAGGGATCATTAATCTGACCCCATGGGCTCATGCTTTTGGTCATGGAAAGAGGAACGCCTCGCTCCAGCAGTACCTCCTCCTCAGCCTAACAAATCTCTGACATCCTGCTGTTCCTTGCACTTTCCAGGGCCTGTGCTTATGATTCTCAATGGAGAGTGAAAGCACAGATTCATAATGAAAACCAGCCCCCGTCGGCCACTGATTCTCAAAAGACGGAGGCTGCCCCTTCCTGTTCAAAATGCCCCAGGTGAAACATCAGGAGAGGAACCTAAGAGGCCCCCTGCCCAACGAGAACCTGGTCAAGCACAGGCCTCCAAGGAGGCGGCAGAGTCCAACTCTTGCAAGTTTCCGGCTGGGATCAAGATCATTAACCACCCCACCATGCCCAACACCCAAGTGGTGGCCGTCCCTAACAATGCCAATATCCAGAGCATCATCACAGCATTGACCGCCAAAGGAAAAGAAAGTGGCAGCAGTGGGCCCAACAAATTCATCCTCATCAGCTGTGGAGGAGCCCCCACTCACTCTCCAGGACCCCAGCCTCAAGCCCAAACCAGCAATGATCCCAAGAGGACAGAAGTGGCCACCGAGACCCTGGGACCAAAGCCTGCAGCTCGGGATATGAATCTTCCTAGACCACCTGGAGCCCTATCCGGGCAGAGATGGGAGAGCTGTGGTATGTGGTCTGCAAGGCACAGGGGTGAGGAGTCCAGCCTTTCCTCTCTGGTAGCAAGGACTGCTGTCCATCATGTTGACATTTAACAGATGGGCACCTAGCCTGAACCAGGGGAAAGTCTTGTCTTTCTTCATCCCAAATCCTTGACCCAGATCCTCTGGGTGCCATCGAAAGTGCCCAAATTATAATATAGCACTTCTTTTACTTTCTTTATATTAGAAAAGGATTTGTTTCTTTTTGCTAGCTCTCTTCCCCATTGACCGTATAAGGAAATAGAAATCTTTCTCCATTTTAGTAAAGGAGAAAACTGAAGCATGAGGAGGAAAAGTGACTTTGTTTGTACAAATACTCACTCTTTGGTAAAGTTGCCTTGACTGATCTCTCAGGCTCAGTGTGGCTCCTGAATTTCTCCTGATACCTATAATGGGGCAGAGAACCTGAGGACCACAATAGATTGAGCATGTGTTCCCTGTCCCTACGGGTAGATGTCTGGGAGAGATGCTCCCTACCCACTGATTATAACAGGCCTGCCAGGCACTGGGATCAGGCAGCTAAGTGGCATCTCGGATTGTTTCCCCTCCAGCTGGCGGCGAGGCAACAGGCTGCACTCTCGACAACAGCTTGACCAACATCCAGTGGCTTGGAAAGATGAGTTCTGATGGGCTGGGTTCCAGCAGCATCAAGCAAGAGATGGAGGAAAAGGAGAATCGTCACCTGGAGCAGAGTCAGGTAAAGGTGACTTCTCACTAGGAAAATCAGGGCCAGTGCAGGGCATTTCTAAGAAGGGAAATGGATCAAGTGACCCGTGGAGCAGAATTTCCAAGCTCTGGTATTAGCACTTCACTTAGTTTGAGTCTGCATAACATTTGAGCTACCTTTCTGCCTGGAATCTTTTTGGCCCCATCTGTGCAATTTCCTTGAAGGCGGCTGCTCCTGACTCACTCTGTATTCCATGAGCACTAAGTTTAATACTCTGCCCTTAGCAGGTACTCGGTAAGTATGCAGGAAATGATGAAGAGATCTTAGTTGGGAAAGATTGAGCTTTAAAGAGGCAGTCCAACAGTATGAAAGGAATAGAGCATGTTTAATAAGATAGTTCTATTAGGGGCGCCTGGGTGGCACAGTCGTTAGTGTCTGCCTTCAGCTCAGGTCATGATCCCAGGGTCCTGAGATTGAGCCCCGCATCAGGCTCCCTGCTCCACGGGAAGCCTATTCCCCCTCTGCCAATCCCCCTGCTTGTGTTCTCTCTTTTGCTGTGTCTCTGTCAAAAAAATAAATAACAATCTTTGAGGGTGGGGGAAGATAGTTCTATTAGAAGATACATTAATAGCAAATAAAGTGAGTTAGGTGTGAATTTTAAATACTTCCCCAGTAAGCAGACTCAATTTGACCCAGCTTTGCGGCCTAGGATTGTTTTTACTGTTGCCATATTGCTGCATATGTCCTTAAATCCATCATTCAGCAGCCTTTAAAAGTGAAAATTTGGGGCACCTGGGTGGCTCAGTCATTTAGCGTCTGCCTTCAGCTCAGGTCATGATCCCAGGGTCCTGGGATCGAGCCCCGCATCAGGTTTTCTGCTCAGCGGGAAGCCTGCTCCTCCCTCTCCCACTTCCCCTGCTTGTATTCCCTCTCTCACTGTGTCTCTCTCTGTCAAATAAATAAAATCTTAAAAAAAAAAAAAGTGAGGGCGCCTGGGTGGCTCAGTGGGTTAAAGCCTCTGCTTTCGGCTCAGGTCATGATCTCAGTGTCCTGGGATCAAGGCCCGCATCGGGCTCTCTGCTCGGCGGGGAGCCTGCTTCCTCCTCTCCCTGTCTCTCTGTCTGCCTCTCTGCCTACTTGTAATCTCTCTCTCTCTGTCAAATAAATAGATAAAATCTTAAAAAAAAAAAATGAAAATTTACACAGATGTGTGCATAAGTAAAACTTAAAACTTGTGCACTTTCTAAAGTTAGAGTTCAGGTTTTAAATTTTTTAATTTTTTTTAAATTTATTCATTTTTTTATTCCAGAGAGAGAGAGAAAGTGAGAGAGGGGGCAAGCAGAGGGGCGGGGGGCAGAGGAAGAGAGAGAATCTTTTTTTTTTTTTTTTTTAAAGATTTTATTTATTCATTTGACACACAGAGAGAGATTACAAGTAGGCAGAGAGGCAGGCAGAGAGACAGGGAGAGGAGGAAGCAGGCTCCCTGCTGAGCAGAGAGCCCGATGCGGGCCTCGATCCCAGGACGCTGAGATCATGACCTGAGCCGAAAGCAGAGGCTTTAACCCACTGAGCCACCCAGGCGCCCAAGAGAGAGAATCTTAAGCCGACTCCAAGCTGAGTGCTGAGCCCAACCTGGAGCTTGATCCCACAACCCTGAGGTCATGACCTGAGCTGAAACCAAGAGTCAGAGACTCAACTGACTGAGCCACCCAGGTAGTCCAGAGCTCAGTTTTTTCAAATGTGACTGGTCAGCTCCTTGCCTAAGACTTAGCCAAATGTATGCTTTGCAGACATTTGTCTGTCCTATACTCTTGAGAATATCTCTCTTATACAAACACTGAAAAGAGGTGGGCTTACTCACATCACATCTGTAGTAGAAGGCGGACAATGTTGGTCTCTTGGGTCCCAGGTCTGAAAAATGAGTATGGTTTTAGGATAAAATCAATGTTTTAAGAATCCTGATGTCAACCCCAACTTTCCTGAGAGGTTTCCACTGGCAGACTAGACTTCCACTTATTATGGGACAGCATAGTCGGCAAAATGAACAATGCCAGAGAAGTGGCTCCACGTTGCCCAGAGACTGGACTAGATCATCACTACGCTTCCTAATCCTAAAATTTTATTCTATGGGATAGTCGTCTCAAATGATAGGTTTCTAGCACGATTCTGCCTGTTAAGAGGTTTCTCTAGGGCATGTTCTTTGAGGGGCCCAGGGAAGGTCTTATGAACTCTTCCGTGCCACTTCTCGTAACCCACAGGTGGAGGAGCCCCCGGGAGCGTCCGCATCCTGGCAGGACTCTGTGTCCGAGCGGCCACCATACTCTTACATGGCCATGATACAGTTCGCCATCAACAGCACTGAGAGGAAGCGCATGACCTTGAAAGACATCTATACTTGGATCGAGGACCACTTCCCCTATTTCAAGCACATCGCCAAGCCAGGCTGGAAGGTACAGAACAACCCGAGTGACAACCACCGAGGTCGCCCTGGCCTGGCAGTTTGTCCGCACAGATGTGCAGCCTTGTGTCTGGTGCTCAATGCAAAGAAAACTGCAACTGTAAACAAGTATCTCAGACGGGACTTGAATGGCAGCTGGGGTGACTGAGTAGCTTTACGAAAAGAGCTTAATGAAAAAAAAAATGCTGTCTGTGACCCAAAATTCACCTCCCTAATGTCACATGTCCTCCCCAGGAGGCAGAAAGTTTCTCTTTATTGCACTCGTGGGGACACTGATGTCCCTTGGAGTCGCTGTCGCTCACACTGACGGCCACAGCGCTGGGCTTCTGACAGATGCACAGCTCCAAGCAAGGGTTTGGTTTTGTTTTGTTTCCCCCGAGGTAGAACTCTTCCCACTCTTACCTCAAGGGAATCTCCTGGTTTCTTAGTTTCTTCACTCACCTGGCTTGCTACTGATTGCTTCACAGCCTCGGTCCCCTTTCCTAGCCTCTGACACCCACCCGGGTCTTTTCTTGTACCACCAGTCATTGGACGGATGGCCTGGTGGCCCAGCTTACCAGCTCCTCAGTGTGGAACAGCAGGGAGAGAGTTGCCACTAGGCAAGACCATGAGGCCACTGCTGGCTACGGCAGGGGAGGCCTCAGGCTGATGTCCCCTTGGGGAACATCAAAGGGGATGACTCTGGGGCGCCTGGGTGGCTCAGTGGGTTAAAGCCGCTGCCTTCGGCTCAGGTCATGATCCCAGGGTCCTGGGATCGAGGCCCGCATCGGGCTCTCTGCTCGGCAGGGAGCCTGCTTCCTCCTCTCTCCTCTCTCTCTGCCTGCCTCTCTGCCTACTTGTAATCTCTCTCTCTGTGTCAAATGAATAAATAAAATCTTTAAAAAAAAAAAAAAAAAGGGGATGACTCTGAAGCTAACATAGCTGACAATAGTTATCTTTCTGTCCTTGCAGAACTCTATCCGCCACAACCTTTCCCTCCACGACATGTTTGTTCGGGAGACATCTGCCAATGGCAAGGTCTCCTTCTGGACGATCCACCCCAGTGCCAATCGCTACTTGACATTAGACCAGGTGTTTAAGGTGAGTATCCTGGTTCCATCTCAATAGGGCCAGAACTGGTCATCATAATAGCTATCGCAAAAGAAAACAAGTCCTCCTGTGATGCTCTTACCAGGCCATGACAGACTTAGAAGCCAGCCAGCCCAGCAGCGACCTATATAAAACTAGCCAAATTAAGTATGGTTGACATACACCAAATGATGCACTTCTGGGCTAGACCAGGCCTTGGGGAGGGCTGCTCTGATCCACACGGACGGCTTCCCGGGCAGCGTTTCCCTAACTGCCTTGTGGGTAAGAATCGTCCAGGATGCTTGTTAAAATAGAGCTTCCCAGGCCCCACTCGTGGGGCTTCTGACTCAGGGGGTCTGGGATAGGCCCGAGAATATGCATTTTTAACAAGCATCTCGGGTGATTACTACAGAGAAAGTCTAGAAACCCTTGCATTGAAAGAGCCCTTCTTCAGCCTGGAGACCAGAAACCGAGCCACCAGCACATCTTTTCAGAAGTGATTGTTTGGGAATTTCAGAGCACCCATAAGGCCGGCTTGCTAGTTATAACTGTTCCCCTGGGTAGGAACGTTGTCCCCCGTGACCCTCAGCATCCAGCAGGACTAGCTGTTTTTCCCGACCTGGGCAGACTGACCACGCTGGTGGTAACTTCATCTCATTTCTCTCCCACAATGCCTGACCGCCACCAGCCACTGGACCCAGGCTCTCCACAATCACCTGAGCACTTGGAATCAGTAAGATTCTTTTCCTCCTGGCTCGGGGCTTGGCCTTGTTTTCCTTTCACCGCGCAGCATGGCTTTAGTGGACAGGGGAAGGGAGCCTGTGTGGCTTGTGCGACCGCCGGCCCTGAATGCAGAGCACTCTGAGCTCCCGGGAGTAAGGAAATTGACGGCCGCCACCTCATCCCCCCGGCCTCCCCAGCTCCTGCCCACTTCTCCCCCATGCTGGGCACAACAAAGTTCATGGAGCAGAGCAAGGTTTGGCAGGAGGACATGCCACGGGCTTCCTGCAAGACGGCAACTTCAAGTGCATGGCGTAGGCCTGGCAGGCAGCAGTTTTCCCTCTCCCTTTCCTACCTGGCTCTTCTCTGCCCCTCGTAGAGTTCTGTGCTTTAGCATCCCCTGGGGGTGGCGAGGACACATGGATGAGGCAGTAGGACTGTCCTGCCATCATAGGTCTGTGTGCCATCCACCTGTTCCCACTACCAGTCTCTGGAGACAGTGCTCACCTGCATCCCCCCCCCAGGCCGGCCTTTTCTTTCTGGGCTGTCGGTTAGCTCAGTGCACGGTACCGGAGCAGCTGGAGGGTTCTCCTGCCTTCTCCCCCTGCCTCATTAACCCAGGTTTCTTTCTCTCCCTCTCTGCCACAAGCAGCAGCAGAAACGGCCCAATCCTGAGCTCCGCCGGAATGTGACCATCAAAACTGAACTCCCGCTGGGTGCACGTTAGTATGGGACAGTGGGCACCAGGCTAGTCCTTGCTCTGGGGGTGTATTTTAAAGGCAACCCAGGCTGTGGGAGTCTGTGCCCAAGCTCGAAGGGCACTGGGCCCAGAGAAGGAGAGCAGAGCTCCCTGGATTGAGAAGGGGTGTATTCTTGGACCCCTGCTCCTGATCTCTCCCGTGTCCTCGTAGGGCGGAAGATGAAGCCACTGCTCCCACGGGTCAGCTCGTACCTGGTACCCATCCAGTTCCCAGTGAGCCAGTCCCTGGTGTTGCAGCCCTCGGTCAAGGTGCCACTGCCCCTGGCAGCTTCCCTCATGAGCTCGGAGCTTGCCCGCCACAGCAAGCGAGTCCGTATCGCCCCCAAGGTGAGTGGCTTCCATTTTGCTCTGAGGAGGCACTTCAGTCCACTAAAAGTGTTGGACCTATAGTTTGCAGGCACTCTGCTGAGTGTTCCTGGAGAAGCTTATAAATCTAGTTGGGTAGACGAGGCGTTTTCCTTTGTATGACAAAGGAGAACTCAAGCCTTGTAAGAGCTAAAGAGGACCTTGGATTACCGTGTAAGCCATATCAGAAGCCCATGGGCACCTGATGAGTTTATAAGAATTACCTTTGGGTAAGCAAACAGGTGTGGCAACAGCATTCTAATGGGCAGTGCCATGGAGGCAGGACATGCCAGTTTATACCCTGTAACAGTACAGTGATCACGTCAGTCTAACTCGGGGTTCTCAGCCGCCATACCGTTGACATTCAGGGCCGGGCCATTCTTTGCTGGGGGCGGACAGGTAAGGTCCTACACACTGAGGCGTTTTTTAGCAGCATCGCTTGTCTCTCCCCACTAGATGCCAGGAGCTTCCCCCAGTGTGACAATTAAAACATGTCCAGACATTGCCACGTGTCCCCTAGGGGACGGGGGGGTGGGGATAGCAGCCCTGGTGGGGCATCAGTGACCTAGCTTGAGGAGAAGGTGAGGAGGGTTAAGTGAAGCCCATTTCGTGATGAGCCTCCAAGTTCGGACTCTGTAGAGAAGGGTTTGGGAGTGAGAGCCGACTGATAACAAAACAGAGAAGAGGGCCCCTTGCTTCCTTCACTGAGATGGAAAGAGCATAGGCTCTGGAGTTCAGAGAGACTTGGGTTTGGTTTATTTATTTTTTTAATCGAAAAGATAATTTTTTTTTTCAAGGGATATAGAGTTTTATTTTTATAAGATTAAAAAATGTGCAAAGATTGGTTGCACATCACTGTGAACAGAGGTAACTCTATTGAACTGTACATTTAAAAGTGGTTAAGATGGTAAGCTTTATATGTATTTTATCACAACTAAAATTTTAATTAATAAATGATTTTATGATAATTACATGTTAATAATTTTAAAAAGTTAAATGAAATAGCTTAGAAAAATACAAATTACCATATCTGAAAACATGAATAGACATATAGTTATTCAAGATGTAGTTCAAAAATTTAGTTCTGCCAAAAAAAGATAGTAATTACTATTACTTTGGTTCCTATGATCTGCCCTGATTGGCTTCAGCCCTTCTCATCTTTTTTTTTTTTTTTAAATTTTATTTTTATTATTTGCCCCAGGGGTACAGGTCTGTGAATCATCAGGCTTACGCCTTTCACAGCACTCACCATAGCACAAACCCTCCCCAATGTCCATAACCCACCCACCCTATCCCTACTCCCACCCCCCAGTAACCCTCAGTTTGTTTTGTGAGATTAGGAGTCTCTTATGGTTTGTCTCCTTCCCCATCCCATCCTGTTTTCTTAAGGGATGCTGCTCTGCAGTTTTCTTTTCTTGCAGTGTATTTATCTGGCTTTGGTATCAGGGTAATACTAAGCTCATCTAATGAGTTGTGAAGTGTTCCCTTCTCTTCTATTGTTAGGAAGAGTTTAAGAATTCTTGTTTAAACTTTGATAGANCGAAAAGATAATTTTTAAATGTACATAAAATTATACATACCACCATATATAATTTTACCTAAACGTATCCATGCAGCTGTAGCACGTACACTGTTTTTGTTTTATTTACGGTCTTTTTTCCCCCCCTTTTCTTCTTTCTGCCTCCCTTCTCCCACCTTCACTCACATCCCCCTACTGCCCATGGTACCCCTTGCTGACCACGTAGTATGCTTGCTTTTGTCATTTATCCTCGCTCTTTGTGTACCGTGCGTACACATACGGCCATCACCACTTTATATATGTACATACAACACCCACAACATTCAAAATGGGATCACACTACACTTTCCTGCCACAGGGAAAGTCTGCCAAGTCACTTGGCATTGGCTCTAAATCATTGATTCTTAACGGCCACATCATAATCCACCATGTGGCTAGGCCATAAATTTTCCAACATTCCATTTGTAGGGGTACATTTCGTTTCTGGGTTTTTTGCCCTACAAACAACACGGCAATAAATATCTTTTATTTCTGTGGGCTAGAAAACCAGACATGAGATTGCCCAGTGGAAAGGTGTTTTCCATTTTATTAAATCTTTCTAGATATTGGTTTCCCAAAAAATATATAATAATTTACATTTCTACCAGCAATATGTGACAAGATCTGATTACATCTTTGCCAGCAATTGGTATTAATAGTCTTTTACGTGTTTGCCCATCTGGTATGTGTAAATGATATCTCCTTGTTTCATTTTATCTCTCTGCTTATCAGTAAGTGCGGGCACCTTCTCGTTACATTGGGTCACTTGGAAGGGTTCACCACAAGATAGTTATGTTGGGGCATGGCCCATCTTTCTATGGGGTTTTGATAATAATATGTGAAAATTCTTTGTTATTAAAATATTAACCTCTGTCCTTGGTGCTGAAGATATTGTTTTTTACTTCTATTGTTTGTCTCTTGGTTTTTGGAATCTCTTGCCACAGTAAAAGATTTTAAGTTTTTCTATAGTCAACTATGTCTCTCTTCTCTTTTTCAGCTTCTGGGTTTCCAGCCTTGCTTAAGAAGTTCGCCCCCCACCCTCAGATTGTACATGTAGTCTCCTAGATTCTCTTTCAGGATTCGTATGGTTTTAACGTTTCTGTTGAAGTCTTTGTATATGGTATGAAACAGGCATTCAATTTTATGGTCTCTCAGCTAGGTACTAATTGTTGTACCAGCGCCATATTAAAACAACATTCTACCTTTGACCCCCAGAATTGAACTACGCCCTTCATCATATATTCTCATATTTCATAGTTGGTAAGACTTAAAAAGACAAAAAGGAAGACCAGTACCAGCATGTGGCTCATTTTAGTCATGATCTTGTGTCCTGCCTGGTGACTGGGGTGAGTGTCAAGGCCTGGAGAGCTCCCTCTCACCACACCCCTACTCTCCTTTCAGGTGCTGCTAGCCGAGGAGGGGGTGGCCCCTCTGCCTGCCACAGGGCCCGTGCAAGAGGACAAACTCCTGCTTGGAGAAGGGCTGTCTCCTCTGCTTCCAGTTCAGTCCATCAAGGAGGAAGAACCCCAGCCTGGGGAGGAAACACTGCCCTTGGGGAGACCCATCAAAGTAGAGAGCCCGCCCTTGGAGGAGTGGCCCTCGCCATGCCCGTCTATCAAGGAGGAATCATCTCACTCCTGGGAGGATTCGTCCCACTCTCCCACTCCAAGGCCCAAGAAGTCCTACAGTGGGCTCAAGTCCCCAGCCCGGTGTGTCTCGGAAATGCTCGTGATTAAACGAAGGGAGGGGAGGGAGATGAGCCGCTCTAGAAGGAAACAGCATCTCCTGCCTCCTTGTCTGGACGAGCCCGAGCTGCTCTTCTCCGAGGGCCTTGGGGCTTCCCAGCGAGCCCCAGAGCTGCCCTTGCCCGCAGAGTCCTCCGAGCCTGCCTCCCAGCGTGCCTACTCCCAGGAGGAGGGAGGACCTTTTAAGACACCCATTAAGGAGATGCTGCCCATCTCCTCCACCCCGAGCAAATCTGTCCTCCCCGTGACCCCTGAATCCTGGAGGCTCACACCCCCAGCCAAAGTAGGGGGGCTAGATTTCAGCCCCGTACAACTCCCCCAGGCTGCCTTTGGGCCCCTGCCTGATTCCCTGGGGCTGATGGATTTTAGCACCACCCCGCTGAAAAGCATCCCCCTCTTTGACTCACCCCGAGAGCTCCTCAATTCGGAGCCCTTTGACCTCACTTCTGACCCCTTCAGCACCTCTTCCCCCTCAGATATGGAAGTCCCCAAGCCAGACTCACCTGGGCCAGAGGTGACCAGCCTTGTAGCCAACCGTTCTCTGACAGAAGGCCTGGTTCTGGACACAATGAATGACAGCCTCAGCAAGATCCTGCTGGACATCAGCTTCCCTGGCCTGGAGGAAGACCCTCTGGGCCCTGACAGCATCAACTGGGCTCAGTTCATTCCTGAGCTACGGTAGAGGCCTGACCTTACCCTTGCTGCCCAAGCCGTCCACGCTTTCAGGAGGTCGTGTGGCTGGGCCATCCAACCCTCATCTGGAGCGAGGACAGCAGGCAGGGACCGTCCACTCCTCTAGTTCCACTTCGCCTGGTCACACCATGGCCATTACTGAGCCCTCTGCAAGTAGCGAGGTCCTGGTGACCAGTCACTATGCCACCATTGCTCCCTAAGAGAATCCGGTTCCTCACTCTCCCTGCTAGGAGCTGAAGGGTGGGAACAGCAAAAACAAGGGTGAAAAGAGATTAGGAACCCCCCTCCAGACTATTTACACCTGTGCCCACCAGTCCCCCACCTTCCCTGCTCCTTGCAGGGTGGCCCTTGTAAATAGTGTATATTCTCCAAATTATCCTCTAATTATAAATGTAAGCTTATTTCCTTAGATCATTATCTAGAGACTGCCAGAAGGTGGGTAGGATGACAAGGGGTTTCAGTTTGCTTCTGTTCCTTGCTTTTCATTCCTAGAGAAGGGAGGACCTACCATGCACGGTTTCTTCCAGGCCCAGGACACCTGCCTCAAGGGCTCTTTACTGGAGGCACCCAGACAAGCAGATCTGCTTCCTAGGGTCTTATTGCCCATCCCTCCCACCCTCCCATGTTTCCAAGTCCGCTTTCCTGCAAGAAGAAATCCCAATAAAAAGGTCTTTGTCATGGGTCAAGAGTTGAATTGGGGGTGGGGGAGCGGATGCATCTGAAGCGAAGAATGTGGGTGCCCAGATGTGCTCCCGTGAGACGTTTCTCTGATAATGTCCCTAATCATGCCAGAGAGACTAGCCATTGCCAAGAACTTGGCCCAAGGCTTGAGAAGACTGAAAGGGCCCTGCCCTGCCTAGCTTCCTTAGCTCACACCTCAGCTTTGCAAAGAGCCACCCTGGGCCCCAGCTGACCTCATGCATGTGAGCCAGCTCAAGAACACTACCGTGACTATCAATAAATTCCAGGGTGGAAGTGTGGTCTCCGTGGCGTGTCGGCATCTGGTCCCTGAGGCACAGGGAGGGGTTGGAGGAGACTGTGGGAGACGATGGAGCTGGTGGTGACAGAGGGAAGAGGTAAGGCCTGAAGCCAGCAAGAAGAAGGGCGTGAAGGAGAGTGGTGAAGGCCTTGGCCTGGCCTGCCTCCCACACCCTGCCCAGGCACAGAACCTGGCAGAGTTCCCAGGCTGGTCCTGTATGGCCAGCCTCTTCAGCACCTCTGAACCTGATGGTAAACTTGGCCCTTTAGAGCAGCACCCTGTAAGGGAAAGGCCTACAGAGGGGCAGGGCCCTCCCCTTCCAGAGCAGCACGGAAGGATGGGCCCAGTTAAGGTGCCTCAGGACCACCTCTATCCCAACCCAGGGCCTGGAAGCCAGCCTGCCCTGCTTTTCTCTACCTGCCCTCCCATGAAAATCCCTCCCCGGAAGCCCCTCTGGTCACCATCTTTTGCTGAAAACCTATACAGGATTCCTATCTCCCTTGCCTGTCTCACCTGAAAGGCAGCCAGGCCCCAAGGGACTGATGAGACTCTCCTAGGGGGAGGTAAGGGCCTCCTCCCACGTCACCACCCAGGAAGCATCACCATAGCAACCCCAACAGCAAACAATGCGGCCAGGAAAGTCTTCCCTACAAAGCCGCCCCTGCTGGCAATCAGGCCCACAAGAGGAATGGCCAGTAGCCCACAAAGACAACCCAGAGGGCAGAAAGGTCCACCCCATGTCCAGAAACCTTTCTTGCAGGTAGGAGGTGGGGCCCCATCTCCACAGCCTCTCTGTTTACACCCTGCTCCGCTAAGGTCTATCCCCCTGGGGTGGGCCGTACTTTCTTCCGGTCAGTAGATCTGGCCCAGAGCTCTTCTACTGTCTTCTCTTAATGTTACGGTACCTTGAACACAGCTCAACCGGAGGAAAGGAGATGCCTGGTTATTACATCTCCCAGCCACACCTACTGGGGTGGTCGTTGGAGAAATGACAGCAGAGTGGGCCCGAGAGACAGGTGAACTTGGGGAATCAATAAAATCCTAGGCTGGCAAGGAGGGAGGGGCATTTTGAGTAGCACAGGCCGCTGGCTCAAGTCCCAGCTCTGCCACTCACTGACCGGGCCACCATGGATGAGTTATTTACCCTCATCATGTCTTGCCTCCTTCCTCCTTGCCTCCTTGCCTACTTGTTACCAAGGAACAACACTTGCTCTAGGATTATGAGGGTTAATTGAGTTGTGGATGTGTTCAGCACAGTGTCAGTATTTCACAGGAGGTGGGACACAGGAAAGGGAAGGAACCAGCCTTCTAGATGTTTTCCATACTTGCTTGTGTCTGGATGAGAAGTGAGGGAAATGCACCGATGAGAGAGGAACGTGTTACAGGATGAGTCCAGGAGAGAAGAGCCTGTGGGCTACATTCTCTGGAGATTTCCCTTCTCCGTGTCGCTTGGTAAGGGGCATTTCCACCTCACAGTTTCCTCAGGCCTGATGTACCCTGTTAGGAGCACCACTTCCCGGCAGGAGCTGGTGGGGGAGGGTGGCAGCCAGAGTGGAGAGCGAAGGGCAGGGAGATAGAAGCTGAGGAGAAGGGGTGCGCAGAATGTGAGGGAGAGCAGAATGTGAGGAACCCAGGAGACTCCTACAGAGCAGACAGAACTGAGGCAGGACAGGAATGGAGACACTGTTCTGTTTTTCTTTTCTTTGTTTTTTTAAAGATTTTATTTATTTATTTGACAGAGAGAGAGAGCACAAGTAGGCAGAGTGGCAGGCAGAGGGAGAGGGAGAAGCAGGCTCTCCGTAGAGCAGGGAGCCCCACGCAGGACACGATCCCAGGACCCTGGGATCATGACCTGAGCCGAAGGCAGCGGCTTAACCAGCTGAGCCACCCAGGCACCCTGGAGACACAGTTTTTGGCCAGACCACCAGGGTCCTGATGAGAGTCCGGGGTCTGAGGGGGCCGGCCTCCTGTCGTCTCTGCGGCCGCTCCTGGGAACGAGAGGCGGAGTGGTCCCCCAGGCTCCCTTTTGTCTCTCCCTAGATGGCCCAGGCCAGCGAGCCCCTCCTGAGCCACCAAACGTGGGCTCAACGTGAGTTCCTCCTCCCCAGCGAGTCCTGGGAGCTGCCCGGCTTCACCCCGCAGGCCCACCACCGACTGGCGCTGAGACCGCCGCCCTGCACGGAAATCAAGTCAGAGGTGCGTCGCCGAGTCATCTACCCCTGGAAGGACGCCCCGCAGCACACCTGGGGCTTTCACACGTGGCTTGACGTGGGCCGTCTGCCTGCCACCTTTCCCACCAGGCCCGACAGGCCCTACGATAGCAACGTGTGGCGCCGGCTGACAGCCTCCAGGGCCCAAGGCTGCCCCCCGGCCGAGCCCCCCATCCCCCCTCCCACCCGGATGGGCCAGAACAGCTTCCTGACCTTCATCCACTGTACTCCTATCTTCAAGGATGAGAACAGGAAGAACCAGGTGATTGTCAGGACGGTAGAGGAATTGAGAGAGCTGGAGAAACTCAAGCTGAGGAGTGAAGCGAGGGCACCCCCACTCGATGCCAAGGGCAACATCCTGCCCCCAAAGAACTTCAAGAAGTAAGAAGAGCTCCTTCCTTGGGGTGGGGGTGGGGGGCCGCACCCAACCTGCTCAGGTTCAGGTGACTGTGCCTCCCTCTGGTTTCTGTGTCTGATGTGCACCTCAGTACTCTAGCCCTCCCACCTTTGGTCATCTGTTCTGAACGAGCTGGAAGGAAGGTGTGGAGGCAAGGGAAGGACAGCTAGGGGAGGTGGCATAATCATTTCACTAGAATGCACCGGGTACACCTAGGTGTCTCACACCTGCTGGGCCCTTGGGGTACAGACAGTTGTCATCCAGTCTCTTCCCCCAGGGAGTTTAGGAAAGGCAAGATGCCTACCGACAGGCTTGGAAAGGCAGCAGACCACACAAGCCCACGCACGCCACGTGTCCGAAGTGTGACACAGACAGCGAGTGTTGGAAGCATGTACATACTAGTGGAAAGAGCTGAGAGCTGGAGTCAGAGCTTTGGACTGAAGTCCAGACTTGGCACTATCTCCTGTGCTGAGTCCCTGAGGGGGTAAGGCAGGAAAGGGGCGGGGAATAAAGATAGAATATCTCAAATTCCGACCCCAAGGGCAGTAACAGAAGCAGTGAGGGGTTGGAGGGGTGGCTGCGGAGATTTTAATCTTTTCAAAAAACGCCAACAGTTGGTGATTTTGAGAGATTATTATTCAGGATTTTGGCTTCTATCTGCACCCCTTGTGGAATGGATCGTTGATTGTTAGTATGTGTTAACACCAGGCATACAAAGGTGATAAGACTTCGATCACTCCCCCCAAAATAACAATAAAGTAAACTTCAGTGAAATCACAGTGCCAGTTATAATCAGTTGAGCTATATTATTTATAACCTCCCATGACCCTGAATAGAAGCTATTACTAGCAACCCCATTTTACAGATGGGGCCTCTGAAACGGGGAAGTCACTTAACCTCGCCCAAGTTCATACGGTCAGTAAAGCGGCAGAGCTGGGATTCGAACCCAGACAGCTCAGTTCCAGATCTGGATTCCTAACCACTTGCCCTCTTGCCGGACTGGGGTATCAGGCACCTCCACTGCTACTTCTGATGTGATGTAATGTTCTATAAAGACAGCTTAAGAGAAACACAATTATCCACAAAAAGAGCTCAGCACAATGCCGGGCGTACAGTGAATGTGTGTGAGGGCAGAAGCTGCGTGGGCTTAGGACCCATCCAGATCTAGGGAGCAGTCTACCCAGCTCGGTCACAAAACTTGTGACACCACCTTGACTTTCTCTGGGGCTCACTTTCCCCAGTATGTATTGGAGATGTACCTGGTACCTTGCAGGGTTGTTGGAAGATGGAAAGGCATGGTGTCTGGCATAGAGAGGGGGCTCAGTAGATCGTGTCATTAGTCCATCATCCCCGTGAGAGGAGAACCTTGTTTCCCTCTGTTTGCTGCTGGAGGCCCAGTCCCTGGAGCCAGGAAGAAAGGAGTCCCAGACAAGGTTTTGCTGTTCACGGAGGACCTGGTACTTGAGCTGAAGCTTGAAGCATGTGTGTGCAAGTTCACCAGGTGGGAACAAGACAGAATGGTGAGAAGAAAGGCCCATCCCGTCCTGTGGTTCCTTCTGAGCGGTTCTGTAAGGGGTTAAAATACATTTTAAAATGTCACTAGATCAGGGGTGCCTGGCTGGCTCAGTTGGTAAAGCAGCTAACTCTGGGTTTCAGCTCTGGTCGCAATCTGAGGTCCTGGGGCTGAACCCCACGTCCAGCCCCATGTCGGGCTCTGAGCTCAGCATAGCATCTGGTTGTGAATTCTCTCTTCCTCTCCCTCTGCCCCTCCCCATTCATGCTTGCTCTCGCTCTCTCTCTCTTTCTCTCTCTCTCTCTCTCTCTCTCTCTCTAAGAAATAAATCTTTAAAAAAACAAAAATGTTTCTAGATCAGCAAGAGGGCACATTTTGAGCGTGAGAGACCCAGAAAAGACTTCAGGCAGGTCTAAGCTTCAAGACACCCATGACATTGCTGAGAAATAGAACATTTATACATAGACCCAACCATTCTCAACTCCGGTCGCACATTACAATCACCTGGGCCTCTTAAAAAAAAAAAATGCTGGGGCGCCTGGGTGGCTCAGTTGTTAAGCATCTGCCTTCAGCTCAGGTCATGATTCCAGGGTCCCAGGATCAAGCCCCGCATCAGGCACCCTGCTCGGCGGGAAGCCTGCGTCTCCCTCTCCCACTCCCCTGCTTGTATTCACTCTCTCACTTCTCTCTCTGTCAAATAAATAAATAAAATCTTTTTTAAAAAAATGCTGAGGTTTGAGCCCCATCCATAAGATTCTAACTTAGGTGGCCTGAGGGACTGGGGGTGGGGGTGGGGACAGCCCGAGCACAGGGATTTTACTCCCTAGGAGTAGTTCATACTCAAGCCTGAGTATGTCTGATGTAAACCAAAGACAGCAAACAGGGATCTCTGCTGGACGAGCTGCAAAGCATGTTGAAGCACAGGAAATTTGCCACCATTCAGCTATATTTTATTTTATTTTATTTTATTTTATTTTATTTTATTTTATTTTATTTTATTTTTAAAGATTTGATTTATTTATTTGAGAGACAGAGACAGAGAGCATGAGTGGGAGCAGAGGGCAGGGGGAGAGGGAGAAGCAGGCTCCCTGCTCGCTCCCAGGACCTGGAGATCATGACCTGAGCCCAAGGCTGACGCTGCTCAGTGGGGAGTTTGCTTCTCCTTCTCTGCCTGCCGCTCTCCCTGCTTTGTGTTCTCTCTCTCTCTCTCTCTCTCTCTCTCTCTCTGACAAATAAATTAAAAAAAAAAAGAATGGGAGATTGACCATCTAAACAACATAATTTCACCATCCTAATCCCAAACACATACACAGGGTGCACACTACATGACATAGACCGATATCCAATGAGGAAGAGAGACAGAAGGGATTCCTTCCAACCCGATCACTCACTAGCTTGTGTTAGAGTAATAGAAAATTGTTAGCCAAACATGGCTTTATATCTCAGTCTCAAGATATGCACGACAAATATGCTTGCAGGCCATGAATGCATTCTTTTCTTTTCTTTTTTTATTTTAAATGCATTATTTTCTTAAGGCTCTGAAGTTAATGACAACAGTTGGTCAGCCTTTGCCACTATCAGAATATACAGGCTCCTGCTACTTGTGGCTCAGTCAGTTAACGTCGGACTCTTGGTTTTTGATCTCGGGTCATGATCTCGGGGTTGTGAGATCCAGCCCCACGCTGGGCTTCACACTGAGCGTGGAGTCTGCTTGGGATTCTCTCCCTCTCCCTCTGACCCTCCCCTCACTTGCACTCCCTCTCACTCTCTCTCTAAAAAAACAAAACAAAACAAAATAAAACAGCGGGGTCCCAGTGATGATCCTTTCTTGTTTTGAACAATATTAGTTTGGGACCTTGCTTGGTTGGCATTTTATCATTATCATAATTTGAAATAATTCTGATTTTTTTTAAAACGCCTACAGAATTTTTTTAAAGGAATCCCTACACCCATCATGAGGCTTGAATTCACAACGCCAAGATCAAAAGCAGGATGCTCTACTGACTGAACCAGCCAGGAGCCCCAAGTCTATAGAACTTTTAAGCATGGTTTGATGTTTAATACTAAGGGTTTTCAAAAAATTTTCTTTTGAGAAGAACATGAAGAATGATAAATTGGGAGGGCTTACCTTTGTAGCATTGTGAACATAAACTTTTATTAAGCTATGAGAAAAGCATCATGCTTTCCCTTCTCACTCCTCCCACCATGCCCGCCCCTCTCCTTTGACCTCTCTGTTCTCTGCACACCCCTTTCCCCCCGACAGGTACCGGCACATCTCAGCTGGTGGAAGGTTTGAGCCCCGAGGCCTCCAGCTCATGCCCAACCCACTTCCCAGTGACTTTGCCGGGGGCTGGCCTTGCCCGAACCCTCTGCCTCATTACCAGGAGAAAGTGCGAAAACTAGCCTTGCTGCCCAGTGCGCCCCTGAACCAGGACCTTGTGAGGAATTACCAAACCCTGATAGAGAACCGGGTTGCCTTGCCACTGTGTCATCTCTCCAAGGCACAACCTGGTAAAACCTTAGCGAGGAAGACAAAGAGGAGACCTGGACAGATCTAAAGAGCCTCCAGCCAGGTGAGGACCATGCTGGTCTACAGTGTTCTCAACCAGTGCACCTTCAGCAAGAAACCTTTGGGGTGGCTGACGGACTGACCTCTGCGGTACAGAGCCTCAACACTGTCCCTCCAACTGCAAGCCACTCTGTCCCCCAGGCTCCTGGAGACTCTACTGAAACTCTAAATTATTCTCTGTTGTCCTTGAAGGACTCTCTCATAGCAAGTGGGAGGGTTGAGTGGGGTAGAGCAGGGATCGCAGACGGGGCTCGAGTTTTTAAGGGACCGAATGAGGAGTGGGGAGGAAGAAGGGGTGTGTGTGTGTGTGTGTGTGTGTGTGTGTGTGTGTGTGTGTGCATGCGCGCGCGCACGTTCATGCGTGCTGGGGTGCAGAACAAGGCACTGTAAGTAATATGGCTAAGAAGTTACCTTGACTCCCATAACCCACTTGGAACACAACTTGGATTGGTCAGGGTACAGGAAGTTTCTGGGACAAAATAACCTCGATTCCCCACCTCCCTGGACCACGTGATGTCTGGACAAAGAACAGAAGCAACTCTGTCATTCCTGGGCAGGGTTTGGGAGCGGAGGTCAGGCCAAGGCTGGTGCTCGAGGCTGGAAGAGTCAGGGCTGAGGAAGACTGGCCGGGTCTCTGCAGAGGGACGGGAGTAGAACAAAGTAGAGATTCAAGGCAAAATGGTGGTCACCTCAGAGCATGACGTCAGGGCCTTGGGCCTGTGCGGCAGGTGACCCCGGCTGCCCCAGCTTTCGTCGTGGGGGCCAGAGACAAGGGGCCTGAAGTGGAGGCAGGCAAATCCTGTTGGTCGGAAAGGTGCTGTCCCCAGGTGGGGTGGACACTGGGTGTGGGTGGCCCAGGAGAAGGGGCAGCAGGGAGGTGGCAGGAAGGCAAGAAGTTGTATGGTGCGGGCCCGCCTCACCTCTGCGTGCCCCTGTCCTACCCCGGGGTTGGTGATCTTCCTCAGCGGTCCTGGACTTCTAGCCACTGCCCTCTTGCCCACTTTCCTCCAGCCCCCTAGGTACCCGGGAATCAAAACCCCACCACGGTTCTAGCCCTGGTTTGACCACTAACCAGCTATACGACCTTTGGGAAGGGCATTGTTACCTCAGGCTTTCAGCTTCCTCATCAGGACAGCAGGAGCCACTAAGGTACAAATCGGTGGAATAAGGAAACTAATATAAGTGAAGTACCTGCGAAGTGTCTGGCTCGGTGTAGGCCTCCGTGTATGAAGCTATCGACCGGTCGTTATTCATAGACTAAAAACAACAGGGGGGATATTATTCAGTCGCAAAGAGGCAGGAAGTACTGATAGGTGCTACGATGTGGATGAACCTTGAAAATATGGCGTTGAGGGGCGCCTGGGTGGCTCTGTCTGTGAAGTCTCTGCCTTCAGCTCAGGTCATGATCCCAGGGTCCTGGGATGGAGTCCTGCGTCGGGCTCCCTGCTCAGTGGGGAGCCTGCTTCTCCCTCTCCCTCTGTCCCTCCCCATCCTTCCCCACCCCTCCCCACCCCGCTCATGCTCTCTCTCACTATCTCAAATAAATCTCTTTTTTTTAATGACGCTGATTTTATTTCTATGAAATATCTAGAAAAGGCAAATCCATAAAGACAGAAGGTGAATTGACGGTTGCCAGGTGCTGGGGGAGGGGCAAGCAGGGACTGACTGCTCCGTGGGTACAGGGTTTTCTTTCAGGGTAGGGGAAATATTTTCAAACGAGATAGAAGTGTTTGCATAATATCATGAATGAACAAAATGCCACTGAACTGAATACTTTACAAATGGCAATTGTTCTGCTACACGGGTTTCATCTCAATTAAAAACAATTACAGGGGCACCTGGGTGCCTCAGTCAGTTAAGTGTCTGTCTTCGGCTCAGATCAAGATCCCAGAGTCCTCCATGGGGAGCCTGCTTCTCCCTCCTCCTCTGCCTGCTGCTCTGCCTGCTTGTTTTCTCTCTCTCTCTCTCTCTCTCTCTGCCAAATAAATAAATAAATCTTTAAAAAAATACAATAAATATAGTGTGGTAGAGAGTTCCCAAATTTCCTTCTGGTTCCAAATCTATAGTTTTCTCTCTCTCTCTTTTTAAAATATTTTATTTATTTATTTGACAGAGAGAGGCACAGTTAGAGAGGGAACACAAGCAGGGGGAGAGGGAGAGAGAGAAGCAGGCCCCCCACTGAGCAGGGAGCCCGATGTGGGGCTCGACCCCAGGACCCTGGGATCATGACCTGAACCAAAGGCAGAAGCTTAAAGACTGAGCCACCCAGGTGCCCCTATGGTTCTCTTCAGTAGTCCTTCTCCTTAACACTTCTCCCCAGGATACGTGTGGGGGATGGGCAGGGAGCAGAGCCGAGGGGTGAAGGGGATTCCCCTGAGCACTCCAGGGGAGTGACAGCTCTGGGAACGTGCCCATCCTTCCCACTCTGGGTTTAGAACCCTGGTGGAAAGCAGGAGGTCCCTTTACCTAGGGTCCTAACAGGTAAGAACCGGGCAGGCCGAGGACACAAGATGAACCCCGTCAGGGTTTATTTACTTTTTTATTTTTAAAGATTGTATTTAGGGGCGCCTGGGTGGCTCAGTCGTTAGGCGTCTGCCTTGGGCTCAGGTCATGATCCCAGGTCCCTGGGATCGAGCCCCGCCTAGGGCTCCCTGCTCTGCGGGAAAGCCTGCTTCTCCCTCTCCCACTCCCCCTGCTGGTGTTCCCGCTCCCACTGTCTCCCTCTCTCTGTCAAATAAATAAATTAAAACTTTAAAAAAAAAAAAGATTGTATTTATTTATGTGTCAGAGAGCGAGCGAGAGCACAAGCGGGGGGAGCTGCAGGGTTTAGATGCCAAACCGAGACCCATGGAGAGGTGGCTTGTTCTGGGCTACACAGCCAGGCCTCCCCGCCCTCCTGGTTCGTAGAAATTCGAGGGCTTGTGTTGCCATCCTGCGTCTCTTCTATTATTCTATCTCAGCAACTAGCTTACTGATGCCTGGGTTTTCTCACCTCCACAATGAGAAGACCCGAGGAAAGTCAGGGGGTTAATATGAAGAGTTGGGGAGAGGGATGAAGGAGGCCATCGGGGTTCTTCAGAGAAAGACTCCTCCCCTGCTGGCCTGGAAGCTACGGGAAGGCAGAAAGGTAAGGGGTACTTAACAGACCCCCATCCCCCCTTGGCAGACACAGACCAGTCCAGAGGCTGCTAGCCTCCCGTCAGAGGGATTTCCACCGACCCACCACCTTTCTGCTCTGCTCTCTGGGGAGCGATCTCCTTCTGGCTGACAGGCAGACTACAGCATCATCAGAGGACTTCTGGTCCATGGGCCAGCCTGAGATGCAGAAGCAAGACCCCTGAAATTCCTGAGACGCACTGGGCCGTGGAGATCTGAGGGACAGCAATAGTATCCAGACCCCCTCCTGGGCCTGGGGTCTCTTCCAAGGCGATCCCCAGCTCCCCTGCTAGCACCCATGAACACCAGCTCCCCACCTCGCCCCCACACACACCAGTAAGTACGGAGTTCTCGAAAGCCTTTGTTGGGGTGGAGTGGGGAATTCCTCTCCCCTGGGCCTGCCTGAAAGATCTACTCTTTCACCACAACTTTTGAGGGGAAGCAGAGTGAGCATCCCCCCCCCGCCAACATACCCAGCACAGGAATCCCAGAACACCCAGTGCTCTGCTGAACGCCACCGGGTTGATGGACACTAATGCATCCCAGCACAGAGGCCTCGGAGCCATCTCTGGGTCAACACCTCCCCTTCACAACCTCCCTGTGCCTAAGGCAGGTATTGGTCTCCTGAGCTGGGTTGCTGAGGCCAGTGCAGGTTTCCGAGTGACTGGGGCCAGGGTACCGGGTGGGGGTCAATGTGTGCTGGAAGCTATGCGGCTGGGAAGCCCCGCTGGGGGAGATCGGGGCCAGCCACACTGTCAACCATGATCTTCAGCCTTCAGTATTCATCTGACTGCGAGCATTGTCCTGTCTAATTGCCTTGCCTCAAAAAGCCCCATTGCTGCTCCCTGAGGTGACAAATCAGACATCCCTTCACCCCCCAGGCTCACTTACCACCTTCCTTAGGACCCTCTGGCCTTTTCATTTCTACTCATCGCTGACTCACTTGCTCCAAGCCCTTCATCTTCGTGTTTCTCTTCCGCCTCCAAGCCCTCTCCTCTGTGTATTGTCCACTGAACCACACACATTTACTTATTTACCATACAGTTAGTTGCTTCTTCCTATTTATCATCATCATTAGAGGTTTCGGTGGCCATTCATATAGTTTCCCCTCTCGTGGTAATCTCAAGTGGACATACTCTCTGCAGGTCTCGGGACAGAACCTCACACATGCCTCCTTGCTGCTGTATCTTGCCATTGTTCCAAGCCGAAGGTCAAGGTTTTGCCGGGTGGCTCCCCTTAGCCTACCACCATTCCGCCAGGATGTTCACAGAACACAGACACGAGGTATCATACACGGTTCCCGGTGAATTATCAGTGACTTCTTCGCACGAGTATCACTAGGAAATGGAGGTCACGGCCAGGGATGTCAAGGGCTGGCCCAAAGCTTCCGCGAGGAGGGAGGGGGAAATGGAGGAAAATGGAAGCAGGAAAAAAGGCAGATAAACACAGGAGGGAGGAGGAGAAGTGCTGAAGCCAGAGGAAAAGCAAAGCAGGGTCTCTGAAGCAGTGAGGTTGAGCACGGGGGGAGGCGCCAGGCAGCCTTGTCAGATCTCTGAGGGCATTTGCAGGATCCAGATTTTGGCACGGAGCCCAGCAGGTGAGAGGAATTGGCAAGTACATCCTGCGGGTGTGAGAGAAAGGGGAGTGAGTAGACGGGGGTCTGGAGCGAGCGCTCAGGGCATTAGTCAGAGTCTGCCATCAAGTTCAGGTGGGGAACTCAATGGATTGTTCTAGGGTCTCATCGCCTAAGTAGATGGGTTAATAATGGCATGTTTCCTCCTGTGTCCACGGGAGTCTTGCTGACCCATTCGATCAAACAGTTGTGGGTAAGAAGAGAGAGAAAAGACAGGGGGAAAAAAAGACCCACCCTTGGAAAGCCTGGGATCTGGTTGGAAGGTGGACAAATAATTAAAAATAGCATGAGAAATGATATCAGAGATAACTAGTCCAGCTGTAGCGTGGGAGCAAAGGGGAGAGGCATCTAGGAGTGTGCATGTGTGTGTGCAAGCACACGCATGTCTATTTGTATGTACAGTTCCCAAATAACAGCAAACATTTACTCAGCACTCATTATGTGTTAGGCAATGTTTTGAGAACTTTCCAAGAATCACCCCCAATTAATCCTCACAACACTAGGAGATAGGTCCCATCAGAATCTCCACGTTAGAGAGGAGTAAAGTGAGGCACAGAGAGGTCTTAACCTGTTTGCTATTCTGCCTCTCATTTAAACTTCACAGAAATTCTACAAATTTCATGTCATTTCAGATTTCCAGGAGAGGAAGTAGATCCCCAAACTTAAACATGTCACTCAGAGTCACCCAGTTAGTTAATGACTGAGTTGGAATACTTGACCAGGCTCTGTCTGAGTTCAAAACACCATGTTCCCTCTGGTTTCAGAATTTTCTGTGCCTCGGTTTTACCATCCATAAATAGGAGAAGATCATCCAAGTGTCAAATAGAAAACATTGTCATAGTCTGATAGTTTTTGGAGTGGAGGTAGGATGATAAATTTCAAAATTGGCACTGACCTCCTGGGACCATTGCTGGACAGGAGAATTCTAGAAAACAGCTTCATTCCTGTCCTCAGCAGATCCGACAGGGCCAGAGGAGAAAGCCCGAAATAGAACTGGCTGCCCTTAACCTTCCTCAGGCTCAAGGGAGCTATTTGTCTAGCTCTGAATAACCCATTCTATGAAGAATATTCTGGGAATTTCCTTATGTGGCAGAGCAATGTCTGAGTGATTTCACCATGCCAAAGGAGCTCTCCTCCCCATCAATACCGTCAGAGATCAGAATCAGCACTACTCAGCCTTGAAGAAAAAAGGTTAAAAAGAAGATGTGTAAAGATATTTAGAGGCATGAAAGTTTATCCCAAGGATGGTGGGAACCAGTTCATCTCCATCTCCACTGAGGCTTGGACAAGAAGGCAGGGATTTTGAATAACAGCTACAGGGATTTATTTAGATTAGATATAAAGAAGAACCTCCTGAAACAGCCCAGAGTTGCTGACATTGATTATATCAGGTTCAAGGAAACGAGTCTATTTAGGCCAGTGCCATCCAGTAGAAGTATAATTGAGCCGTATATGTGATTTTAAATTTGTTAGTTGCCATATTAAAAAGGTAAAAAGTTGGGGCGCCTGGGTGGCTCAGTTGGTTGAGCTTCTCTGACTTTTGGTTGCAGCTCAGGTTGTGATCTCGGGGTCATACAAATGAGCCCTGCTGGGGGATCCAAACTCGGCTCAGGGTCTGCTTGAAACTGTCTCTCTCCCTCTGTGTCTCCCCACCACCCTGCACTCTCGTGCGCGCTCTCTCTCTCTCTCTCTCTCTCAAATAAAGAAATAAAAAGTTTTTTAAATTTTTAAAAAATAAATAAAGTAGAAACTGTGAAGTTCATTTTTTAAAAGATTTTATTTAGTTATTTGTCAGAGAGAGAGAGAGAGCACAAGCAGGGGAAGCGGCAGGCAGAGGGAGAAGCAGATTCCCCGCTGAGCAGGGAGCCCAATGTGGGGCTCGATCCCAGGACCCTGAGATCATGACCTGAGCTGAAAGCAGAAGCTTACCCGACTGAGCCATCCAGGTATCCCAAAGTTCATTTTAATAACATATTTTATTTAATACAATAGATCCAAAATATTATCAATAAAAAGTAATGTAAACTATGTAAAAATAATGGAGGTAGTTCACATTGTTTCTTGTATTGTTTTCAAATTCTGGTGTACAGTTTACATGAGGGAATCCCGACCATCTCAGGTCTGTCGGACTCAGGGTTTGGTGGCTTGTTAACCCAAATGGGAAGAGCACTGTGCCAAGGAGAGAGCCAGAAAGAGGGATCCATCCTGGAGTAGATGAGATAACGCCATTCTCTCTATGGCAGGAGGCAACGCTCTTTACCCCAGCGAGTCTTCCTGGTGCGAGTGACTGGTCATCTGAGGAGCCCTGCCTGACAGAGGGGATGGAGAGGTGCTGCTCTACCCTGTCCGGGTGTGTGTGGGGACAAGCACTCCTCCAGCCTGGACTATCTTACCTGCAGTATTCCGAGTTCTCCCTGTGTGACCTCCTTCCTTCAGCTATGTGCACAGCCCTCCTGCCCCCCTTGTTTTCATCTCTGTGCGGTGTCATCTACCCAACCACCTGACCCCCATGGCTCTCTCTCCTCTCATCCTGCTCTATTTTTCTTCAGCACTTAACACTACCTGACATTATAAATGTAGTTGTTCACTGTCCGCCTTCTTCCTTAGAATGTGAACTCCATGAGGGTGGCCCTTTCATCCAGTTCACCATTGCATGCCCAGAGATCACCTCAGTGTCTGACACATAGTAGGCACTCAATAAATCCTTTTTGACTGAATGAAAGGAAAACTTGCTATAATTCAGAGGAGAACCAACACAGTGAGGCAGCCAAATCTCATGCTTCCATTTTTTTCCTCAAAAAACTTCTGAATTTGGATCCATTCACTTCAACATCTATGTGAACCACAAGATGAAAAAAAATGAGAGAAATTACAGATATTTCCCAAGTGTCTTGGAAGGGAAAATCTCCACTTCTATTCCTGACAATAGACTGGCTTAATCTTCCTCAGTATTGGTCCTGGAAGTTTTCTCCCCCTGTGTCTCATCATTGAAAGTTCAATGTAGTTATTCCTTGTTAATAAATTAGTTTGTTGAATTCTGTAAAATTCAGGTGAAAAAATGACCAGGGAATGGGTGCCTGGTTGGTTTATCAGAAGAGCATGTGATTCTTGATCCTGGTTTTGGGCCCCACATTGGGTGTAGAGATTCCTAAAAATAAGTAAACTTAAAAAAAAATGACCAGGGAAGGGAAATGAGGTAAGTTATTGGCAAAGACACAGACCACCCAGCTGAGGATACAAACTGGCCTCAGAACATTCCCTGGCATTCCTCCATCTTTTTTTGTTTGGTTTGGTTTTTTTTAGAGTTAGATGAGCCTATATTTTTTTAAGTCAAAATATAGTTGACATATGATATTAGTTCCAGGTGTACCATATGGTGATTTGACAATTATATACAATACACAGTGCTTGTCATAAGTGTAGTTACCATCAATCACCCTACAAAGTTATTACAATATTAATGATTATATTCCCTAGGCTGTAGTTTTCACCCCCATGACTTATTTATTTTATAGCTAGAAGTTTGTACCTCTTAATCCCCTCTACCTGTTTTGCTTCCCCTCCCGCAACCATCAGTTTGTTTTCTGTACTTATGGATCCGTTTCTGCTTTCTGTTTATTCATTTTTTTTAGATTCCACATATAAGTGAAATCATGTGGCACTTGCCTTTTTCTGTCTGACTTATTTCACTTAGCATAATACCTTCTAGGTCAGTCCATGTTGTTGCAAATGGCAAGATCTCATCCTTTTTTATGGCTGAGTAGTATTCCACTGTGTGTGTGTGTGTGTGTGTGTGTGTGTGTGTCTGTGTGTGTGTCTGTGTGTGTGTGTGTGTGTACACTACATCTTCTTTATTCATTTATGTATGGACACTTGGGTCACTTCTATTGTTTGGCTATTGTAACTAAAGCTGCAATATACACAAGGGTGTATATATCTTTTCTAATTAGTGTTTTCATTTTCTGTGGGTATATACCCACTAGTGAGATTTTATGCCACATCTTCTTTATCCATATAACTGTTGATGGATATTTAGGTACCTTCCATATCTTGACTATTATAAATAACACTGCAATAAACACAGAGATGTATATACCTTTTTGAATTAGTGTTTTCATTTTCTTTGGGTAAATACCTAGAAGTAGAACTACTGGATCATAGGATATCTCTATTTTTAGTTTTCTGAGGAACCTGCATACTGTTTTCCAGAGTGGCTGCACCTGTTTGCATTCCCACCAACAGTGCAAGAGCATTCCCCTTTCTCCACATCCTTGCCAGCACCTCGCCAGCACACTGTTCTGACTGGTCTGAGATAGTATCTCATTGTGATTTTGATTTGTATTTCCTGATGATGAGTGATGCTGAGCATCTTTTCATGTGTGCCTTGTATGTCTTCTTTGGGAAAATGCCTATTCAGGTTCTATGTCCAAATCAGATTATTTGTGGGGGAGGGTTTGGTTTTGAGCTGCACGAGTTCTTTATATATTCTGAATATTAGTCCTTACCAGATACATCACTTGAAAATATCTTCTCCCATTCAGTAGGCTGCCTTTTTGTTTTATTGATGGTTTCCTTCACTGTGTGGAAGCTTTTCATTTTGGTGTAGTCACAATTGTTTATTTTTGCTTTTGTTGCCATTGCCTTTGGAGTCAGATCCACAAAAGTGTTGCTAAGGTTGATGTCCATGAGATTACTCCCTATGTTTTCTTCTAGGATTTTTATGGTTTCAGGTCTTAAATTTATGTCTTTAATCCATTTTGAGTTTACATTTGTGTACGGTGAGAGAAAGTGGTCCAGCTTCATTCTATTGCGTGTTGCTGTCCAGTTTTCCCAACACCATTTGTTGAAGAGATGGTCTTTTCCTCCTTGTTCTTGTTTCCTTTGTCATAGATTAACTGACCATATAAGCATGGCTTTAGTTCTGGGCTCTCTCTTCTTCCATTGACGTATGTCCCTGTTTTTGGGCTACTACCATACTGTTTTGGTTACTATAGCTTTGTATATAACTTGAAATCTAGAATTGTGGTACCTTCAGCTTTTTTTTTCTTTTTCAAGCTTGCTTTGGCTATTCTTCATCTTTTGTGGTTCCATACAAATTTTAGGATTGTCTGTTCTAGTTCTGTGAAAAATACTACTGGTATTTTGATACGGATTGCATTGAATGAGTAGACCACATTGGGTTCATCATCTTATCAAGCGAAGTCCTTTAACTCTCGAGAAAGAAGAACTCAAAGTTTTGCATTGCCAGAACATTCCCAATCTCCCTGCAATTTGGGGAAGAAACAAATTCACAAAGGAAGAAACCAAGGATCACAAAAAGGCAAAAGACAATTTCCTTACCCCTGAGTCCCACTCCAAGATGGTGAGAGAGATAGTGAATAGAGAGCATTAGTTTGGGTCACAGAACCTGGGGACCAACTTGCAGCTTTTGCAGCTGCGTTCCAGAGAATGGCATTTCCTGAGCACCAGTGCTTCCCAGTGCCAGGCAACAAAGGTCTTGTCAGAGCAGCTGGAAATGAGGTGATGCCATCCCCAACCTCATACCATCCAAACTGCAAACTCCAAAGTCTCCATTCTACACCAAAGGTATGTTCACTCTTCCCTGGGGTTCAGTCTGTAGACCGAAGTGCACCTAAGAGTTTGGAGACATCCCATCCACATTGTCACCCTGGCCCGAGGCAACTTTGCTAAGTGCTCTGGAATAATCTCATTCTTGTTCATTAATAGCATTACTCTTCCAAAAAATGAATTAATCAAAACCTCTTGAAGCTGTTGAAGTATTTTCAAACCTAAGACGTGAATTGCCAAAAACAAACTTGGGGGAGATACCTTTCGATATTGGGCCCATCCCACATCGTAGCCTGGAGGCCACTCCCTAATCTATCAATGTATACAGTTGGCCCGAGGGAAGCAATCACAGGAAATAGCGCAATGTGTCAGTGGATCCTCTTTGACCTCCATCCCAGGCAAATGTATGGTGGTAATGGATGTCAAGGCACAGGAGGGAGCTGGAATATTCCACTGAAACTGAGCGTAAATGAAACCAGGCAGTGGGTGGGTCAGGACTTGATCCATGGAATCACACTACAGTCTGGTGTTCATTCTGTGCTTATCGTCTTCATCAGTCTTCTCTTTTTGCATTATGCAGGACTTGGGAGACAGAACACAAGGGTCTGATTCTTGGCTATGCCATACAGTAACTGAATATTAGATGAGATTTCCAAGTCTTAGTGTATTAGCTTCCTGGGACTCCCATAACAAGTACCACTAACCGGATGGCTTAAACCACAGGAATGTATTGTCTCACAGTTCTGGAGGCTGGAAGGCCGAGATCAAGGTGTTGGCAAGGTTGGTTCTTTTTTTTTTTTTTTTAAGATTTTATTTATGTATTTGACAGAGAGAGACACAGCGAGAGAGGGAACACAAGCAGGGTAAGTGGGAGAGAGAGAAGCAGGCTTCCCACTGAGCAGGGAGCTCAGGACCCCGGGATCATGACCTGAGCCAAAGGCAGACATTTGGGCACCTGGGTGGCTCAGTGGGTTAAAGCCTCTGCCTTCGGCTCAGCGTCCTGGGATCAAGGCCCGCATCCGGCTCTCTGCTCAGCGGGGAGCCTGCTTCCTCCTCTCCCTGTCTCTCTGCCTGCCTCTCTGCCTACTTGTAATCTCTCTCTCTGTGTCAAATAAATAAATAAAATCTTTAAAAAAAAAAAAAGGCAGACGCTTAACAACTGAGCCACCCAGGTGCCCCAAGGTTGGTTCTTTTTGAGGGTGTTGAGAAAGGATCTGGCCAGGCCTTCCTTCTCGCAGCTTCTGGTAGATCCTGGCAACCTTTGGCATCCTTTGACTTATACATCACCCATTCTCAGCCTTCACATTTACGTGGCGTTCTTCCTGTGTGCACCTCTGTGTCCAAATTTCCCCTTTCAGTAAGGACACAGTCTTGTTGGATTAGGGCCAACTCTAGTGACCTCATGTTAACTTGATTATCTCTTTAAAGACCCTATCTCCTAATAATGTTACATTCTGGAGTGCTACGCACTGGGACTTTAATGTACAAATTTGTGGGGGACACAGTTTGACCCATAACACTTAGCTACTTCTCTTGTCTAGTAACAGGGATCACAATGCAATTCTTCCTCATATAATTGTCATGGCTGTGAAAATGCTTCACACAGGCTGGGTCTGCAGGAGGCCATTGGAAACCTTGTCTATCTGAATGTGTGCGTGCGCCTTGGTGATATCTGGATTAGACTGCGCCCCTAGGGAGGAGGGCTCAATTGGGGCTCCCATCCTGTATGTGTCCAACACATGCGAGCAGGTGCTTGACCCAATGCATTTCGATGATGGTGAAGATAAAGGGCTGGAGAAAAAAATCGGATGACAGATGAGTCAGGGCTGTAAAAGGTTTTGATTCCAAGTGCTGGGGAGGAAGTGGAGGGCAAGGAATCCCCAAACACTGATAACTGGAGTGCACATTGTTATAAACACTCTGGAGGGCAAGCTGGCATTATGCTAATGAGGAAGAAGCTGTGTATCTGATGTCCCAGCCATTCCACACCCAGGTATGTACTCTAGAGAAATGTTTACACTTGTGTCCAGGAGCTATGTGTAAAAATGTTCATAGTACTGTGAGTACGAATAAATGGGATAAAGAACAAAAAAATGTTCATGGTACCATTGTTTGTAGGTGAAAAATGACCTAAGGGGCGCCTGGCTGGTTCAGTCAGTAGAGCATGTGACTCTTGATCTCAGGGTCATGAGTTCAAGCCTCATGCTGGGCACGGAACCTACTTAAAACAAAAACAAAACCAAACTCTAACAAATAATAACTGAAATTTCCTAAACGTGATGTATTCACAGAGGAATAACATACAGTAGTTAAGGAGAATTAATAGAGCAATGCATATCTCATGGATGAATCTCTCTAACAAAATATTGAGCAAAAAAAAAAAAGACAAATTGCAGAGGGATATATGCAATGGGTCAGGCAAAACTAAATGATATATTCTTTAGGATACATATATACGCATGTGCATGAAGAGAAAAAGGACAAATATGGGAATGGGGAAACACCAGATTGAGGAAGGGCTTTCATCTGGGGAGGAGAGGTGCAGGGGGCACTTCACCTATATTTATAATAGTTTGGTTATTTTTTTTAACCGAGGTGGCCAGTAAAAGGTATCGGTTATCCTTGATAACTTTCTGAGTGTTTGAATTATAACGCTTCTTCAAGAACCAGGACTCAATCAGCCTTACGTAAAGAAGAGGGAGAAGCTGGGGCCCCGCTTGTGGGGAGATTCAGAGCTGCTCTTGCCGCCCCCCGAACCCAGACCCCAGAGTACATTAGCTAGAGACTCTGACACCTGCCACAGTGAAAGGTCGAGACCGGAGAGGAGAGAAGGCCATCGTGAGGCTGCCCCTCTCTGTTTGGAACCTAGTTCTTGGCCGGCACCCCACCCCCGAACTGCAGAGAAGCCCGGGAGAGAGAGCAGCGGGCAGCCCCGAGGAGAAGGGAGGGCACACGCCCGCATCCCACGCACGCACCAAGCACGCAGGCTCGCCCCCCCCACACACCCACACGCACCGTCTTTCAGACAAGCTGGCACGGACACCCTGACAGTTTACAACACTCTGACACCCCCTCGCGCTGCAGGCAGGCGCGCGCGCGCGCGCGCACGCACACACACACAGACACACACACACACACACACACACACACACACACACACACACACACACGCACTCCGACCGGGACCCCAGAGTTGGCTGCGCTGCGGAGCCTGCCACCTGCAAGCCCTGCCAACCCCCCGCCCCCCACCTCCGGGAGCGCTGGGTTTTTCCAGCCAGAGCCTCACTCCCTCTACTGCAATCTCTGGAAATTGGTGTCTGGCGCGGCCGCTCCTGCACATTATTGATTGATTTCCTCTGCCCCCGTGGAGACCCTCCTGTCGGGAGAGCTGCCACCCCGGGAGCGGGGGCAGGCGGGAAGAGCGGCCAGGCCACAGGAGGCAGAGGGGATGGAGGGCAGGACGGTTCAGCAGCCCCCACCCTGCTCATCAAGCTCAGCGAGCCCTGCAGGGGCCGCGAGCTCCAGGCAGGAGGCCAGGAGAGAGGAGGGAGACTCCAGGAGGAGGGGACAGGAGGCAGCGCTTGGGGCCCGAGCCCCCCTGAGCCAGCAGCGCCGGCTCAGACAGGCCACCCAGTTCCTGCACAAGGACTCTGCCGACCTGCTCCCCTTGGACAGCCTCAAGAGGCTCGGCACCTCCAAGGACTTGGTGAGGCAGCCCTCTTCCCCACCCTTCCTCTCCATCGCCCTCTGTCCTGGGGAGGGGGGTGGAGGGCTGGAAAGAACAGTCCCCAAGCCTTCAGATCCCCCCTCCCTTGCCGAGAATGGAGCAGAGCTAGTTAGAGGGGCTCCACTCTGACCGTTCTCAGACTCTTCACTGGGGATGTTCCCACGGCGTGATGGCTCTGGGAGACCCTGCTGGCATCGCTCAGCTTCTCCCAAATAGTCCAAGGTTTATCCTGGGGTGATGAGGAGCTGTGCTCTTTGGGAGAAGAGGCTCACAAGGACACAGGAACCTTCTGGAGCCGTCATTTGCTGCTGGAAGGGCCTGGAGGCCTGGCCACTTTAGGGTTGTGGTTTCTGTCCTATCCCGAAACAACAGATTCCCTCCTACCACCTCTGGCTGTTCACTCGCCTTTTACCTGCACAATGGAAGCAGTAAGGGCCTCCGTCCTTTCTGGAGCCCCAGGGTTTTGCACAGCTCTTGCCTGGGCCACCGGCCTCCCAAGTACCCCCTTACTCCCTTGTAGGGGCACTGGCCCTTCCAGATTCTTTTCCTTCCATCTCCACGCAGCAGGTATGGCCTCCAGAGGGAATGGGGTGCAGGGGGCAGGGGCGCAACAACGAGGAGGTGAGTGGGTCAGGGGACAGCTGCATATACCCATCTCCCTCTGACAGTGGTGAAGAACATGGGCTTTGGAGCCAGACTGCTCGGGTTCAGATCCTGGCTCTGCCACTTACTACCTTGGGCAGGCTGCTTTATGTCTCTGAGCCTGTTTCTTCATCTCCTAAACGAGGACCAAATTAGTAGTATCTCCCTCCTCGGGTTGCTGTGAGAGTGGCATGAACTGATACCTGTAAGGGGCTTTGAAGAGTCCCTGGAAAATAGAAAGCACTATCTAAGGTCTAATTTGGATTGTTCCTCCGGCTTTAGCAAGAGAGAGAAAATACGCTCGAAGAGGGGAAGGCTTTTGTCCACGGGCTTGGAAGCCCTCTGTACCCTCCCCCAATTCCTCGTCAGAGGATCTGAGAAGAGGCCAGTCCTACACCCTGAGAGGCACAAAGTCAACTCCGGGAGCCTCCGCCTGGCGTCAGCCAGCAGGCTAATGCAGCCCCTCACTCCCTTTCCTGACCTGGCCCTACCAGAGGCCTCCTAGGCAAATGATCCCCCTCCAGGAACCCAGCCGATTCCCAGCTGATTCCTAGCAGCTCCCAGACAGGAAGGGTGACCAGAACGAGATCGCAGTTCAGGGAACTTCAGAGCTGCTCCCTCCTTGCAGACACAGTGAGCACAGCTGAGAAACGGGGAGAAACAGGGCAATGGGGGAGCTGGTCCCTTGACTCCTGGTGGCTAGGACCTCAAAGGTTCTACGGTTTGGAGACCATCCTATGATGTTCTGGCCCCGGAGAAGAGGCCCGATTAACACCACCACCCCAGAACAGCAGGTCCGGCCTTCTGATGAGATGTCCCCAGCTCCTCACCTCACCCCTCTGCCTCAGGACCTCCCGGATTGATCTCAAGGAGTTACATTGTGTGGCTCTGGGAGTGAAGACATGGGAGGCTGGGAGGACCCCACTGTCTCCCTCCCTAGGATAATTCTGGAGCAAACCGCACAGCACTGGGGGACCTGAAGCTTGTCTCCATCGTGGGAAAGGCGGGAGGAGAGCTGGGAACCTCAGAGCCGCTCTTTCCGGCCAGTCCCAGGGTTCACTGCCCTTTTCCCAGAGCGGGTCTCCTGCTGGCAGCCTGTTGGCAGGAGCAGCTGGCCTCAAGGGCCTCATTAAAGCAAGGGTAGAAAAACAATCCCAGGTTCCCAAGAAGAGAGGGCAGGTGGAGAAACACGTGTGCAGCCTGGACAGATACAGTCATTCTTCAACAAACATTTATTGAGTGCCTACTATATGCAAAGCTAAGCCCTGGGATATAAAGACCTGGCTTCACAGGCTCTCCAGGATAATGGGGGAGTTAAAATCCACAAATCACATCTGTGAGAAGCAGGACAAAAGGGAGGTAAGAGAAGGGGTGCTGGCCCCAGCCCGGTGTGTAGAATGAAGAGTACGAAGAAGTCAGAGAGGGCTTCCGGGAGGAGGTAAACTGCACATTAATTACAGGATATGTATGGAATTTCAGACTTAGATAAAAACCTCTCTCCCAAATAAAGAGTAGTTGCTGAACAAAGTATGTGGAACCAGTTGTCCAGGCTGGCCTAGACAATGAGAAAGAGGAGTCCCGGGTGGGGAGGGGGAGGGGTGGGAAGCTGAGCAGGAGCCAAGGTGTGGAGGCGAACAGCAGCCTGGTGCGAGCAGTACAAGCAGGACACTGGGGCAGGTGTCCCGAGTGGGAGGCGAGGCTGAAGACCAGGCGGTGGCCAGGTCCCCTGGGCTGTGCATCACCTTAGAAAGTTTGGGCTTTATCATGTAAGGGACAGCACGGGCTGTGCTTTGATCAATTTTAAACAGGAGTAACAGAGTTTCATTTTACTTTGGAGCTTCTCGGACTTCGACACATGGGCACGAATCATCAGGGCATCTTTTTAAAAGGAAGCTTCTGATTCAGTAGGTCTCGCTTCCAAGTGACATTAAAGCTACCGATCAGAGGACCACACTCTGAATCGCCAGGGTTTTAGATTCATCACTGGCCTTGAGCAAGTGTATGAGAGAGGTGAAGGTACAGGAGGCAGGTTCTTAGGAACTTAGGGAAGGCGGTCCGGTGACCCAGGCCAGCTGGGGTGAGGCTTGAACAAAACCAGTCACACAAAGCAGGGATGGACTCGATAAATACAGAAAGCTAAGCTGGCGGAACTTAGGAATTGAAGTGACGGGACAGAGTGAAGGTGGTTTCAGGTGGGGGAGAGTTCAAGCTTCCTAGTTTGAGGATGTGACTGCTTTTGCTTTCTGTAGTTGTTACTGATTCCCTTTTTCATCACATCATCAACCTTAGGATCTGCAGCACATGGAAGGGGGAGATCAAAGGGGGAACAGAAAAACAGTAAAAAATGTGTTCTAGACCAGAGACAAAAGCTCCCCATACTAGTTCCTGAGAGGTCCCATCGCCTATAGGTCAGTCTAATCTAGAATGGACTGTTCTCCTCTGCCTGTTTCTTCATCGCTGAGCCATCCCCTGGGGTCCCCCCAAACTGGCAAGATGTGACCCTGGGGTTGCCTCTGCTATAATGTTCTGACTGCTGGGATCCTCGGATAAGCTCCTGCTTGTTTCTTACTCCCGTGAGATGCAGGACTGGGGTGGTGTTGGGGCGGGGGGAGGACATCGTGGGTGACTAAGGTGGGAGAGCTGGGTGGCCTGGATACTCGGGTTGAGACCTGTCTGCCTTCTTTATTTTGTGATGGAGCCAGCAGCCACACAGCGTGATCCAAAGACGCCTGGTGGAGGGAAACCAGAGTTGGCTGCAGGGGGAGTGTCCCCTGGTGCAGGCCCGGATTCACGGCCAGGAGAGCAGGAGGAAGACCAGCAAGACAGAGATTCCGGCTCTTCTGGTCAACTGCAAGGTGAGAAGCCCCCCAGGGCACGGGCTCTCATGAACAATCCTGCCTGTGACTGGTTCACCTCAGCCACCCTCCTTTCTCCCCTGGGTGGTGGGGGAAGGAGGAAGGGAGAAAAGGCACTCCAGCCTGGACCGCAAAATGGGATCTTGCACATTCTTTACTCTCTGCCTCAACCCATCTTCGCTCCGTGCCGTTCCACCTGTCATCGCCGTTCCTCCTTCCCTTTATCAAACATAACCCTCCAATGTGAAGGTGTAAGTACTCTTCGGTGTCTTCTAAGTCCGTGAACCCCCGTGCACGTAGGCAGCCTGCAACCCCCACGCACTCAAAAAAAGCTCATGTGTTCCAAGGTGACAGCCTAAGGCCTCATATGGTACCTCCTCCTTGAAGCCCTTTCCGACCTCTTGTCTAGGGCACTTGACGCTCAATCCTTCCATAGACCTTAAAACTTTCTTGCGTGCACTAGTTACTGCCACTTTCCTTACACGAAAGCTCAGCACTTACCCCTGTGCCTTCCAACCACAAATCTCTATTGAGTAGATGCTCAATAAATGTCTGGAATGAGAACATTGCATGCATTTGGGACATCTGAGCATCACCCAAAATCATGTATCTCTACATATATCCGGAAGAAAGCGAACCGATCTTTGTTTCCATGGTGAGCTTGTCGCTTACCCACATCTGAAGTTCCCCGCAAGGTGGCCTCAACTTCTCACCCCCTCCTCTATCCCTCACCCAGACCTCTCTGAACTAGGCCCTCTGCTTCCCAAGAATTCCTCTCCAAACAGATCTCCGTTTCTGGCCAAAGCATTCCCACGTGTATGGACTGACCACGGGTGGCTCTACTTTCTTTTGAGCCCTTCATTTAAGAGCCGGTGTGGCCTCAATTGGATGAGTGCCATAAAAATCACTCTGAAAGATGCGGTTCTTTCCCTTCACTCGTTTCGGAGAGGGACTCATCCAAGGGCTGGGAAAGATGAAGGATCCAAGCCCAATCCATTCTCCTGGGGGGCTCACGGAGTCCCCCACGACCCTCTTTCTCAGTGCCGAGACCAGGAGCTTCGGGTGGCCGTGGACACCGGCACCCACCACAACCAGATCTCCGCTGGATGCCTCAGCCGCCTGGGGTAAGAGCACAGCCCGAAAGAATGGATGACGGAAAATATTCAAAAAATATTCTGAAACGAGATGGTGGTAGTTGCATAATTCTATGAATATACTAAAAACCACTGCATTTATAAAAGGGTGACGTTTGGGGTGTATCAAGTAGATATCAATAAAGCTGTAGTTGGGCGCCTAGGTGGCTCAGTGGGTTAAAGCCTCTGCCTTCGGCTCAGGTCATGATCTCAGGGTCCTGGGGTCGAGGCCCGCATCGGGCTCTCTGCTCAGCGGGGAGCCTGCTTCCTCCTCTCTCTCTGCCTCTCAGCATACTTGTGATCTCTCTACCTCTGTGAAATAAATAAATAAAATCTTAAAAAAAAAAAGCTGTGGTTAAAAAAAAAAAAAAAAGACTCAATGGGGCTCCACTGAGGATTTAGACACCACATGGGGCCAAGGGATTCGATGAGAATCCAAGTGTGGTGGGGAGGGCCGACTAAGGGCCTGGCAGCTGTGGTGGCCATAACCTTTGCTTCCCAACCACAGGTTAGGGAAGGTCCTCAAAGCCCCAGGCGGGGGCCTGGCACCTGGGCTCCCGGCGCAGGTGGAGGAGCTGGAGCTACAGCTGGGCCAGGAGACGGTGGCCTGCTCGGCCCAGGTGGTGGGTGAGTCCTCCCTTCATTCCCAGCCCTCCCCTTGCTCTCCCACCTTCCTCTCCGGGCTGGGGCAAAGGCCGGCCCCCTACGGGGTGTCCCTGTCTCTGGGCCGAGATCCTTAGACCTGCGGGAGGCGGAGGGCGGACAAGGAACGAGCGTTGACAGGAGGGCACCGTGACCTCTGGGGGCCCTTCCAGACTCTTCTGTTCTCAAATGATTCCTACAGACATGGAGAGTCCCGAGTTCTGTCTTGGACTACAGACTCTGCTTTCTCTCAAGGTAAGGAGGCTGCCAGCGCTTGACCCGCACTTGGGGCCTGACCCAGAGGGCTGGGAAAAGGAGGTTAAAAGGCATAGGTGTGGAAGCGTGGGTCAGCTTCTGATAAGAAAGCACCTTTGCTTTCTTAGAGGTTCCTTATTTGCCCACAAGTGAAAAATAAGAACCAGGTCCCCCTGTCCACCCCCCGATCCCCTCCACATCCCCGCCCAGGGCTCCAGGCGAATGGAAACCAGGGGAAGAGCAAGGTGTAGGGGGAGGCTGTAGGAAGTGGGAGCCCCCCCCGAGAGGGGGGCTCTCTGCTGAGAGGTGCGTTCGTGTCCCCCCCCCCCAGTGCTGTATCGACCTGGAGCATGGAGTACTGCGCCTGAGAGCCCCCTTCCCAGAGCTGCCCTTCCTGCCTCTGCACCAAGAGCCTGGCCAGTGACTGCTGAACCAGTCGCTCCCCAAGGGGAAGGACCTTGCCTTGGGGAAGAGCCAGATGGGGGACTGGGGCATTCCTACAGCCGGGTAGCTGGGGACGACTGTGTCCGTCCCTCCTGTCGCCACTCTGACCCTGCCGTCCCGTTTCCCTCGGGCGGCCACACTCCTCTCCGCTTCTCAGTCACTGCCCAATCCTCCAGGAGTCTTCCCGAGAGAGGGCCCGTGATCTTGGGGCCTGGCTTCTCTCTTCCCGTTCTCCTCCAAGTCAGGGCTGCGGAAAAGGCCGTTAAGCGTGGCGTGGTGGGAACCGGCCCGAGTCAAAGGCTGCAGCCTGTGCCGTCCTTCCCCTGTCCCCCGCCATCCACCCTACCACCCCTCGGTGGCCTTCACTCCCGCGGCGCGCCCCCCTCGCCTTCCAGGGCGCACTACCTCTCCCAGCTAGACTGCACCTCCCCCAGGGCCCTGTGCCTGCTGATGCCCACCTTTGACTCTGCACACAACCGCTCACAGTTGAGTTGGGGAAGCAACAGGCGACCGCATGCTCCAATGCAATGGGAAGGTGAGCCGGGAGAGGAATGCCAGGCTCACAAGGCCGGGAGCTTCCTCAGTTACCTTTTCTGGGGCTGCCCGCGTCTGAAGCCAGTGACTGCCCTGTGCCAGACCTTGGATGGCCCTCCACCATTTCCCCGGGCAGCTCTCCTCCACTTGCTTTTTCACACCCCGGGACCCTGAACTCTGGGGGTGAGGTGGAGGGGCGCTGTCGGGAATTTCCCCCACAAGGAGAGGATGGCAGGGTGCTCAGTACTCAGCCTTCACCTAACCAGCATTCTTTCCTGTTTCTAGAACTACTCACCTCATTAGACCTCCCGTCTCCTCATCTCTGGCCTCCTGGGCTTGAGCTTGTCTTATTTTAGAATCAGTGGCTTTCGGTCCCCTGCCAGGCTCTGAGCCAAAGCAAAAAGACAAGGGGGCTTTTCATTTTCACTGTGAAGAGAGGAACCCAGACCTTATGGAGCCAGACCCCCTGAGTGACTTTTGGGCTATTTTCAGTCTCTCGGGTCACGGATTGGGGGTAGAGGAAGAGAGTGGTCTAACTAACCTCAGCTAGGAAACTAGGGCCCTTGGAGTGGAAATGAAATACGGGGTAGATCAGAGAAGCAGGGTACCACCCAGCTGGCCTCTGACCTCCGGTCTTGCCGCTCCCTGCTGTGTTCCCCGCCCGAAGAAGAGCAGGGGGTTCCCTAGCACATGTGTAATAAGGAGCCCTTCGTCCCTCCTGCCTCACCTCTGCTTTCCTGACCCTGCCTTTTCCCTTCCGCCTCTTGCTGCTTCTGTGACTGCTGACCCCGGAGCCAGGGGCAGGCTTTCAGCTCAGCTGCTTGTGCATTTGAATAAACACCTGTTTCTCTATGCCAATCTCCTTCTCTGGTCTTCCTCCATGCTGATCAGAGTCTGAATTGGTAACTCTGCCCTGATTACCTTATAGAAAGGCAATGTGAATACGGACCTTTCCCCAGGTTGATCCATCTGGCTGGGTCAAGATAATTGAGAGCAAGGGCTTTCAAACTCCACGGAACACAACTCATGGCAGGAAATGCATTTTACATTGTACTCAGTGCACACACACAATTGTAACAAAACAATACTTCCCCACACTGTGAGCAATATACTCTGACATTTTTCACACTATTTTATTCTATCCTATTTCGTTTCGCCAAAAAATGCTGAGCACAACCCACCAGAGGACTGCAACCTGGACTGTGAAAAAACAGACTCAGAGTGCTCAGAATCGAGATGAGAAGGGGTAAAATTGGCCCAAGATACAATTCTGATTGTGGTCTGGCTCCTAAACTTGCATCAGATATTAAATGTCCATTGTCTCATAGACAAGGTGTTTTGGGGGGAAATGGGAACAAGGCCTATGGAGCTGCACAATACCCAAAGAACATGGCAAAATGAGGTAGTGCTAACCCAGTTTCTTAGATAAATAGAAGAAAATCATTTCAGGGTTGCTGGGAACAGTGAAGACCAGAGTGCAAAATGTCCAGAAAGGCTGTCCTCAAAAGCAAAACAGTGGGTCATTCCTGTAATCATCACTAATGCTGATGACTTGGAGCTGGGCCAAGGGAGATGGAGCCTGGAATGGGGAACAGCCCTTACCTCATTGCACCACTGGCCCGAAAGCCTGCTTTCTTTCCAAGCATTGGAGCCACGCAAAAGATCTGTGCTCCCTGCTCACAAACAAGCCTGTCTGCCATGCAAGGAGATTGGGGAGCTCTGGGGAGGGGGCGGTCCCAGATGATGTGGAATGAGGCTGGGGTCCTACGATCCTGCCGACGTGATGGGTAAGATACATGAGGAAACGGACAGGGGGCCAACTCGCCTCTTCTTTCACCAAGAAGACCATGAAGGCCACAGTTCATAGCCCCCGTAGGGTGGCTGCCATCCTTCCATGCTCCTCTGTGATGTCTGCTCCCTATTCTGCCAGTGCCGTGGATACCTGGGGGAGAGGGGTGGGGAGGTTCAGGAGGCTCCTTCTTCAGCTAAGAGGGCAAGTCCAGCTAGGTGGGATCGTGGAGGCTTGCAGGAGCGCACTGGGGTGGCTGGTCCGGATGGTAGAGGGTCTGGTGAAGCAGGGCACGGACGGCTGGGCTGTCGTCAGGATCTGAGGGCGAGAAAGGGGCGGCTCAGAGGTTGGGGAATCTCCTGGGCGCCTGGCATGGGGCTGCTCCGGCTGCGAGCCCTCCTGGGACTCACCGACACCCAGCTCCTGCAGGAGGTTCTGGAACTCTGGCTCAGCCTCCAGCAGTTTCAGCAGATTGGTCGATTCCATCCGCTCCAGCTGCACCTCCCAGTAAACGTAGATCTTCTGGTTGAACGTGACGTACACGAGGCAGGGGCTGTTGCGGCCATCCTTGCAGGCATAGAGGCCTGAGGGGTGTGGGGGATGAGATGGAGGTAGGAGGGTTCCAGTCCCAGCGGGGAAGGGCAGAGTATACGAAGCGGACCTTGGAGTCAGCCATTCCCACCCTCCCACAGACGGCCAGCCGAAAACTGAAAGCCCTCCTTCTATTCCACCTGTGGTGGGAAGTCAGAAAAATAGGTAAAATATGTGGCCCATTTCAGACATGGAAAAACACCAGGCAGAATAGCACCCTAAAAGTGACAGTTGCTGATGTTCCCATCTTAGAGACAGCCCTGGAGGAATGAAGGGTAGTCCTGGTAGTCCAAGGGGTGGATTAGCAAAACACAATCAGAAACTCGGGCTTCTCTTTGGAGGCAGTCCCTTCTTCAAAGGCATTTTAACCTTTCAGGACATGGGAGAATGTACCCCAGAGCACTAATTCTTAGCATCTCAGCAACCAAAGATATCCCCATGTCCCCTGCAAGAGCCAGTGCTGCTTTCCAAGTCCCTGATTTGGAACTAACTTAAATGCTCTGGGAGAATGTTCCTCACCGAGTTCTGACATGCTCAGATGGGAAAGAACTTTCCAGTGTTTTCACACATCCCAGAAGGAGAGATGATAAGAACTCAACCCATTCTTTTTTAAATTAGTCTCTCTCTCTTTTTTTAAGGTTTTATTTATTTGACAGAGATAGAGAGACAGAGAGAGACAGAGAGAGAGATTGAGAATGAGAGAAGCAGGCTCTCTGCTGAGCAGGAAGCCTGATGTGGGGCTCGATCCCAAGTCCCTGGGATCATGACCTGGGCTGAAGGCAGACGCTAACCAACTGAGCCACCCAGGCACTCCAAACTCACCCCATTCTTGAAATTCAGAGATGGATCTGTCACCCTCTTTCATTCCTCATTTAAAACTATAAAGGGCAGGGGCGCCTGTGTGGCTCAGTGGGTTAAAGCCTCTGCCTTCGGCTCAGGTCATGATCTCAGGGTCCTGGGATCAAGCCCCACATCGGGCTTCCTGCTCAGCAGGGAGCCTGCTTCCTCCTCTCTCTCTGCCTGCCTCTCTGCCTACTTGTGATCTCTCTCTGTCAAATAAATAAACAAAATCTTAAAAAAAAAAACACAAAAAACTATAAAGGGCACTTGGGTGGCTCAGTGGGTTAAGTGTCTGCCTTCATCTCAGGTCATGACCCCAGGATCCTGGGATCGAGTCCCGCATCAGGCTCCTGGCTCAGCAGGGCGCCTGCTTCCCCTCTGCCCCTCCCCCTGCTCGTGCTTTCTCTCCCCTCCCCAAATAAATAGTCTCCCCCCCCCAAATAGTCTTTAAAAAAACCCAAAAAAACAAAAACTGTACAGGTGGCAACTTAGTACCCACCATCACACTGTAACACAAGCGCTGAAGAACTCGTCTGTTCGTGAAGACTCAAATTAGGGGAGGCGGAGAGAATGGACACGAGGGGCAGACAAGCATGGTTAGAGATGGGCCACAGGCCAGGGTCCCACCTGCACAGAAGGCTCGGATGTTCTCGTCCACTTGGAAGCGGACGACAGTGCGGTTGTGATCAATGATATATGTCTGTCCATCCCAGGCACAGGCCACCACCTCCTCATGCCCATTGCCCTGAAAAAGGCCAGAGACCAGGCTGCAGGGGTGACCAGCAGCTGTTGTACCACGAGCCCTCGTGACAGGGGCTGGATGAAAGATGAAGGAGCAGTGTACCCAGCCCTGCGTGCCAAGCAGGCAGCTGGGAAAGAAAAGGAGCCTACGTTTCCTACTGACCTCCCTCCGCGTGTCTGTGGCCACACAGCCCATGTGGGCAACGGCATTCCCAGTCTCCCATGGAGGAAGGTTCGGCTTATGGAAGCGCGGTCACTCAGCAGGGAAGGGAGACGGTGCAGAATCGGGGCTCAAACCCCATCCTGTGCTCCCAGCTTTAAAGCCTTGGGCCTCCCCTCCTAAACCATCACGCGTGCATGAGCCTGGCCCTGTCTGCAGACCGCGGGGGCCACGGCCTTGGTAAAGAGGGGCTCGTAGACAGATGAGGAAAAAACGATAGAAGGTACATCTGGAGTGGGGGCGAAGAACTCACTTCTGGACCCTAGAAACTTATTTCCCTTCGGAGCCATTACTGTTGCCAAAGGGTGCTGGCCACGTGCTGCTGAGAAGGGAACAGAGCTGAGCGCCCAGGAATACGGAGAAACAGATGCACCTGAGGTGCACGAGAGTCCGTCTGAAGAGACGGAGGTAAAGGCAGAGAGGGACTCGCGAAGGGAGAATGTCTCGCATAAATCTCAGTTCCCCACGTCAAGGAGGTAAGGCTGTGTTCTCACCGTGACATCCAATTTCTCCAGGGCGAAGAGCTGGTGATCCACCTGCACCGACCACAACAGCTTGTCTGCTTCCTCCATAAGCTTCAGCGTCCCTGCGGGTTGGGGGGAGGACGGGCAGGCCAGGGTGGGCAGGACAAGACCCCTGAGCGGACCCTGCAGGCACACAGCCCCCAACCCCAGCAGGGACTCACCATCCAGGGTGCAGAGGGCAAAGAGGCCAGAGCCCCTCTCAGTGGTGTGACCTGTGGGTGCGGACGGAAGACGGAAAGGTGAAGGGCGGGGCAAGGTCAGAGCGTACAGGGCGAGGGGAGGAAGGGGAGGAAGGGAAGGCCCTGCATTTCCCCTCTCCCAGGACTGATGCTTGCCCCTCGGCTCCCTCTCGGGCCCCCAGCCCACCTTCACCTCGTTTGATGTTGCCAACGAGGTGGGTGGAGACGTTCTTGTTGTGGATGCGGCCGGAAGTCTGGTGCGACATGACATCTCGGGCAGCCAGGGTCTCCCTGTGTGGGGTGAAGGGGGATACCAAGTGGGGATCAAGTGAGCCTAGTTCTCCAGGACTTTTCTGGCCCCGATCTCTGTACGAGCTCCCAGGATGTGAATCAGCCTGGAAACCAATCGCTGAGCGTGTCTGGCCCATGTGGCAAGTAGAAAAGAGAGGGAGAGAGCTGCCAAGTTAGAATCTTGGCATCTCCTCCAGGTGCTACGAGATGAAAGCCCAGGATTCCCTGGGTCCCCAAGTAATCTTCCATAGTGGTGCAGAGGTACCATGCCAGGACCCGGCTGAAGCAGCTCTGTTAACTACAGACGCACCCGCTGCCATGGGAATCTGGGAGCCCATCTGGACTGCATGCACCCCATGCCATCCACATGCCTGCACCCTTACCTACTGCCCTCCGGGGCTCCCTCCGAGCTAGGGGGGGCCCCAGTGTCCTTGTTCCAGGTACACAGTAGAATGGCGTAAGCACAGCCCGGCTGAGATACCATCAGTTCTGGCACACCCAGGGGCCCCGGAGTCACCGAGAGACTGTCCACCTGCACCAGGGAACAGGGGCTGACAGAGGGCTGGGGACAGAAGGAAGTGGGACCATGCAGAGAACAGGGGAGAGCGTGGGGCAGGGGCCCTGGGAACAGTGTCCCGGGCTTCAAGGGCAGGAGCAGGAGGAAGAATGCAAGTTCACGGGGCTCCTGCTCGGGGCCACTCTCTCCATACAGCCCACCTGCTCTCCACTGTGCATACGCCCTACGGGGTCTACACCATCCACAGAGCACATCACACCACGGGCATCCTCGTAACTCTTACCCAGGACTCCCTCCTCTCTGCCTATGGTTAGTCACTTGCCCCTCACACCCTGATTTGCAACTCTCTTCTTTGAATTTCTCTCTGCAAGGAGATGTTCCCTTCCTCCCACCCGAAACCCGTGCCCATGACTGTTCTCCCTTTCCTGGAGGGAGGCTTCCTCCCTGCCCCCTGAGGCCCCCGAGCCCCACACCCAGCCTCTCACCTGACCCTCCAGCGTCCATTTCTTGAGGGACACCAGCTGCCCCATCGGATGATCAGTGCCCTCGCCCAGATCTTCCCAGCGGAAAGCCCGGACCACACGGTCTGTGTAACCTACCACCAGCTCGCAACACCCGTCTCCATCTGTGGATCCAGAAAGTAAGATGCGTTTGGAGCCGAATGTGTAGTCACGAGCTTGAATCCCTCACACAGGTCCTCCCTATTCCTCCGCTAACATCACCGTCATTGGCGCTTTTACCCACCAGGACCTCAGACACGAAGTGAACCCTCAAGCACTTCGTGTCTGCACCTGCTCCCCTGCCTTCCTTGTGCGTGCAACTCACCTCCCCCCCCCCAACTGCTCCGTGGGTCCCATCACGTCTTCCCTCCTGCTGCTTCTGTCAGATACACAACCCGAGTGTCCTGACTCATGCCGCCTACCTACCACCACCTTCCAGACGGCTTCCGGCCGGAACATCAAGCCCTGTATCTGTAGGGCTCACTCCCTTGCTACCTTCAGTGTCTGACCAAATGTCATCTTCCCAGCAAGGACTTCCCTGCAAGCTCCATTTAGAACTGGTACCTCTACTTCTCCACCCTGGCACTCGCTAGCCCCTTTCTGTGGTTTCTTTTCTTCGTGGCACTTCTGACCTTCTCACACATGACTTCATTTTCTTACAACATTTGACACTCTTTTCTGCCCCGTCCCAGTAAAGGTCCAAGAAGGCAGGGACTTCTGCCTGTTTTATTCACTGCTGCAATCCCACTGCCTAGAATGATAGTTGGTTTATAATGGGAGCTCAGAAACTCGACATAAAATGCGAAATAACTGCACACTTGAACGCTAACTACCTTCCTGAATTCCTTGAGATCTGCTCTACTACCCATTGATTCCTATTCCCCCGGCTGCTTGCAGAGACGGCCATGCCCACCGATGTCGCTGATCAGCATGACTTTGGTGTTGGCAGGGATATGCTGCTTGAACACTAGATGCTGCTCCTCTCCCGTTAGGCTCTCGTGGTGCCCAGAAGCATCCAGGGCCTTGGCGGGCGTCAGGTCACACAGGTGAAACCATCCTTCAGCACTCACCGCCACCACCAGGTTCTGGGAGAGGCAGAGGCATGGGAGGGATGGGCTGGGGAGGGAAGTCGGGGCACGAGCCTCGTCATTAAAGCACAGAAGTGAGAGGGCTGAAGGCTTTAACTCTCGACTGGTTTCCACCAGGAGATGGGACTCAATCTAGGTAAAGCCTTGGAGTTCTACCGAAGTCCCAACGATCCCTAGGGTTCTTACCTTTCCTTTATTACACACATCTCCAACCCCAACGCAAGTCAGCTGCAAAGAAAAAGGGAGACACACTGAGGACCCTTAAAGTCCAAGAAGCAAGGAGGCGGTTCGCTAACTACCATCCTTCGCTGAAAACTTGTGCCATGTGACCTACACCGATCGTTAATGCTAACGGAGTTCTTGCGCTGGGTTTGGTTTACCCAGACCCCAACAGGAAGACCTAAAGTGGTTAAGATGGTCTGGCTGAACAGAAGTTTCACATCTAGGCTAGCTAGTTTATCATATTTCTAGACTTCTTCAAAGTATTACCCCCATTTTCTACCATACTTTGTAAGCTCAGATGACCTCGGCAGCTTTTAAAGTACCAAGGGAGCCACTCCACCACAGAATATAAAAACCAGCCCAGCAGCTGGGAGCATGCCCTGCCTGGTGGCTCCCCTCCCTGAATCGAATGAACCCTGAAACAGCAGCTGGGCTGAGGAGCGGGTGAACTGGGACACACTGGTGGGCTCAGCCTTGACAGGAAGGATCCCTCTGCCCCTCGCACCCCAGGGAGTTGAACACTGACCATGCCCTGGCAGGAACAGGTGAGCCACGGCCGGCTGTCATCATTCTTATACACGAACAGCTTCCCGCTGGTGTCCCCCACCACCAGTTCATTTAACTTCAAGTGGGGAGAGAAGACAGGGTTAGTTGGGATGGGATCTTACAGAACCACCTCAAGCTTTTCTCTATGGGGCCCCTCCTGGGGACATCACAAGGCCTCAACTGGTATCTTCGCCAACTTTAGTTAAAAAAAAAAATCTTCTGCAACCAACAATAGCAGTTTCCCAGAGTTTCTTTACTTCCCTGTAGGTGTGTGTGTGTGTGTGTGTGTGTGTGTGTGTGAGAGAGAGAGAGAGAGAGAGAGAGAGAGAGAGAGAAGGTTAGCAGAATAGGGCAATATAGAAATCCATGACCCTTCCCACCCAGGAAAGTCTGGCAATGGAACAGCTCCAGGGGCTGCGTGCCTGACTTCAGCTCTTCCCCATCTGTCCATTGTCAATGGGACATGTTTTGAAAACAACCCAAAATATCTAACTTTTGGAAAATTGAACTTCAAACTGCACATTTAATCGCGGGCCAAATGAAAAGACAAGGTCAGCTCTGGGGGGTCCTCCTTCCTCTCTCAAGACCTTCTGATCACAGTGTGTATGAGTGAACACAGAGGGGGTGCAGGTGCTGGAGGGGGACAGCATGACCAGGTTGCAGGCCTCAGCCTCCGCGCTCTGGGCCTCTGGCGCCCCCAAGTGGTGGCTGAGCTCTCAGGAGGGGGGCCCTGCACGGAGCCTCTTCACTACTTCTATCTGGTTACTCCATTTCCCAGTGGTTGCCCAAAGGCTGGCTACCTTTCCAGGGGCTATCAGTGATAACAAGGTAGCACCAAAGCCTTTTTCCACAAATAAATTCCTGATTTCCCCTTGGGGGGTGGGGCCAGCCAACACCTCCTTCCTATCCTCAAAACAGGGTGAATATTAGATTTTCAAGGCAACAAAGATAACAGATCAACAGTAAGGAAAAGCTGAAAATGAACCGGGATTTATTAATAATGATTTACTTGACTTGAGTCTTTTATTTATTTTTTTAATAGTTATGGGAGCTTCTGGAGGGAATATTTGATCACAGAAGCATAAAGTAGGTGTTTTTTACATTAAACTCTCTCCACCTGATGTTTCCATTATGTCTGCGCCAGAGGACTTGGGCAGACACACAGGAGAGCGGCTGCATGGCACAGAGGCTCAGTGTGGCTGTCTGGATTTGAATCCAGCTCCCTATGCTTAAAGTTTCTCACCTATAAAACAAAGATCATAAAGGTATCTACCACGTAAGATTGTTACGATAATCGAGTTAACAGCATAAGGCCTCTAAAACAGTGCCTGGCATAGCGTGAACACTAACACCAGGCCGTTTTCAGTCTCTAGTTAAATGCCTCCAAGGCTAGGGACCCTAGAATCTTTCATACAATCCATTCTTTTTAATACATTCATTCAGCAAATGCCATAGTCCATAATAGGCCCTCAATAAAGGTTTACTTAATAGACTAAAAACAGAAAAGATTTTTGGGGGGCACCTGGGTGGCTCAGTTGGTTAAGCATCTGCCTTTGGCTCAGGTCATGATCCTGGGGTCCTGAGCCCCACATCTGGGTCCCTACTTGGCGGGGGGGGGGGCGTCTGCTTCTCTCTCATCCGCCCCCTGTTCACGCTCATTCTCTGTTTCTCAAAGAAATAAATAAAATCTTTAAAAATAAATAAATAGGGACGCCTGGGTAGCTCAGTTGGTTGAGCAGCTGCCTTCAGCTCAGGTCATGATCCCAGGGTCCTGGGATTGAGTCCCGCATCGGGCTCCTTGCTGGGCAGGGAGCCTGCTTCTCCCTCTGCCTCTGCCTGCCACTCTGCCTGCTTGTGCTCTCTCTCTCTCTCACAAATAAATAAATAAATAAAATCTTTCAAAAAATTTTTTTAAAAATTAAAAAATAAAAATAAAATCTTTTAAGAAAAATTTTTTTAAGAAACAAAGAAAAATCAGAATGAAAGAGAATGCTCAGTCAATCCTTGAGTTTTCAGGTAAAGCTAGACAATGAGTTAGGGGTACCAAGATAAATGCCACAGACTCCCTGCTGAACCTCACCGTTTAACAAGGGCACAGACACAGGAATAAAATCATAAAATGGTGTGGTAGGTACAGTGAGCAAGTAGATGTGACCCAGCCAGGCAATGACAGGCAATGACAATGAGGTAATAATGGCTGGTCTCCTGGAAGGGGGCATTTCCAAAGTGGCCCATCTGCTTTCCTTAGCTATGTTTCCCCGCAGTTGTGCTTCTCTGTGGCTGATCCCGGCTCTGGCCTCTGGAGGTCACTCACTGACACTAAAGCACCCCAGCTGGAGAGTACCATCGCCAGAAATACTCAAGGAGAGAGGAGATGAGGTCTTTGATCCGCTACAGCCTCCGCCCCAACCCCCACCCCAGTGTAGCCAGGTTTTTGTAGGCAGTCCAAGAGGGCGTGCATTCTATTTCTGCCTTCCTCTACCCCCAACTTGCCAGGAAATATATTAGTTTTCAAAGACTTAAGGCTATTGATTTATTAGGATGAAGTAAGTCTTTTTCCTGTCCCAAATCTCCAAATAGTAGCCTGGGGAACCAGAAGCAGAATTTCTATCCATACTCATGCAGGCTGAATGTGACTGCCACATACAATCACTAGGCAACTATCTCAACTACTTGCCTTTCTTTCAGTTATATTTATCAGTAACAGGCAAAGCCCTTAAAACTGCTTTCAGAGACATAATCACATTTGCTTTCCGAAATGTCTTCATTTATTCAACAAACATTTGATGCGTGCCTGCTATGTGCCAGGCACTATCCTAAGTGTTGGGAATATAGCAGTGAAAAAACAGATAAAAATTTCCTATCCTTATGAAGCTTACAACTCAGATTTTTAAAAAAGGGTAGTACAATATATCTAATATTGCAGAACTCAGTGTATTAGTGCAATCCACTTAGAAAAGTTCAATTTCCAAAAAAGCTCATGTTATGAAGCTATGAAAAAAAAAGGCATGTATTTTTCCCTTTAAACAAAGACAATCAGATAACACAGAAAATAATGCACACCGCCTCTCTTGATTTTCTCATAAAATTGTAATGCTTGGCATATGAAGAAATGTGAAAGCCCAAAAAACAACACAAATTTATGAGAATAAGTCCTTCCTCCCTCTAGGGAGGAGCGCCAAAAGAGACCTCATAAAATATCTTCTCTATCACAGCACAAAGGAGGCTGGGGAGGGAGGGGGGAGGCATGTTTTAGCCCTTGTTTTTTTCCAGAGGAGAGAGCACAGAACGGTTAGGGAGGTGAGAATAAGAAGTAAGGAGGCAGAATAGGGAGATGGGGCAGAGGGTAGGACAGGATGGCAATAAGGTGCTTTGCATTAAAAATATGAAATAATGAATGAAAACACCAGCAACAGCCCCCATCCCCTTTGATGCTCCACCCCAAAACTCTCTACATATTTTAACCAATGCACCTCCTTACATTTGTTATTCCTGTGACCATCACCTCACCTGACTGTGAACTACCTGAGGGCTGGGACTGTCTTGTTCATTTCGGAATCCCCAGAAAATAGCACAGTCCTTGGCGCACGATGGGCAGCTGAATAAATACTTGCGGAAAAACAGGAGCAAATACTAACAACACTAACACTCAGCGTTAGCTGTGTTGCTGCATTAACTCATTTAAACCACGAGGAAAAAGAACGACTGGGGAGTGTGAAACGGTAGGTGTAAACTGTTTTTGTAATTCAAGCAAGGTGTAGTGCTTTCAAGTTGCCGGACCCTTGCGTGTTCTACGGAGCAGGCACTACAGAAGACCTGCAAGACTGGGGTGGAGGCCTGGAGAGGCAGAAAAGTACAGCAGTGTAGTCCAGCCAAAGGGGCACGTGTCAGAGCAGCAAAGGCGCGCTGCAAGCTTATTTTGAGGCTTCAGAAGGTAAAATGATTTGAGAGGTGACGCCCCTGGAGAAGGCATCACGACAGAAGCAATGAACCAGATCTGGCCACCAGTTTACCAGGCTCCCGCTGTGAACAAGTTCCCGACTTAGGCAAAGGATCAGTTATGTATGCCCCTAAAGGAACACCAGAGCAGGGAACCCGAGCAACTCGGTCCCGACGTCCCGGCACGCAACCTCCCGGCAAGCTCTCCCCCAAGGCCCCCCCCGCCCCCGGCCCCGCGCCAGCCCCACCGCGCAGGCGCGACGCGCACGCCGCGGGCGGCTTCTCCACTTCCCTGGCCCCGCCCCATCCCGAGCAGAGCCGCAGAGCCGGGCCGCGTCTCGCAGTGCGCATGCACTGACCGTGTCGTTATCGACGTCTCCGAGGCAGATCGCGTGCGGGAAGAGGCTCCCACTAAATTCCAGAGCGACGCGCTGCACGTAGCTAACCGACCTCATCGCACTTGCAAGGGCCGAGGGACCGGGGAGCCCCGCTAAATGTTCCCCGAGCCCCTCCCGAGAGCCGCCCGAGCGGAAGGCCAGCCACAGCGGAAAGTTACGTCACCGCCTGAGCCTCCAATCGCGGCCTTCGTTGCTTAATCTTAAAGAGGAGGTGGGTCTTCCGAGCCCTGTGGGCGTGGGGGCGGGCTCACCCGGCTCGACGTGATTGACAGGGGCCTGGGCCACTCCTTTCCTCCGGAGCTCCACAGAGCAGGGGTAGACCAACCCTGACGGGGGCCGGTCTATTCCCCAGGCAACGGGTTCTCCCGGTTCTCCAACCCAATAACCTTGACCTCTTTTGTTGCCTAGCGATGTGGATTCCCAGCCATCACACTAAACCATAGAATCATAATAGTCGTAATTACGGACAACTGTATGGTTTCCAACAGTGTTCTTCTTATTTTTTTTTTTTTAATGATATAAGGAGGGGCCCCTGGGTGGCTCAGTGGGTTAAAGCCTCTGCCTTCGGCTCAGGTCATGATCTCAGGCTCTTGGGATCGAGGCCCACATCGGGCTCCCTGCTCAGCGGGGAGCTTGCTTCCTCCTCTCTCCTCTCTCTCTGCCTGCCTCTCTGCGTACTTGTGATCTGATCTCTCTGTGTCAAATAAATAAATAAAATCTTTAAAAAAATATAAATGATATAAGGGGCCCTGAAAACAATGTAGTTTATTGAACCGGCATTTAGAAAAACAGAATGAATAGAAAATACCGAGTGATTCTCGAGTAGTGAATATTCTTTCTGTGAAACCTTTGTTTCACTTGTGTATATTTATATATGTGTATTTTATATACTGACTTATGTGAAAAAGGATTTTTCAATGGTGTGTGTGTATGTTTTTGTGGTCAGTAGTTTAAAAACCACTTGCAGAGAAGCATGCATGTTTCTTTTTTTTTTAAGATTTTATTTATTTATTTGACACAGAGAGAGAGAGATCAGATCACAAGTAGGCAGAGAGGCAGGCAGAGAGAGAGGAGGAAGCAGGCTCCTTGCTGGAGCAAGGAGCCCGATGTGGGCCTCCATCCCAGGACCCTGAGATCATGACCTGAGCCAAAGACAGAGGCTTTAACCCACTGAGCCACCCAGGCGCCCGAGAAGCATGTGTTCTTATATATTGTTTCACGTAATCAGCACAACAACCCTGAGCCCTTGTATTATTATTCCAATTTTTGGGATGAGATAAACAGGTTCAGCAAGATTAAGTAACAAAACAAAAAGTTGTAGAGATGGGACACAAACCAAGATCATTTGATCCAAAACCCCAGCTCCTTTCTACCATTAATGCCATAGTTCCTAGGAAAGTCCTTGGGCTGGAAGTCAGGGTTACTGAAATTTTGCATCTGCTCTGCCCTGTGCCCTCCCCCTCCAGACAAAGCTTTTGCCTCCCTGCCTCAGTGGCCTTACAATGTAGTGTAAATAGGACATCACCATCATTCATGGTTGGCCTCTTAGGAAACCTTTCATATTGAATTGAGTCCAGTCTTTCTTCAGGGTGCCTCATCAATCAGGGCATCAGAGTCTAATAGTTGTGGGGCGCCTGGGCGGTTCGGTGGATTAAGCCTCTGCCTTCAGCTCAGGTCATGATCTCAGGGTCCTGGGATCGAGGCCCATATCGGGCTCCCTGCTCAGTGGGGAGTCTGCTTCCCCCTCTCTCTGCCGGTCTCTGCCCACTTGTGATCTCTCTCTCTCTGTCAAATAAATAAATAAAATCTTTAAAAAAAAAAGTAATAGTTGTAAAATTCTGCAGGTGTTCAATACATTTTAAAGTTTAGGTCTGCAGGTTCAGGCCAGTTTATGCACTGGTTTTTCAGGAGTCAACGTTGTGAAAATAAGGATATGCACCTCACTTGGGGAGGCTGGACTAGGGGATGGTCCTGCTTTCTATATCTGGACATAGTGGGAGAAGGTACTGGAGGACAGGACTTTTTTGCTTGGGGGTGGAGGTGGGGGTGGCACATTTTGTCCCAGAGGTACCAATAGATCCATCAACCAGGTAAGATGAGAACAAGGAGGGCGCCTGGGTGGCTCAGTGGGTAAAGCCTCTGCCTTCGGCTCAGGTCATGATCTCAGGGTCCTGGGATCGAGGCCTATTTGGGCTCTCTGCTCGGCAGGGAGCCTGCTTCCCCCTCTCTCTCTGCCTGCCTCTGCCTACTTGTGATCTCTGTCTCTCTCTCTGTCAAATATATAAATAAAATCTTAAAAAAAAAAGAGAGAGAACAAGGAACAGCAAACAGAACAGTAAACAGGAAGCCATCCAGACAAATACTGGGACTGCACATACACTCAAGTTTCTGGTCTTGGTGGCATACTGTGGGCCTGGCCAGGTCCATTCAAAGACCCTGTATCACACAGGTAGGTGAACCTGGTGCTTTCAGTACATGATCTCATTATGGAGGGGTTGCTTGCAACCTTATCTGCTCTACCATATCTCTGTCCTCTATTCTAGCTCACACCTTGAGCTTCAGCATAGGTTTTAAGGGACGGAGAAACAAAAGCCAACTTAAAAATGTTTACCTCTAAATGTAAAGTCAAATCATTACTGAATTATGTTTCTTTTCATTGTTACTTCTCTATTGTTTTCTCTTTTTCTAGCCTTTTGAATGAAATCATAAAATAAATAAGTAAATTCATAAATAACCCAGGACAAAATAGATGAGGACCACCGGGTTCCGCCACCAAGTGCCCTGACCTGACCCAGTTCTCTGAATTCAAAACCTGGCCCAGCATATCACAGTGCCTTAGTTTTATCTTCTTCAGTGGTTGCGTTTCTTGCTCTTGACCCTTCTGTGCCAGGGGTTGCCTGTTAATGTTTGTCCTGTAGGTCCTGTCGTTATGATGACATTATGTCCCATGACAACTTGGATACCATGCCTTTTGGCTTTTGTCAAGAGAACCAAATAAATTTAGAAAGGGAGCTCCAAGAAATATGACACGGATTCAATCTTTCTACTCTCCCCACCTTGCATCAGTTACTTTAACTGCATTGTGTGTTACATTCTTAGTAAGTGGAACACACTAGGTGTCCCAGAGCCATGTGGACAGATCCCTGGCTCCACAAGGGACACCCCTGTTCTTGACCCTTTCTAATGGGATGGTTGGTGGGTCTCCACTGACACCATCTCTAGAGCTCATCTTTTTTAAGCCAAGCTCTCTTTGAGCATGGGTGTTGGCCTACTTCCCAAAACGGCCTCACCAGGCCATCTTTCTGGTTAGATGACATGGGTAAAGTTGTGTGGGTGGCATATTCTCAACAACCAGCCAAACGACAGCTTCATTTGAAACCTGCTATGGGAAGGGAGGGGGGTGTTAAGTGGGAAGCACCTCCACGGAGATTCTTTGTCCATTTCTTCCTCCAAGAGTAGACAGAGGGGTCCAAGTTCTGTCTGCCTAGGATGGCTAGGTAAGAAACAGGAGCTTTAAGACTCTTTCTACATGGGAAGCCCAGAGCCACTCACCATCTTGGGTGCAGGGGTTCCTAATGGGTTCAGTTTGAGATTTCTTCATTCCCCTTTCCTCTCTAATCTACAGTGTACTTTAGCACGCTAAAGGTCCTGAGAAGACCCCAAGTACAGAAATCTGTTGTACTTGACTTACTCGACCCAGAAATTAGGCAGAACACCACTGTGGGCAGCCCTGCTCTGAAATGCATTATTCAGAGCTCTCCTTTTGAGGCCCACTCACTTCCTCATGCGATGGCTATGTCACAAAGGATCACCCACTCTGGGAAGCTTTGATCTTAGAGCCTGTCAGGTTGTCATCTGGTTTTGTTTTGTTTTGTGTTAAAAAGATCTTAAGTAATCTCTACGCCCAATGTGGGGCTGAACTCACAACCCCCGAGATCAAGAGTTGGATGCTCTACTGACTGAGGCAGCCAGGCGCCCCAGGGGGTTGTTTACTAGCTCTTAACTGAAGGGTGAAGAGTAGTCCTTCACTGTGTCTAGAGTCCAAACTTGAGGAAAGAAAGGATGATGAAAATGTTGCAGAACTAGATGGACATGATGGTGGTACAACAATGTAATTGGACTAAATACCACTACAATGCAGTGTAAATGGTTATTTTGGCATTATTTATTTGATATATAATATATATAATTAATAAATTATATCAAATAATTATTTCATATTATGAAAATGGTTAATTTTATGTTCTGTAAATTCCACCTCAATAAAAAAAAATACAATTTTATGTGTGAACTAGTGACAGTTGGAACTTGCGGCCTTGGGGGGAGGGGCGCAGGATAGGACCAGTGCGCTCACCTGACCAGAGAAGTCTGGAAGTTCACAAAGGCGTTTTTTTCTTTTCTTTTCTTTTAATTTTATTTATCTATTTGACAGAGAGAGAGATCACAAGTAGGGAGAGAGACAGGCAGAGAGGGGGAAGCAGGCTCCCTGCTGAGCAGAGAGCTCGATGCGGGCCTCCATCCCAGGACCCTGGGATCATGACCTGAGCCAAAGGCAGAGGCTTAATCCACTGAGCCACCCAGGCACCCAAGGCATTTTTTCCTTGATCGACCCTCCTCAGAACCACTTTGTGAATCTTTCATTCTTACTTTGCCTCCCAAATTGGCATAGTGTTGTCATTATATGCTAAATAAGGTTTTACTATGATCCTTAGATTTTATAATTGAGGACAGTGGGTGGTGCATTCAAGCTATCTGAGGCTGGCAAACAGCTGGGGAACTCCAGCCAGAAAATAGCAATAATGATTTCCAGAAAGAGGAGAAGTTCTCCTAAGTAGGATCTCTTGGGCTTTATTCAACATGGTCCTTAACCCCTTTTCATTTCGACTTCAGGTTATAAGGCTCTGAGAAGTTCTGCATTTAGAAAGGGAAGAAACATGGTAGACAGAAGATGGGAGATTCCACTTTTTTTTTATATAAGATTTTATTTATTTGACAGAGAGACACAGCCAGAGAGGGTACACAAGCAGGGGGAGTGGGAAAGAGAAGCAGGCTCCCGCTGAGCTGGCAGCCTGACATGGGGCTTGATCCCAGGACCCCGGGATCATGACCTGAGCTGAAGGCAGCCACTCAATGACTGAGCCACCAGGGCGCTCCTAGATTCCACTCTTTTAAACGAAGGGAGATGCACACTTCCCTCCTTTGACGGTGGTGTGGCTGGTATCAAGAGTCAAGTTAAGGCAGGCAGGGCAGGGCCCTGCAGGGTTTTGTGGACCTCAGTATGGGTTCTGATCTAACTGGGATGGAAGTCATCGATGGGTTTTAAGCCATTGGACGGGAGACCCAGCTGGAGGTGAGTGATGTTGGGGAGGGGGTGCTAGAGCGGAGAAGGGAAAGACGGGAGATCAAATTTATAGAACTTGATGTGAGGATCGGCACCGACCTTATGTACAAATCTGCATTAACAGCTAGCAGTATTGGTTGCTACTGGTTTTCCTTACTCAAGCACAATCTTTCCATCCCAGAGGATTTAGAGTGTTGGTGAGGAAACGTTCAACTGACGAGGATATGAACTTGAGCATGGTCCAGAGCGGAGTGGAACACGAGACGTCTGTTTTTAATCCTGAAGACTTCTGGCCACTTAAGTAAAACATCTTCACAGTACGGTTTTAATGTTACACCAACCAAGGCTTATCCAGCCCCAGGCTTCTATGGAAGTGCGTTTGTTTTAAATTCCTGGAATCCCACGGAAGCTGGAAGGAACCTTAGGAGTGTTTTGTCCACTCCCCTATTCTTGCAACTAAGGAAATAGGCTCGACTTGCCCAAGGTCACGTGAGCCTCCCAGCAGGTTTGGATGTGTTCCAGCTTGCTCATATTCCAGGCAGACCCTTCTCTTTAACCTGAGCCTTGTTTTCCTCATCTGCAAAATGGGGGTGTTAACTCCTTTGGAGGATGGTTGCAAGGATTAAAGTTAAACTCATGCAAAGCTCTTGGCTTAATGCCAGGCTTGTACATCCAAGGTGCTTCACGAGGGTTAGCTACTGTCGTTGGCTGCAGGGGCAAGATGGATCTTTCAAATATCAGAAAGACCCAGAAGCACAGGATTGTGTGAACTCAACAAGAGCACAAGTCAGGTCATGACCAAATTTCAGCTCTGGCTCATGGCACCAGCGATGACTTGGTGAAACTTTCACACAAATTCATCTTCCTCAGTAAAAGCATGGAGAAACTTATGGAACTGTACAGGGCCGTGGGTAGACAGACTACCTCTACCACTGGGCAGGAAGGACAGCTCACACAGGAGGGAAGAGGGCTGAGGCCCCAGACGGAGGCTCTAGCCTGCAGCCACGACCATGTACACAAAACACGAGACTTGTGCCCCTTGGCTTCTCCCAGGGCCCCGAAATGCTACAGGAGCCAAAGGTTCACACACAGAAAAAAGTACAAGCTCTTTCCTACTAATGCCTGGAGGCAAGCTGGAAAGCAGGCCTGAGCGAGTGCCAGAGCTCCCCGGCCTGGCGGAGGTTCCTCCTTAACCGTGTCAAAGGTGTCTCATCTGGAGGGTTGCTAACCAGGATTTTTACCTTGAGAAAGCAAGCTCCTGCTTTCAGCTAGATTACTTGCCTCTACTGGATCAGGCGGTAGACCAATATACCCCCAAAACACACGAGTGGTCCCAGTACTTTATGCGTTTGTATTTGCCACCTCCTCGGTGTTAGGGAAGAAAAGCAGAGCTATGAAAAGCCGCCTGGCTGTGGGGCGGGGGCGCTGGGAACCCATGGGAGGCTGAAGGCATCGTCCCACTGCGGTCCGTGTGGCACCCAGGGGGAGGCCCTGCGTGCCGGCCAAGTTCACGGAAGGCTTCATCAGCTGCCTCACTCTCGGCAGGGCTGCAGAGGAGGGCAGGCCACTTCCTCAGTTTTGACCCAAGTGTAAGCCACCACGCCTGCCCTCTGAGGCCAAACAGAAAGGGCTGCCTGACACCCAGGTTTGAATTCCACTTTATTGCTCAAGCACAGAACTTGAGGTAAGCCTGGACCTTCAGCAACGTGCAGAGAAGAGGCTGAGGGGATTGGGGACACGATCTGGCTGAGAAGGGAAACTGATCGAGAGGGAAATACTGGTGGGGGGGGCGGGAGTGGTCACGGGGACACCAGAAGACAGCTCAGCCATACCATCTGGGGTGAGGACGGGAACAGAGAGAGCAGGAGTGGGCACAGCAGTGGTTCTCCCCATGCCCCCAGCACCCACATGGAGGCCCCGAGTTTGGGAGCGGACTGGGAAGAGGGAAGGACGAGGGAAATGGCTGCCCTGGAGTCTCCCCCTCCACCCTGGCTTCACATCAGAGCCCGCGCAGCATCCCTACCACTCACTCCCTTCTACCATCTGAAAAATGGACACAGCGAACAGAAGCAGCAAAATAAATTAACGTTCTGATGAGTGTGCGTGTGGATGGACATCCGTTCACATGTAATGGGGGACGGGGGAAGGGAAGAGGGGGTGACACCACCTAAAATGATCCCCCAGCCTACTCCTTTCCCCCTTCCCCCAAAGCCACCATCTAACCAGGTAGAAAAATAAAGGTCTAATTCACTCAAAATTCTTCAGTTTTTACAAAACTAACAGGGTAGAGGAGGGGAGGGAGCAGGGGAGGCAGGCAGCCGCGGGAGGAGGGCTGGGCAGAGGCTATGCTTCCGTTTCCACCTGAGGCTGGCTCCCTGCCACGTTCTTCTGCTCCTCCTTCATCTCTGTGTCAGCAGGATGGTCTCCTGCGGCTTCTGCTGCCTTGGCCTGGGAGAAAGGAGGAGACGAAGGGGCTGAGCTCGTTCTCCTGCAGCCTAGGCCTCTGAGGAGAAAGGGGACTTTCGTTCCGTGTCCCCACTCCCACTTGCCGGCACGAGCCGAGGTGGTGACTGGCTGTGTTCACCTGCCACACGGACACGTCAGCTCTGTACCCCACACACTCACCCCCCCAAGTCAGACGCACACTGGCTTCTAACAGAGTAACGCCGACACGGCCAACTCCCTCTCTGCGTCCTAAAGACACACGCACACGAGGAGATGTTTACAGGATCCCTGAGCGCGACACTACTTAGAAGTGCACTTGTCCAACACGGTAGTGACGACCCCGTGTGGCTCCCGAGCACCTTACTAAGATTAGGCCAGACAGATGGTTTTTTTAAAGTACAAGATAATATGGTGGTTTTCCAGAGACTGACTTTTAAGTCTGAAAAGTAAATAAATACAATTTAAAAACATTACACGTTGCAGTATTTGGACATCTTGGGTCAACGAAATATTAAAATTAATCTCCCCTGTGAAAGTTCACTTTTTAGTACGGCTACTCAGAAAACTGGAAATCACTGTACAGTGTGCGTTCTGTTTCTATTCAACAGTGCTGGTTTCCAACACCGGAGATTAACAGGGACTGGGAAAAACAGGCGGATGTGTGCTTTAGGACGGAACCCCATCAGCACAGTGAAGAACGTGAAAGCTGCTGATGTAAGATAGTCTTGTAGGGATGATATGAAGAAAGTATAATGTACAAAACTGGTAGGACATGTTGCCTTTTATCAGGGAAGAGGAAGCAGACCACCTGCTCGGGCATGTGTATTATTTACTGGAATCATCTAAACACTGGTCACATCCAACTGCATCTGGGTGGTGGGACAGACTTTTTATTACATGTTCTTGTGCGGTTTCAATAAAAAGATGTAACTATATTACCTATTTAAACATAGGCTTTAAAAACCTACGTTTTACTTTTTTAAAGACCTACGTTTTAAGCAGGCACAGAGAACGGAGTTTGGGAGGCACACCCAGCGCTACCAACTCCTGGCCGGTAGGGCTTGCAAGGGGGTTTTTAGCTGTGATCACGGAGGAACCGGGGCCCCCCGACAGCAGTTTTTGCCAAGGGCATGTACATATCACCGCTCCAGGGACAAGGGCAGCGCCGGGTATCCAGGCGTGGCATGCACAACCAGAGGCGAAGAGCCACGACAGCTGGATCGGGCGCAGGGACAAGAGTTTGGTCCCCACCGTCCCCCGTGCTGAGCCTTACCTTGCTCTCCTCCTCGGCCAGCCTCTCAAACATGTTGGCGTAGAGCTTCTTCTCCCGTGCGAGCTGCTTGCGAATCCGCTGCTGGCAGATGGCCAGCTGGGCCTTGGCGGCTTTGTTGCTGGGGTAGAGCTGCAGGACCTTCTGGAAGTCAGCCCGTGCCAAGTCAAAGTCATTCACTGCCAGGTGGGCCTCTCCGCGGCGGAAAAGGCCCTTCTCGTTGTTGCTGTCCAGTTCCAAGGCCTGAGGACGCAGAGAGGAAGCAACAGGGAGACCTGAGCCCCTGCGGCCTCTCTGGCCGAGACAGGGTTCCGGAGGGAGTCCTCAGAGGACCGGGCAGAACACACACCACCGGCTCCACCTCAGGAAGGAGTCTTGGAGCATGTCATGGAAAAGACCAAGGTCTAGAAAGGAACCCCAGTTAGTCCTGGGCTTTCGATGAAAGAGAAAGACCCGAGACAACATTTCTATTCTCTCCAGAATAAAGCAGGTACTCAAGGAGGGACAGGCTAGGAATCACAGAAAATATAGCGGTTCTTCCCCTCCCATGGCTCCTCGACCTCCACATCAGCTGCCTCCTTCCAACTAAAGCCAAGGTGCTTGCTTCTCGAAGCCCTTGCCTCCGGGCCCTTCATCTCCAGGCTCCCGCTGGTCCCACTTGCTACTCCAGCCCTACCCTAGTCCCCCAGGCCAAGTTTCAGACCCGTGGTGGCTCACCCAGCAAGCCTGTGAATGTTGCTCCCGAGCCCTCTTGAGAGGAGCCTCACCTTGTTACAGCTCTCGACGGCTGCCGAGAAGGCCTGTAGCTTCAGATGACACATGGCCAGGTTGAGGTGGGAGGCCAGCCGAAGGGCTTGGGCCTTCTGGGCGTCCTCGTTAGAGAAACTGGACTCATATTCCAGCCAGGAGACAATCTTCTTGTACTGCAGTAAAGCTTGCTTGTACTTGCCTTCCTAGAAAGGGAGGGAGGCTCAGGCACCAGGCTGTCATCCTTGGTAGCTATCAGTGACACAGGGGCGAGGGAGGCCCGCCTCCCCCGCCCCCGCCCCCCGCAGGACCAGCCAGCTCCGATATGCTGGGTGAAGGGGGTGAAGATTGCAGGTGCTCCCCGTGCCCTCCTGGGAGTGTCCTCAGGGCCCCGGATGCTGGCTCACCTTGAAGTACACGGTGCCCCGCTCTTTCACTATGGTGCTCTGTTCCAGCTTCTCCTCAGAGTTCATCTCCCAAGACTCCTTGGCCTGCCACACCCCAAGGGAGAAACAAAGTTGTCAGCTACCCCAGAGCCATGTACCGGGACTTGACTTCAGGACAGAGAGGACCTCGAGCAAACTCACCTTCTCGAAACTCTTGAGGTGCACCTCGTATTTCAGCTCAGCATTTGGCGGGATCTGGAACTTTTCCTTCCCTGCGTTGCCAAAAGCATAGCTGTGGGGGCAAAACAAACAAACAAACAAACAAAAAACTAGGTCACCGCAGCCACACTTAATCTGCTCCACACTGAAAAGGCTTCCTGTCTGTTTCCTGCGAGGCACCTCCCCATCCCGAGACTTGGTTCAAATGTTTCCTGTTTGGCAAAATCCTCCCTGACCTCTTCACACAATTAGTTGGTCTCTTAGCATCTTCCATATGCTTCTACCTCAAACTAACAGTGGAATGATGACTAACTTACTAATTACTAAATCTCACTGACAAGAGTCCCTAGAAGGCAGGAATGATTTTTCTTTTTTTTTCTTAAAGATTTTATTTATTTATTTGACAGAGACATCACAAGTAGGCAGAGAGGCAGGCAGACAGAGAGAGGAGGAAGCAGGCTCCCCGCTGAATGGAGAGCCCGATGCGGGCCTCGATCCCAGAACCCTGAGATCATGACCTGAGCCGAAGGCAGGGGCTTTAATCCACTGAGCCACCCAGGTGCCCACGTCTTTTGAATACCTCAGAATTTCCAGCCCTATGTCTGGAATGTAACAGGTGTTTCAATTCATTAATGACGGAGTATGTTTAGTAAGAGACGATGATTTTGACACTAGTAGAGGAGATGTGGAGCGGCCATGACTGAAAAGATCAGGCTGTGATTCCAGATGTGGCTAGCTGTGACCACGCCCCCAAACACAAAGAGATCACACGCGTGCCAGACTCGCAGGGACAGCTACTGAGGCTGCGGGGGTGGCGAACGCACACAGAGAAGAGATACAAAACAGCTAGTTGTGCGACTCATTGTGGACACGTAGATCTCTGACCTTGGGTCACCCACCTGCTCTACAAAGCGCCCACTCCTCACCTGGGCCTGAGGTACACAACGGAACGTTCTCCTTTTTCCATGCGCTGAATGGCTTTCTCCAGCCCGCAAGGCAGGTCCAGGCTCTCCCCCTCGCCAACCTCAAAGCGGAGCTCCCGCCGGTCAAACACGTGGTCCTTGTAGTACCCTTCCAGTGCAACTGGCCCGAGAAAGAGGCAGTGTGCCAGGGATGTGAGCAGGCAGGGGGCTGAGGGAGCAGGCTTCCCTCCATGACCTCATCGCTGTCTGCCCCTGAGGTGCCCCTGTCGAACGGTCAGAGCTGGAGGGATGGCAGGAAGGCACGGTCCAATCCCTCAGGCCTCAGACGAGCTACTCGGGTCAGAAAAGGAAGGGACTGGCCCAGAGCCACCCAGGGCCCAAGTAACCCGAATCGGAATCCAAACCCCAGCCTGTGCCGTCTCACCCTCCACGATGGCGCCCTCGTTGGGCCTGGCGTAGCCTTCGCCCCTAGTCCGTATTCTCCGGATGATTCCTCCATCTTCTTCTTCTGTCAGGTCTTCTCCCCTAAACTCGAATAACTCAATCTGTGGGATGAGACACAAGACGACACAACTCCTTGCAGCATTTCCCCCGTGAGCAGAAGAGTCCCTGGTCATCGACAGACCAGGCCTGAGCACAAGGGAAGCCAAACCAAGAGTGGACAAAGTGGCACTTCTGGTAAGTTCTGGGAGCTCTAGTCTCAACTTTGGTAGCGGTGGGCAGGTCACAGATTTTGCTGACCTCAGGAGGTCAATCTCTTTACTACCTGCTCCACACAGGAAGGACATGCTCCAACCAGGCCTAACCCAGCCGTCTCACAAGGCCCATATGGTAGGCAGCGGAAATGACCCAACAACTTTCGACAGTCTCTCGAACATTCTTCAAGCATCCACCAAGGAAGGCTTAGCCGTTCTGATGGCCGAATGGTGTCAAGTTCCACCTCTCACTGAAGGCTTTCCTCACTCCCTCGACCCATGGTGAGGCATCTCTCCCCTCCTCTGATTTCTAAAGCACCGACATTCTATGCTGTCATTTACAACCATACAGATTCTGACCTTCTGACTCCTCTCAGTCAAAATTATAACCCATCTCTGGGCACCCATGCCCCAACCCTGACCCCATTTCAAGTCTGAGGAGGGGTCTGTGGCCACCTCTTGCCCACCTAAACTCTCTGGCAGCCGCAGGCTCTGTGCACAGCAGAGCCAGCTACCCTCTCCAGGTCCCTTCCTCCCCTAGCCAGGCCCTTAGCCTTGGCTACATTGTCTCCAAGCAGCAGGAAGCGCTGGAGGACAGCCAGCCCCCGGGCGGAGAGCAGCCTGGCTCTTTGCCTTGCTCTCTGTGCCTGCACACTCACCTCAAACACAAGTGTGGCGTTGGGGGGGATTTTCGGAGGGCTGCCTGCAGAACCGTAGGCATACTCTGGTTTGCAGGTGATGTGGCACACTTCTCCTACTTTCATGGTTGCTACAGCAATGTCCCAAGCTTTAATGACCTCCCCTGTAGGTACAGAAAGCAAACAGGTCCTCCTTGGCAGGGATCTGACCCTGGGGCTCAGACACTGGCTCCAGAAACCTTTATCACACCACACCCACAGGGAAGCTATACACTGCAGAAATGAGACCAGGGAGGTAGAGAACCTGGTTGCAGTAAGCGCTGTCAGGTCTTGGACCTCTTAAAAAAAAAAAAAAAAGAACAAGAAAAAGACTCAACTCCAGAACAAAGGAGTTCAAGAAACAAGACAAGCCACCCCAGAAGAGGAATTGAGGTGTTCAGAGGTGATCGGGGAAGGTGAGATAGAGATCAATACGTTCTAGGAGAGAGGAAGAAAAAAAAAAAGTTAATGGAAGGGTAATTCACGTGTTGTAACAGACCATTCCTCCTTCTGCTTCTGAGAGTATGGTTTCTGCTTGTGACAGCTCCCACCCTCCTCAGGACCGATGCTACCAACCCACTAACCACGCACCTACCTTTGCCCAGGTCAAAGGAGAATCTGTCCTTGCGGTCCAGACTGGAGTCGAACTTGGTGCCATCCAACAGCCAGCCAGTGTAGTGGACAAAGACACGGTCCCCAATCATGGGCATCTCTGTGCCCGTGCCCTCTCGCTTGATGACCTGGGAGGAAGGCAGAGAACGTGAGTGTACCCAGGTGTGGGGCAGAAAAAGCCCCCAAAGCTGCCTGCACACCTCTGATGGAAACACAGGGGGATTCTTCTGCCTCCTTGGAAGCAAAGGGACCAAGCCTCAAATGATTCCAACACAAGGTTTGGCTAGATGCCAACGGACACCCCCACTGACTGCTCCCCTCCATCTTTCTTGAGGTACAACAGGACATGGTTTGAAAGCTAGAGGCAAAGCAAGTTTTTGCTGTATGTTCTTATGCAAGTCAAGCGCTCTATTTGTAAACTAGTAATAATAATCCCTATCAGGGTTGAAGAATTAAATTGGCGGAAAGTTGAAGATGATTATTATCAGCGGCAAATGGGGAAGCATTTACGCTAGGTTTCCTCATCCTTCCTAAATGTTGGGGTCATCAGATCCAGATCTGGTTTGTGGATAAGAGAAAAATAAGAATGTGAATAACAAACAGAAGAGCAGCAGAAGAGAGCACCCCAAAAGGGGTGCAGAAAATACCAGGTCACTGAGGAGCACAGAGGCACTCACTCAGGCCCTAAAACTCTGATCTGGGACGTGAACATTTTTCTTTTTTTTTTTTTAAGATTTTATTTATTTATTTGACATAGACAGAGATTAGATCACAAGTAGGCAGAGAGGCACGCAGAGAGAGAGTGGAGGAGGCAGGCTCCCCACTGAGCAGAGAGCCCAATGTGGGCCTCAATCCCAGGACCCTGAGATCATGACCTGAGCCGAAGGCAGGGGCTTTAACCACTGAGCCACTCAGGCGCCCGGACATGAACATTTCTGACTGGTAGGCTAGTGAAGTCTTTTATTTGAGGGCTGGAACATTTCTTAGGAACCTCAACAAGCTCTGCTTCTCTTCTGAACTTTGTGATAGGTGATGAGGAGACTCCATAGGTCACCTGGTTAAGTATGTGGTTACCTCCTAACGGAAAGCCTGTATGACAGAATGGACAGGGGACTCAAGGACTAGAAGAGCAAAGGGAAGGGATGGAAGATAAAAAGGGAAAGGACCCCTCTGGGAATAATAACCCTGTAGAAATCACGAGGGCACTGGAGAGATTATGGGAATCCACACGCCCACTGGAAGAGCAGCCTAAGATGCCAAGATCTAGGGCAAAATCAGGAGCGTTTCTGGACCAGATATGGGCTCCCCCAGGTCTCTAGCCCTGCCCCGGCCTCACACACACGTGTGGAACGGAGTGGGAAGTCAGGATAAAAAGAAATACTGGATGAGGGGGAGGCATGAAACTCAGCCGAGAATTTCGCCATCCTGTACTCTGCAGAACCTGCTCTGAAGCACCATCAGTCTTCCCGACCCAGGTCAAGATGCCCTGCCCCTTGAGTGTTGGACCCCTCCCCTTCGCTCCTCCAAGGCTCCCAGCAAAGCACCTCCTGCCCGCCCCACACCCCTTGCCCCAACTCCCGAGGGGGAGGGCGAGGTGGGAGGGCAACTACAGGTCCCGGCATGCACCGCTCCTGGTTTTCCCGGGGCCGGGGGGGGGGAGGGGGGCCAGCATGGCTGAGCGGGTGACCTAGTTGGGTCCACGCAGCCTTTAGGAAGGGGGTCACCAAGGGGACGGAGGGCGCCAGCAGCTTTCTCGTGGCCCGGCTCCGGGCGCCAAGTCGTACAAAGGCCCCGGGGCCAGGAGATCACTCCGGTGACCCGCTTCAGATCCTAGCTAATGTTTCACCGCCCGCGGGAGCCCACATCTCACCGCAGCGCCGGCGAGGACGGCCAGGGACTTCCCGGCTGCGGCCGGCGGCCCGGCTGGGGTCGCGGGGCCGGGAGAGGGGACGTGCGGGAGGGGCGGCGTCGGGGCGGGAGCGG
>LNAC01000241.1:1050586-1084451 GCA_002007465.1 Ailurus styani | reverse complement strand
ATATATATATATATATATATATATATATATATTGGAGTCCTTGCTATGTGCCTGGCACTGTACTGCTGTTGTATGCAAGCTGTCCCATTTAGGTACATCATTTACCCTATTATAGATGAAATTGCAATGCTCTAACGTAATTGGATCATTCATTATAGTCCTTTCTGATGGCGCCTAATGGGAAGGGGATGCGGAAGAAATAGGACCGTTTCCTCCAGCAATTTACAGCAAATGACTTTAGTCGCAACCAACACCACTCATTAGATGACGGGGGATACCCTCAGAGGGTATGGGGGGATAAATCTATTTCTTTTCTATGCATCCCTTGGTAGAGTAAGAAGTAACAGTGTGGAGGTTTTCCAAAACTCCAGGAGACAGGGGTGGTGGGTAAGGTGCTGGCTGGGTAGATTGGCAGTTATTTTGCTGTCGGTTTTTATGTACTTGGCTATCCCAACGTGTGCTGATTTGTTTGTTTCTTTCTTGGATTTTATTTATTGATTTATTTTAGAAGGGGGGAGAATCTCAAGGGGACTACACGCTGAGGGAGGAGCCCATCCCTGGGTTCAAACTCAGGACCGGGAAATCGTGACCTGAGCTAAACCCAAGAGTTGGACCCTTAACTGGCTGAGCCACCCAGGTGCCTGCGCGCTAGTTTCTTTTGTTGCTGGGGCCATCTGGAGGAATGAGTTGGATGGAAAAGAGAAGGTCACCTTTAGAGGACTGCTTTTCTACGTCTTTTTCTTTATTGGAAACAAATAGCATTAAGTCTACATCTTTTAGTTTCCCTTGGCACGTATTGAGTGCTTAAGATGCACTTGCCACTGCCAGTTGGGTCACCCTGGTAGTCTTTGATCTGGAGCAGGTTCTGGGAATAGTAACATTTGTCAATGAGAGGAGTTGTGATGGTTGGGAAAGGGGGAATCTAACCCAGTGCCCACCTTTGAGTGGGTGGTTACTGAATGATGGAAAGAGGAAGGGTAGGAGGGAAAGGTTTCCAGTGAAGAAGTTTTGACTCCGTTCAGTGGATGAATACAGGAGGGACTGGGAGGTGGAAGGGAGAGGGGAGGGGTGGTACACATTGGGTTCTTGAATTCCATACCAGAACCTTATTGTTTCTAGATTTTTTCCCCCAGTTCTTCACATTATAGTCTTCTGACTGTAAAACTTACACATACTCAATGTAGAAAGTACACAAATATTTTGTTCTTTCCCTCCCTTCACTGATCCCGTTCCTAGCTATTTAATTTAGTATTCCCATTAAAGATGTTTAACAATGTAGTTATTTCCACTGGTATTGCCAATGGTATTAATTTCCACTCATTCAAAATCCTTCCAATTTTTTTCCTTTTTGGTAGAAGAAGAGAACATACTTTTTTTTTTTTTAAATCACCCACCTTATTCTGTAGATGACTCATGCTGTGGTCAGAAACTTTGTTATTGCCAAAATCAGCCTTCCTGAGCTCATCTACTTCACCTCCCTAATGCTAGGCCCATCCTTCAGACATGAAGACTCTCCTGTCTTTTAAAGTTGTCGTTTGACTTTCTTTGCCCATGCTCTTAAACATTTAAAATATAGATATATTTGAATCATTCAAAAGTATTTGAAATGAGTATATGTGTGTGTGTGTGTACATGTACACACACACACACAGTATGTAACATACCAACATGATGAACCTTGGGAATATACCACCTAGCCTAAGGATTACAACATTACCAGTATGATTTGTGTCAAAAATGTAATAGTAAACCTTACTGGGTATTTGCCCAAAGATTATGAAAACACTAATTTGTAAAGATATATGCACTCCTATGTTTATTGCAGCATTATTTTCATTCTTTTTTCTTTAATATTTTATTTATTTATTTATTTGACAGAGAGAGAGAACAGGAAAGCACAAGTAGGGGGAATGTCAGAGGGAGAGGGAGCCTGATGTAGGGCTCGATCCCAGGACCCTAGTATCATGACCTGAGTGGAAGGCAGATACCCAACCAACTGAGCCACCCAGGTGCCCCACAGCATTATTTTCAATAGCTAAATAATGGAAGTACCCCAAGTGTCAATTGATAGGTAAATGGATAAAGATGTGGTGTATTCATACAATGGAATATTAGTCAGCCGTAAAAAATGAAATCTTGCCATTTTCAACAACATGGATGGATCTAGAGAGTAATGCTAAGCAAGATAAGTCAGTCAGAGAAAGACAAATACCATATGATTTCATTCATGGGGAATTTCAGAAACAAAACAAGAGAATCTTAACTCTACAGAACAAACTGATGGTTACCAGAGGGGAGGTGGGTGGGGGAATGGGTAAACTAGGTGGAGGGGAATAAGAGTACACTTAATGAGCACTGAGTAATGTATAGAGTTGTCGAATCATTATATTGTACACTTGAAACTAATATAACACTACTACGATAACTAAACTGGAATTCTTAAAAATGTAATACCAAAAGTGTTAAGGACACTTACATAATTTCTTTCTACTTTTGGTGTCTTTTGATTGAGAAAATGCAAACTATACTACTGACTAAAACAGCTACTCCATAGTTCATAGTTCATGAAACATGTATTTATTTACTTACTTATTTTGGTGATTACTGGTTCTTTTTTTGTTGTTTTGTTTTTATTCTAGGTAGGCTCCACACCTAGCATGAAGCCCAACATAGGACTTGAACTCACCACCCTGAGATCAAGACCTGAGCTGAGATCAAAAGTTGGACGCTTAACCCACTGAGCTACCCAGGTGCCCCCAGTCCATTATCACACACTTGAAAAATAGTAGACCTTTGTGAGGTTTGCACGTAAGAGAGATCTGCATAGTGTAAAGGTTAGGTCCTTGAGCTTCAGCTGGGGTTCAGATTTCTGTTTCATCACTGAACACTCTGTGGGTCCTTGGGCAAGTTTTCTGGAGCTCTAGAAATGGGAATCATGCTAGTACCTATCTTAGAGGAGTTTTCTTTGAGGATTAAATAAATGATTAGGTGTGAAGTACTTAGAGCAGTGCCTGGCACATAGTAAGTAGGTAAGTGGTAATCACTCTGGGTACCATGTTTTATTTATTCAGCCCATTGATTGCTGGAATATGGAATAAAAGCCCAGGAGGACCCTGTCTTTGGCCCTCTGGTGGAGAGCTGCTGGTCTAGACAAGGGTTTGGGCTGGCATTTACAGGAGAGCACTTCTTTCCTGATGTTAAATCATATCTGTATGTTTTTCTGCTCTTTAACATTCAATGATGAATCTGACCATCTAATGTAACTCATTGTATCTTCACGTGCTAACATTTTGTCATTCCAAAAAGCCTGAGAGCTCTGTGAAGGTAAGGATTTGGTCTTCATATTTCCTTGGGCTCTACCATTACCTGATCTCTCTGGGGACAGGAGGACAGAACATTTAGTGGTCGTCCTGCTAAGTGAAAGAGTTCTTCTTTTTAAACATAAAATCTGATTTCCTACCACAGATAAATACATATTTTTTTGTTTTGCTCCTAGGGTGACAAAAAGCAGCTAATCTTCATCCTTCTCTATCTAGGGATGCACTGAAATTGGGCTTTGGCCTTGTTTTTCGGGGAATCCATATAGCCAAATACTTACTTTGGCATTATTTCTAGTTTCCCAAACTTGAGTGTGATTAAAGGTTAGGTGTTTGTGTAGGTTGTCATCCTGTCTAATTAACAAAACTAGAATGAGGATTATTGTTTGAGAAAAATAAAATCTTATCCTCTGTGGTCCTTGGTTGAAAGTAAATGTATATTTAATATTGTAAATGTACATTGTGATGGCCACAAGAGCAACCCAGCAGCTGACATTACTGAGAAATTAAATAATTTTTCCTTCAGTACAGGGTCAAACTTCTATAATGGGTCTGCTAACATTTTTTAATGTGTAGGCCGTAATAATGAAAAGTTTATACAAGAGCTTGCATTTATTTTTATATTCCAGAAGTTCATTCTATGTTGGTAATATCTTTAGTCACCTATTGACTTTAGTATTCATTCCTTCAGGATTTAACCAAAATGTGTATTCAGAGCATCTCTGTCTTTAACCTTTCACTTGGTGACCTTTACCCTCTCCAGAGCTGGCCACCTGCAGGGGAACTATCTGGTATTTCCTTGGGCTTACTTCCTTGGGTTTAATTTTCTCATGGAGCCCTAGTCAGGGGTGGGAATACTCACACAGATTCTGGGGTAGACCAGACAGAGAGAGCCTCATACACCTTTGGGGAGAAGGGTATCCTTTTATAAAGGGGGCCTTGGTTTCCTCCATTATTGATCAATTACTTGACATCCCAACGAGCCTCTTCCCCACGGGAAGGAAAGCTAAGGTTATGGAGAAGGTCGCTCAGCCCATCCTCAAGACCGACTCCCACTAACGCTTGCCACCACAGCTTCCTAGAAACGGCCAGTTGGTGTAAAGAGATTTCTGAGAACGTATTGGGTTCCAAGTGCAGCAGTAGGGATTGTGGGGTGCCTAGAGTCTACAACAGAATTATCCTGCCCTTGAGGTGCTTACACAGAGAAGTTAGAACAAAACTAAGGGCCGACTGGCATGGCACTGTTTCAGAGTGCAAAATGCCCAGATCTGGTACAGGGAAAGGTGTGCTGGGCAGGCCTCAGAAACAGCTAGAACTTGAGAAAGATCTTGCAAGATGGATAATAATGTATATATTTATTTATTTTTAAAAGATTGTATTTATTTGTCAGAGTAGGAGAGAGAGGGAGAGCCAGCATGCGCACACAAGCTCGGGGAGGGGCAGAGGGAGAAGCAGACTCCCCACTGAGCAGGGAGACCGATGTGGGGCTCCATCCCAGGACCCTGGGACCATGAACCTGAGCCAAAGGCAGGTGTTTAACTGACTGAGCCACCCAGGCGTTCTGAAAGATGAATAATAATATGTATTTACTTTTTTTTTTTAAGATTTTATTTATTTATTTGACACAAGTAGGCAGAGAGAGAGGAGGAAGCAGGCTCCCCGCCGAGCAGAGAGCCCGATGCAGGGCTCGATCCCAGGACCCTGAGATCATGACCTGAGCCGAAGGCAGAGGCTTTAACCCACTGAGCCACCCAGGCGCCCTGGATTTACTTTTTAAAACGTTGTGAATGTATAGCTTAATGAATTCTTACATATATGTGTATGTACCTAGCTGCCCCCCACATCAAGGTAGAACACTTCCGCACCCCACCAGCCTCCCTCGTGTCCCCTGCTCAGGCGGTCATTATCTCCATGAGTAACCACTCTTCTGACTTCTATCACAATAGATTATTTCCCTCTGTCTTTGAACAGCGTTCAAAACGAATCATATAATATGTGCTTTTTTTGGATTGGCTTCCTTCATTCCACATTATGTCTGTGAAATTTATCCATTTTATTTTATGTAGGAGGAGTTCATTAACTTTCATTGTTATATAATATTTGATTGTATAACTATATCACAATTTTCTTATCCATTCCATTGTTGATCATAGAGGGGTTGTTTCCAAGTTTGAGCTATTATTACAAAGCTTCTATGAACGTTCCTTTTTTTTTAAGATTTTTTTTAAAAGATTTTATTTATTTGACAGAGAGATCACAAGTAGGCAGAGAGGCAGGCAGAGAGATAGGAGGAAGCAGGCTCGCCGCTGAGCAGGGAGCCTGATTTGGGCCTCAATCCCAGAACCCTGGGATCATGACCTGAGCTGAAGGCAGAGGCTTAACCCACTGAGCTACCCAGGCGCCCCCTTATACGTGACCTCTAGAGACACAAGTGCTCATTTCAGTTGAATATGTACCTAAAAAATGGAATTGCTAGGTCATGGGTTTTTCTTATACTTAGCTTTGGTAATGCTGCCAATTTTCTGAAATCATGGTATCAAGTTACACTCCCACCAGTAGTGTCTGAGAATTCCAGTTCCAGCACATTCCTGCCAAAACAGGGTATCGTCAGTCCTTTTAAATTTAGCTTATCTGAGGGATGTAGTGCTATGTAATTTGTATTCCCTTGGTAATTAATGAAGTCAGATACTTTTCATATACTTATTGGCCATCAGGATAACTCATGCAAATCTTATCTCTTCTTATCTTTGGCCCATTTAAAAAGATTACATTGTCTATCTTTCTCTTACTAATTTTGGAGTTTCTATATTCCAGGTAAGATTTGCTTTGATGGGGCACCTGGGTGGCTCAGTGGGTTAAAGCCTCTGCCCTCGGCTCAGGTCATGATCTCAGGGTCCTGGGATCGAGCCCCACATCAGGCTCTCCGCTCAGCGGGAAGCCTGCTTCCTCCTCTCTCTCTGCCTACTTGCGATCTCTCTCTCTGTGTCAAATAAATAAATAAAATCTTTAAAAAAAAAAAGATTTGCTTTGACAGATATCACAATAATCTTTTTGTCTGTAGCATGCCTTTTCACTTACATAATGGTATGTTTTGGTGAATATTTTAATTTTAATGAAGTTCCATTTACTAATGTATTTTTTATGGTTAGTGATTTTCTTTAATAGACTTTACTTTTTAGAGTGCTTTTAGGTTCAAAGCAAAACCGAGCAGAAGGCACTGAGATCTCGCATAGACCACACCCCTTCACGCCCACTGTAGCCTCTTTCCATTATTAACACCCCTCACGAGAGGACTACGTTTGTTACAATCAATGAACCTACATCAACAGGTCACTGTCAGTCAAAGTTCATAGTTTACACTAGGGTTCACTCTTGGGCTCATACATTCTTCAGGTTTGGACGAATTTGTAATGATGTGTATTTACTATTACAGTAACCTACAGAGTAGTTTACTGCCCAAAAAGGCCTCTGTGTTCTGTCTGTCCATCCCTCTTTCCCCTGATAACCCCTGGCAACCACTGATCTTTTGTCTATCTCTTGTAGTTTTGTCTTTTCCAGAATGTCCCATAGTTGGGATCATACAGTAGCCTTTTTTCAGACTGGCTTCTTTCACTCAGTAATATGCATTTAAGTTTCTTCCATGTGTTTTCATGGCTGACAGCTAATTTCTTTTTAGTATTGAATAATTTTGCCTTGTGTGGATGGTCCTATAGCTTGTTTACCTGTTCAATCCTGAAGGACGTCTTGGCTGTTTCCAAGTTTTGGCAATGACATTGTTATTGAATAACTGCGTTCAATATATTGAATAACGAAATGAAGCTGTTATAAACATCCGTGTGCAGGTTTTTTTTTTTTAAAGATTTTATTTATTTATTTAACAGAGAGAGAGAGGTTATAAGTAGGCAGAGAGGCAGGCAGAGAGAGAGGAGGAAGCAGGCTCCCTGCCGAGCAGGGAGCCTGATGTGGGCCTCGATCCCAGGACCCTGAGATCACGACCTGAGCTGAAGGCAGAGGCTTTAACCCACTGAGCCACCCAGGCGCCCCGTGTGCAGGTTTTTGTATGGATATCAGTTTTAAACTCCTTTGGGTAAATCACTGTATGGTAAGAATATGTTTAGTTTTATTTATTTTTTTTATAAAATCTTTTTTTTTTTTTAGATTTTATTCATTTATTTGACACAGAGAGAGAGATTACAAGTAGGCAGAGAGAGGAGGAAGCAGGCTCCGTGCGGAGCAGAGAGCCCGAAGCAGGTCTCGATCCCAGGACCCTGAGATCATGACCTGAGCTGAAGGCAGAGGCTTTAACCCACTGAGCCACCCAGGCGCCCTATGTTTAGTTTTCTAAGAAACTGCCAAACCAGATTGCAAAGTGAGTCTTTTGCATTCCCCCCTGTGACAGATAGGAACTCTCTTAACTATTGCTCGACATCCAAACCAGCATTTGGGTTTTGTTTTGTTTTGTTTTTAAGATATTACTTATTTATTTATTTGTCAGAGAGAGAGCACAAGCTGGCAGAATGGCAGGCAGTGGGAGAGGCAGAAGCAGGCCCCCTGCCGAGCAAGGAGCCTGATCCTGGACTCAATCCCAGGATCCTGGGATCATGACCTGAGCTGAAGGCAGATGCTTAACCCACTGAGCCACCCAGGCGCCCCCCAGCATTCGGTTTTGTGAGTGTTCTAGGTTTTGGCCATTCAAGTAGTGCTATCTTGTTGTTTTAATTTTCTTTTCCCTGTGACTTAGGATGTGGAGCATCTTTTCATATGCTAATTTGCCATCTGTACATCTTAGGTGTCTGTCAAGGTTTTTGGCTCATTTTAAAATCAGATTTGTTTTCTTGCTGTTGAGTCTTTTTTAGAAAAATATTTTATTTATTTATTTGAGAGAGAGCGAGAAAGCACAAGTTGGGGGAGAGGCAGGGGGAGAAGCAGATGCCCGCTGAGCAGGGAGCCTGATACAGGGCTCCATCCCAGGACCCAGGGATTAGGACCTGAGCCAAAGACAGATGCTTAACTCACTGAGCCACCTAGATGCCCCTTATTGTTGAGTCTTAAGAGTTCTTTGTATATTTTGGACAACAATCCAGTATCAGATGTGTGTGTTGCAAATATTTTTCTCTCAGCCTGTGGCTTGTCTTTCCATTCTCTTGACACTGATTTTTGCAGAGCCAAAGTTTCTAATTGTAATGAAGTCCAGCTTATCCATTGTTTCTTTCATGGATTGTGCCTTTGTTACATAAATACTCATCACTATACCCAAGGTCTTTGAGGTTTTCTCATGTGTTATCTTCTAGGAGTTTTGTAGTTCTGCCTTTTACATTTAGGTCTGTGATCCAGTTTGAGTTAGTTTGGTGAAGGGTTTAAGGTCTGTGTCTGGATTTCATGTTTTTGCATGTGGATGTCCAGTTGTTCCAGCACCATTGTTGAAAAGACTGTCTTTGCTCTATTGTATCACCTTTGCTCCTTTGTGAAAGATCAATTGACTGTACTTAATGTGGATTTGTTTCTGGGCTCCCTGTTGCGTTCCATTGATTATTTGTTGATTCCTTTGTAAGTATCACACTGTCCTGATTACTACTGTAGCTTTAGAGCTCCTTTGTCACCTGTCCTATGTGACCATATGTTGATGTCTGTTTGTGGACTCTATTTTGTTCCATTGGTCTGTTAATCTATCCTTGTGCCAGTACCTTCCTATCTTAGTCGCTTTGGCTCTAAAATAAATTTTGATATCTGGTAGCGTAAATCCTCCAGATTTATTCTTTTGTTTCAAGATTGCCTTGGTTTTTCTATTCTTTGATTTTTTTCATATACATTTTATAATCATCTTGTCAATATCTTAAAAAATGCTGGGGTTTTCATTGAGATTCCACTGAATTTATAAATAAAATTAGGGGGATTTGACACTTTCAAATACTGAGTTGTCCATCCATGAACGGGATATATTCCTCCATTTTTTTTTTTTTTTTGGTATGCTTTAATCTTTTTAGCAGTGTGTTGTGTTCGATATTTTCAGTGTATCTCTTTTATTAGATTTATTCTTAGGCATTTTTTTGGTTTTGGTACTATTGCAAATGCTATTTTTAAAGGTTTACTTTCTAACCGTTTGTTGTCAGTACTTGGAATGTAAACTTTTTTTGTTTGTATTTATTTTGATTATTGTAAAACATACATAACAAAATTTACCATTTTAACCACTTTTAGGTGTATGGTGTAAGGAGTGTTAAATGCAGTCACATTGCAAACATGCAGTTGATTTCTTTTGGTAACAGCTCTATTGAGATAGAATTCAAACACCATGTAATTCACCATTTAAAGTGTGCGAATTCAGTGGCTTTTAGTATATTCACAGAGTTGTGCAACCATCAGCACAACCAATTTTAGAACATTTTCATCCCCCCAATAAAGACACCCTGTACCCTTTAGCTTTCACTTCCCAGCGCTCCCCAGCCCCTAGCCCCTGGCAACTGCTAATCTGCTTTTTGTCCATCTATTCCCTTCTCAGATTGCAGGTATTTGAGAGGTTCGAAAGAATGGCTGGAGCTTCATCTCTCCTTGCGGGTAATGCTTAAACGAGTCCTGTACATAGATGTCTTACCTGCTCCTGGATTCTGTCAGTTTTTTAGACACTTGTATTCTTTTCTTTGCTTCTCTGCCCAGTTCTTAGCTTTTTAGTTCTTTTCTGTTTCTTACTCATGAAACAAAAAGTGCTTTTCTAACGTCTGTCACACTCCATTTCTGAACATCGAGGCAAACAAACCCAGTCTTCCTTGTTGGTGGGTTCTTCTTCTTCTTTTTTTTTTTTTTTAAGATTTTATTTATTTATTTGACAGAGAGAGAGAGATCACAAGTAGGCAGAGAGACAGGCAGAGAGAGAGGAGGAGGCAGGCTCCCTGCTGAGCAGAGAGCCCGATGCAGGGCTCGATCCCAGGACCCTGAGATCATGACCTGAGCCGGAGGCAGAGGCTTTAACCCACTGAGCCACCCAGGCGCCCTAAAAAGATTTTATTTATTTACTGGGGAGAGAGAGAGTGAGAGAGAGTGAGAGAAAGCTTGAGTAGAGGGGAGGGGCAGAGGGAGAGGAAGAAGAAGACTCCGCCTGGAACAGGGAGTCCGATGTGGGGCTCCATCACAGAACCCTGGGATCATGACCTGAGCTGAAGGCAGCTGCTTAACTGACTGAGCCCCTCAGGCACCTCTGGGTTCTATTGAGGTATAATTTACATGTGCTTGAAGTCACCAATTTTAAGTGCATAGTTTAATAAGTTTGATAAATATATATCACCATGTCGGGCGCCTGGGTGGCTCAGTGGGTTAAAGCCGCTGCCTTCGGCTCAGGTCATGATCTCAGGGTCCTGGGATCGAGGCCCACATCGGGCTCTCTGCTCAGCGGGGAGCCTGCTTCCTCCTCTCTCCTCTCTCCCTGCCTGCCTCTCTGCCTACTTGTAGTCTCTCTCTCTGTGTCAAATGAATAAATAAAATCTTTAAACAAACAAACAAACAAAAAAATATATATATCACCATGTGACAATGAAGGTGTCAGCTGGGCTGACAATTAAGATACGGATATTTCCATCATCCCTAAAAGTTCACTTACGCCCCTCTACAGGTAACCCCAAGCAGCCCTCCTCCTAGGCCCTTGGCATCCTCTAATTTCTTTTCTCTGACAGTAGTTTTGAGAATCTCACAAAAAGGGGGGCACCTGGGTGGCTCAGTCATTAAGCCTCTACCTTCGGCTCAGGTCATGGTCCCAGGGTCCTGGGATCGAGCCCCGCCTTGGGCTCCCTGTTCAGCGGGAAGCCTGCTTCTCCCTCTCCCACTCTCCCTGCCTGTGTTCCCTCTCTTGCTGTGTCTCTCTGTCAAATAAATAAATAAAATCTTAAAAAAATTTTTTTTCACAAGGGCACCTGGGTGGCTCAGTGGGTTAAAGCCTCTGCCTTCAGCTCAGGTCATGATCCCGGGGTCCTGGGATCGAGGCCTGCATCGGGCTCTCTGCTTAGCAGGGAGCCTACCTCCTCCTCTCTCTCTCTGCCTGCCTCTACCTACTTGTGTTCTTTCTCTGTCAAATAAAAATAAAAAAATCTTTAAAAAAATTTTTTTTTCACAGAGAGGAATTATACAGTAGGTATCTTTTATGTCTGGCTTCTGTCCCTTAGCATAATGCTTTTGAGATTTACCTATGTTGTATGTATCAGTAGTTTGTTCTTTTTTAAAAAAATTACTGAATGGTATTCCATTGTATGGGTATACCACAGTTGATCTGTTCACCAGTTGAGGGACATTTAGTTTGTTTCCAATTTGTGACTATTGGGAATGAAGTTGGTGGGACGTTCTTGTACAACTCTTTGGAAATATTTTTTTTCATTTCTCTTTTATATATACTTAGGAGCAGGATTGCTAAGCTAGATAGTAAATATATGTTTGACTATAAAGAACTGCTAATCTATTTTCTAAATTGGCTATGCCATTTTTTAAAATTTATTTTTAAAGATTTTATTTATTTATTTGACATAGACACACAGAGAGAGGGAACACAAACAGGGGGAGTGGGAGAGGGAGAAGCAGACTCCCTGCCGAGCAGGGAGCCCAAGGCAGGGCTTGATCCCAGGATCCTGGGATCATGACCTGAGCCGAAGGCAGATGCTTAACAACTGAGCCACCCAGGCACCCCTGACTATACCGATTTGTATTTCCACGAGCACTGTAGGAGAGTTACATTGGCTCTGCCTCCCTGCCACATTAACTAATCTTTGAACCATTCTAGTGGGTATATGCAGTAAAATATCACTGTGGTTTTAATTTGCATTCTGATGCATAATGATGTTAAGCATCTTTTGTGGACTTATTTGCCATTTTGTATACCTTCTTTGGTGAAGTGTCTGTTCATATCTTTTATCTATCTTCAAAAATCAGATTGATTTGTGAGTGGGATGTGTGCGTGTGTGTGTGTGTATCACACCGTGTGAAGCTGGATGAATAATGGCCCTCTAAAGATGTTTATGTCCTAATCCCCAGAATCTATGAATATGTTACCTTGGATTTTGAGATGGGAAAATTATCCTGGAGGGTCCAGTGTAATCACAAGGGTCTTTATAAGACAGAAGTAGGAGTGTCAGCATCACAGGTGGAGAGGGAAGCAGAAGATGATAGGCTGTGGGGCTAAGCCCAGGAATACAAGCAGCCTTAGGAAACTGGAAAAGACGAGAAACAAACTATCCTTGGAGCCTCTGGAAAGAAGTCAGCCCAGCTGACACCTTGATTTTAGTCCAATGAGACTGATTTTAGGCTGCTAACCTTGAACTGTAAGATAATTGATTTGTAGGGCACCTGGGTAGCTCAGTCGGTTTAGCATCTGCCTTCGGCTCAGGTCATGATCTCAGGGTCCTGGGATCGAGCCCTGCATCGGGCTCCCTGCTCAGCAGGGAGCCTGCTTCCCCCTCTCTCTCTGCTTGCCTCTCTCCCTACTTGTGATCTCTCTCTCTCTCAAATAGATAAATAAAATTTAAAAAAAAAACATTGGAGGAAAAAATTAGTGATCGCCTCCTAAAATGAATGAAAGCAGCAGGAATAGGAACAACAACAAGGACAACAGGCCAGAGTGGGAAACAAACACGGTATAGTTTGGAGAGTTTATAATGAGTGTGGGGGACAGACCCTCTCTAAGGATATGCCCTCCTTTGGAAGGACTGATCTGGCTTCTGCCTCCTAGCTTGCGTGGACTTGGGAACTGTGTAGGAGCTGATAAACATGTCCCACCAAGATGTCAATCCAGTACATTCTCCATCCTCCCCTTCTGCAGCTTCCCCTTCCTCCAATTTTTTATTTCTTTTTTTTTCTTCTTCTTTTTTTTTTTTGGTCTGGGCAGGCTGGGGTGGTGACTATGGTAGGACAATGCCTCACATTGCCAGGAGAGGGCAGCAGATCATTCCCCCACCACCCAGGAGTAACCTCGGGGCTTCCGAGGATTCCAGTTGGTTTTCCGTGGTTACTGGATGCCTGCTATGTGCCACGCTCTGTGCTGGGCATTGGGGCTGCAAAGCTGATTAAGATGCGGTCCCTGCTCTGGAGGAGCCCATGGTTATCTGAGTGAGACAGCCATGGAAACGCATACAGTGCCAAACAGAGGGTGATGTGCTATGGCAGAAGGCTCCTTAGGGGACTGCTGTGTCTCAAGAAAGGGTGGGGACAATAGGGGCAATAAAAAGCACCTCATAAGAGGAGAGGCTTGAAGTGGGTCTTGAAAGATGATGGGTCTGCGGCCAATTAAGCTGACTGTGCTCTTTCCCCATGGGGGTCCAGTGCGGAATGGCTGCAAATAGAGACCTCCTTGGTAGGGTAGGCAGCCTGTTGCCCTAAGGGACCTTGAAGACAACCCTTTCCAGTGGACATTGATGTCTGACCTCATGTTATCTCTAATCTAGGCTCCAGACAGGTATGTGGGGTGCCTTTGGAAAGCCCCAGGGCAATGAGTGTGGGGAACAGACAGTGGTCAGGGTCCGTATTGGCCAAGTCATCGTGTCCATCCATACCAAGCCGCAGAACAAAGAGCATGGGACTGAGGCCCTATGCAGGACCAAGGTTAAGTTCCCTGGCTTCCAGAAGATCACATTTCCAAGAAGTGGGGCTTTACTATGTTTAATGGGGAGGAATTGGAAGACAAGCAGGCTCCACAGGAGACTACACAGGAGAAATCATCCTGTCCTGTTTCCACCAAGGAAAGGAGATGAAAAGACAGTCAGTGAAGAGTTCAGGATGGAGGGAAGTTTTTGCAGTGCAGAGACTTTTCCAAAGGCCTCTGGGAGAAGTTGGAAGGGGCAGAGGGAGAAGGGTAGTTGGGGAAGGAAGCACAGAGCAAATATGGCAACTCATTCATTTGTTCATTTTATTTAAGAAGCAGGTACTGGGGACCTAATCTAGGCCAGAAATCCAGTAATGAGCAAGATGCGGAAGTTTCCCAATCGCACGGAACTTACTTATTTTTGTGGACGGAAACAGACAATAAATAAGATAATTTCAGACAGTAGGAAGTGCTATGAAGAATGGGAAATGGGATGTAAAGGAGGGTACCTGGGGGAGCTTAATTTCTACTGCGAAAAATTTTGATCATATGCAGAAGTCAAGAAAATAGAGTAATGAGCCTTCCTGTACCCAAATGCACTATTCAATTATTACCAGGTGGACAAAGTCATGTGGGCCATGGCTCTTGTTCTAAATAACATACTTGGGCGCCTGGGTGGCTCAGTAGGTTAAAGCCTCTGCTTTCGGCTCAGGTCATGATCTCAGGGTCCTGGGATCGAGGCCCGCATCGGGTTCTCTGCTCAGCAGGGAGCCTGCTTCCCCCCTCTCTCTCTGCCTGCCTCTCTGCCTACTTGTGATCTCTCTCCCTCTGTGAAATAAATAAATAAAATCCTAAATAACATACTTCTGGGTGTGATTAATCGAAAGGGAATATAAAAGTTAAACACAATGTTCGAAGGTTATCTGTCAGCCATGGTTACAAGCACTCTATATAATTATTACTCTCTACGAAGTCATGAAGTAGATTTTTAGAAAAACTTACTGTGGTGGAAAATTTGAATCTGGAGAAATCAAGAAAATCGCATAATGAGCCTTCCTATACCCATCACCAAATGCACTGTTTATTAACTCAAAGCCAATCTTTTTTTTTTTTTTTTAAAGATTTTATTTATTTATTTCACAGAGGGAGAGAGATCACAAGGAGGCAGAGAGGCAGGCTGAGAGAGAGGGGGAAGCAGGCTCCCTGCTGAGCAGAGAGCCCGATGCGGGCCTCGATCCCAGGACCCTGAGATCATGACCTGAGCCGAAAGCAGGGGCTTTAACCCACTGAGCCACCCAGGCGCCCCAAAGCCAATCTTGTTTCACATCCATTCCCACCCATTTCTCCTCCTCCCTTATTATTTTGAAGCAAATCCCAGACATATATAATTTCATCCGTAAGTAGTCAGAATATATCTGTAAAAGATATGATCTCTTTAAAAAAACACAAGCAAATACCATTATCACACCAACCACCCACACAGTTATTCTTTAGTATCATCAAATAGTCTTCTTCAAATTTACAATTACTTCATGTTTTTTTTTATAGTGTGTTTGTTTGGACCAAGATCCAAATAAAGTCCTACTTTATGATTGTTTGATTTGTCTCTTCGCTTTTTTGAAGTTTGATTTCCCCTTTCATCTCTTTTTTTCTCCCTTGAGATTTATTTATTGAAGGAACAAGGCTGTTTTCCTACATTTTGGATTTTGCTGACTATAACCTCATGAATTGTTTAACATGTTCCTCTGTTCTTTGTATTTACTGTAAATTAGCTCGTTCTGGAGGCTTAATCAGATTCAGATTAGAGTGTTTTTTTTTAGTGATGTTAGCACCCACTGATCAATTATGAATTCAAAAATGATGGTATTATTATATCATTGCTTCATCTTTCATTAGCTGGCATACTTCTGTAAAGAAATACTGCCACTTATAAACTGTTTTTTTTTTACCCAGTGGTACAATTTATATAGAAAAGGCTGAATAATTGCTTGGTTTGTTCTGTTTTTTGACCATTTTTCAAAATAATATGTTTTTTTCCAAAGGTGACCACTTCTTCCCCTTTAAGAATCATTATGAACTCAGGTGTGTAAATGCATTTGATATATTTTAATGTTGTAATTATTATCTGTATTAATGTTTATAATGTCTCATCTTTGGCCAGAAGGAGTTCTTTAGATTGGCTCTTGAAACTTGTTGACATCATCCTAATAATCTTTGATAGATTCCTTGCTCTTCAGGGTGGCAATATGTTCCAGGCCCATCTTATACATTTTTGGCTCCAGACGTGGAATCAATAATTTCTCCAAGAATTCTTGGTTTCTTTTAGTGGGAAATGGTATTTGGAGACCCCAATATTGGTAGTGGTAGACATATTTCTTTTTAAACTAAAAATTGAGGGCTCCTGGGTGGTTCAGTGGGTTAAAGCCTCTGCCTTCGGCTCAGGTCATGATCTCAGGGTCCTGGGATCGAGGCCCGCATCGGGCTCTCTGCTCAGCAGGGAGCCTGCTTCCCCTTCTCTCTCTGCCTGCCTCTCTGCCTCCTTGTGATCTCTCTCCCTCTGTGAAATAAATAAACAAAATCTTAAAAAAAAAAATAAAGTAAAAATTGAGGCGCTGGGTGGCTCAGTTAAGCATCTGACTTTGACTCACGTCATGGTATCAGAGTTCTGGAATGGTACCCCGCATAGGTCTCCCTGCTCAGCGAGGAGTCTGCTTCTCCTCCTTTCTGTGCCTCTCCCCCCATTCATGCTTGATTGCCCTCTTTCTCAAATAAATAAATAAAATCTTAAAAGAATACTTTAAAAAATTAACAGCTTGGGATGCTAATATTTTTATATTCCTGGTACATATTTTCTTTTCTTTTTTATTAACATATAATGTATTATTTGTTTCAGGGGTACGGGTCTGTGAATCATTAGTCTTACACAACACCCAGCGCTCACCATGACATGTACCCTCCCCAGTGTCCAGCACCCAGCCACAGCTTCTCCCAGCCCCCTCCCTCCCCTCCAGCAACCCTCAGTTTGTTTCCTAAGATTAACAGTCTTTTACTGTTTGTCTCCCTCCCTGGTTTTGCCTTATTTTATTTTTTTCCCCCTTGTTCTATGATTCTCTGCCTTGTTTCTTGAATTCTGCATATCAGTGAGATCGTATGATAATTGTCCAAAGACCAAACTCTTAGTCACTGTGCTATCTCTATAGCATACCTTTCTGCTTAATTATTTTTACTCAGTCTCCTCCTCTATATCCTCACCTTCTGCTCACTTTGTTGATGTTTATCTTCTTCAGGATTCTTGGCCCTTTGCACTTGTTACTGTCTCCTGAGGCAAAAGTATGGGTTTGACCATCACCTCTAAGCTACAAAATCTACATCTCCAGTTCTCCTTAAACTCTAGTATATCCTAATGCTTCCAAGTCTTATCCACTTGGATATGTAAAGAAATCTCAAACCCATCATGTTCCCCAAACTTCCCATTATCCCCCGTCCTCTCACATGGCTTCGTCTTTCTATATTTTTAATATCGAGTACTTCTTCCTTCTTCCTTATTCAAGTGTGAACCTGGGAGTGACCCCACACGCCTGCTTTTCCTCGGCCTCTTCTCTCGCCTCTTCTAATCAGTTGCCATGTTCTGCCTATTTTCACCTCCAAAGTATCTTTGTCATCTGTTCTTGTCTCTTCATCTGTGCTACTACCTCAGGTCAGGTGACTATTATTTCTCACTCCTGCCTCCGGTCTTGTCCTCCTCAGGTCCACCTTCCACATTACAAACGGAGTGATTTCTCTAAATCACAGATCCTCTGATACGTAAGCCTTTCAGAGACTCCCTGTTGCCATGGCATGGCCACAAGCCCTTTCTTCGTCAGTTGCATTTTGTACACTTCTGCCAAATATTGACCTCACAAATGTACTTAAAGATATTAATTTTTTAAAAAGATTTTATTTATTTATTTATTTGACACAGAGAGAGATCACAAGTAGGCAGAGAGGCAGGCAGAGAGAGAGGAGGAAGCAGGCTCTCTCCCGAGTAGAGAGCCCGATGTGGGCCTCGATCCCAGGACCCTGAGATCATGACCTGAGGTGAAGGCAGAGGCTTTAACCCACTGAGCCACCCAGGTGCCCCTAAAGATATTAATTTTAACAGCTGCATCATTCCTTCCATCATTTGAAGACACTATACATTATTTGACTGGTTCTATATGTACGTCCCTTGACATGTCTCACAGCTAAGTGCTTTTTGTATACTCTGTTTCTTTGCTTGAGAGTTTCCTTCTCCTTCCACATCATCCCCCCTACCCCTTTTCATCCTGAAAAACCACACTCACCAGCCCATTCTCTTTGAAACTTTCTCTAACTCTTACAGACCTAATTATGTGCTCTAATCTCTATTTTTTATTTATTTTTATTTTATTCTATTTTTTTAAAGGTTTTATTTATTTATTTGACAGAGAGAGAGATCACAAGTAGGCAGAGAGGCAGGCAGAGAGAGAGGAGGATCCGGGGCTCGATCCCAGGACCCCGAGATCAGTGACCTGAGCCGAAGGCAGAGGATTTAACCCACTGAGCCACCCAGGCGCCCCTCATCTCTGTTTTTTTAGAACATTGTACATGCCTGTAACATTGTATGTATTGTCCTCTCTTATAACTGTCATGTGTTCTTTAGTCTCACTCTAAGTTCTTTGAGGTCAGCAGTCATGTTATATTTATCTTAAATACCCTCTTAACACCCATCATATAGACAATGCTAAAAGAAATTTGCTGAAGTCACTTGAACTGGGCTTTTTTCTATAAACCTCCTTGCCTTTAATAAACCATTTTCTAAATCATCAGTTTATATTTTTAAAAGAACATATATAAAAATAACATTTTTGAATGACAAAAGTAACATATGTTTATTTTAACTGCCTGAAACTTATAGAGAAGTCCTTAGAAGAAAATAAAAATCCTTTATAAATCTACCATCTGGATATGTTACCACTTTGATGTACGTTCTTCCAGTTTTTTCTCTACATTTGTATGTGTGCGTGTATATGGACACGTGTATGTTCTGGTTATATGTATATATAATAAATAGTTGGATATATATAAAACAATATTATACACAGTTGTCATAACTTGTCTTTTTTAACTAAATGTATATGAACATTTTGTCATGCATTATTATTTTACAAAATTAATTTTAATGACTGCACATATGTATGAACTGTAAGTATCTGTGTATTGTTGAGTGCCAAGAGCATTTTGAATTTTCACTTATAGATAATGGATAAATAATAATAAATAAATAGTGCCATAGTAAATATATTTATGTATAAACCCTATGCACACCTTTGATTCAACATAACACGTTTAAAAATATTATTCATTCACTCATTTAATTTCTCAACACATTTATTGAATAGCTACTATGCAACAGGCATTCTTGTTTTGTTTTGTTTTATATATTCAGTGATCCAGGATTCATTGTTTATGCACCACACCCAGTGCTCCATGCAGTACATGCCCTCCTTAATACCACCAGGTTCACCCCCACCCCACCCCCCACCCTGCAGCAAGCATCTTAAAGAAGTTATAATAAAGCCATTTCTCTCCAGGAGTCATCTTTGGGGAGAGGGGAATTATTCCATATTAGATTCTTTAGAATAGGAGCTGGTGGGTTAGTTCCAATGTAAGCATTCTGTTTGGTTGCTAAGGTGTGGTTATTTCTCAACAATTGGTATCCCAGGGGATACCTCCTCTGTGTCATCTTACCTGCTTCCTCATAGTGCTGTCATCTGTCTGGTATGGGTGAGAAGGACAGAAACAGGGACTGGAGCAGGGTCAGGCCTAGAAAGGAGGTGAGTCTGAACATGAGAAATGAAGACTGCCGCTGTGTAAGGGTAGCAAAGGGTTGGATTCAAGGGGCATTTAATAGGTAAAACCCTCTGTCCTGGCGGGGCTGTGGGTGGTGTGGAAGAGAAGTCACAGATGACCATGACTGAAGAACTGCCCAGAGATAGGGATTAATTTAGGGATGGAGAGAAGATAATATGTTCAATGTTGGATGTATTGAATTTTAAGTAGTACAAGAAATTAAGAAGTCTAAAATATTGAAATAAGGTTCTACAACTCAACGTCTGGAGAGATTTTTTACTCTAAAAATAATAAGCATTTATCCTCTTTATTTTTCTAAAAAAGTTTAAAGTTCACCAATTCTCTATATTTCTTCTAAGGAAAATAACTCCATAATTGCCCTTCAACCTCACCCTTCTCCTCTTTTGTGCTGTGTTGTCTAATGGTTTAATTCCATCATGGTTTTAACTCCCTCGATTTGGTGGTGATTTTTATGTTTCACAGGCAATACTCACTTAAATTTACCACCTTCCCAGGCTCCTAACAGGAAACAAATTACACATTCAAATTAGGATAATTCAAGGAGAGTTTAACAAATAAAACAACTATTTCTTTTTTTTTTTTAAGATTTTATTTATTTTTTTGACAGAGAGAAACACAGCAAGAGAGGGACACACAAGCAGGCATGAGGAGTGGGAGAGGGAGAAGCAGGGAGCCCGATGTGGGGCTCGATCCCAGGACCCTGAGATCATGACCTGAGCCGAAGGCAGAGGCTTAACCCATTGAGCCACCCAGGTGCCCCTTGGTGTGCTTTTTTAATCTGAGCATTCGTGTTTGCTTTAATTCTGAAAGATCTGCAGCCACTATCACTTCAACTATGACCTTTTTGCCCATTCACTATATTCTTTTGGCATTCCCATTAAGCATGTATTGTAGTTTTTCATCCATGTCTCTACATGTCTCTCTTTTATTTTCTTCTCTATGTGTTTGTGCTAGATTCTGGGTCACTTTTGCCACTGTGTCCTCCAATTCACTCGTTCTTTAGTAGTATCTAGTCTACTATGAAACCTATCTACTGAGTTGTTCAATTTCAATGTTTTTCTTTTCTGTATTATCTTTTAAAAATATAACTTTTTTTAAGATTTTATTTATTTATTTGACACAGAGAGCGAGATTACAAGTAGGCAGAGAGGCAGGCAGAGAGACAGGGAGAGGAGGAAGCAGGCTCCCTGCTGAGCAGAGAGCCCGATGTGGGCCTCGATCCCAGGACCCTGAGATCATGACCTGAGCCGAAAGCAGAGGCTTTAACCCACTGAGCCACCCAGGCGCCCTAAAAATATAACTTTTTAAAAGATTTTTTATTTATATATTTGACAGAGACACAGCAAGAGAGGAAACACAAGCAGGGGGAGTGGGAGAGGGAGAAGTAGACTCTCCACTGAGCAGGGAGCCTGACGTGGGGCTTGATCCCATGACCGTGGGATCAGGACCTGAGCTGAAGGCCACCCAGGTGCCCTAAAAATATAACTTCTTATTTCTTTTACATAAAATCCACCCAGGTGCCCTAAAAATATAATTTCTTGTTTCTTTTACATAAAATCCTGTATTTGTCAGTTCCTACTTTTTAACTTAAAAAAAATCTCTTTTGTTAAACACACACAGAGAAGTGCATGGAACAAGTATGTAGACCTTGGTGATTTACCACAAAGCAAATATCTGTGTCACTGCCCTCCAGCCCTCCCTGTTGTGATCCTTTCTAGTCGTTATTCCCTCCCAAGATAACCATTAATTTAAAAAAATTTACTATTGAATTATAGTTGACATACAATATTATATTAGATTCAGGTGCAGAACAGAGTGATTTGACTATTTTATACATTGTATAATGCTCACTCCAATAAGTGTATCTGTCACCACACAGCATTATCGTAATATTATTGACTATATTCCCTATGCTGTCTTTTCATTTTTTTTTTAAAGATTTTATTTATTTATTTGACACAGAGAGAGAGAGATTACAAGTAGGCAGAGAGGCAGGCAGAGAGACAGGGAGAGGAGGAAGCAGGCTCCCTGCTGAGCAGAGAGCCCGATGTGGGCCTCGATCCCAGGACCCTGAGATCATGACCTGAGCCGAAAGCAGAGGCTTTAACCCACTGAGCCACCCAGGCGCCCTAAAAATATAACTTTTTAAAAGATTTTTTATTTATATATTTGACAGAGACACAGCAAGAGAGGAAACACAAGCAGGGGGAGTGGGAGAGGGAGAAGTAGACTCTCCACTGAGCAGGGAGCCTGACGTGGGGCTTGATCCCATGACCGTGGGATCAGGACCTGAGCTGAAGGCCACCCAGGTGCCCTAAAAATATAACTTCTTATTTCTTTTACATAAAATCCACCCAGGTGCCCTAAAAATATAATTTCTTGTTTCTTTTACATAAAATCCTGTATTTGTCAGTTCCTACTTTTTAACTTAAAAAAAATCTCTTTTGTTAAACACACACAGAGAAGTGCATGGAACAAGTATGTAGACCTTGGTGATTTACCACAAAGCAAATATCTGTGTCACTGCCCTCCAGCCCTCCCTGTTGTGATCCTTTCTAGTCGTTATTCCCTCCCAAGATAACCATTAATTTAAAAAAATTTACTATTGAATTATAGTTGACATACAATATTATATTAGATTCAGGTGCAGAACAGAGTGATTTGACTATTTTATACATTGTATAATGCTCACTCCAATAAGTGTATCTGTCACCACACAGCATTATCGTAATATTATTGACTATATTCCCTATGCTGTCTTTTCATTTTTTTTTTTAAAGATTTTATTTATTTATTTGACACAGAGAGAGAGAGATTACAAGTAGGCAGAGAGGCAGGCAGAGAGACAGGGAGAGGAGGAATCAGGCTCCCTGCTGAGCAGAGAGCCCGATGCGGGCCTCGATCCCAGGACGCTGTGATCATGACCTGAGCCGAAAGCAGAGGCTTTAACCCACTGAGCCACCCAGGCGCCCTGCCCTTCACCTTCTTTACCTATCCTTCCCCCGCACCCCTCTCCTCTACCAACCACCAGTTTGCTCTCTGTATTTATATGTTTCTATTTGTTCATTTGTTTTGGTTTTTAGATTCCACATACAGGTAGAAAAACTTTTAAAAAAAAAAATCACATTCTTGCTTTTCTTTAAAGTTTTACTATCTAAGTTTGAATCTCTGAACACAGTCATTTATATTTGCTTGTTTTTGAGTTTTTTAAATAAATACAATAATGAAATATCTATTATTTTGTCTCCAGCATCTTTCACTTATTTTATATTTGTTAGATTTATCCCTGTTGTTGCAGGAAATTGTAGTTGTTCATTTCCATTGTTATATAGTATTCCATATGACTATTATATGAATATATCACAATTTATACATTATGGTGATATTGGACACGTGAGCTGCAATTTTGGGTTATGACGAATAATGGCACTATGAACAGTCATGCACATGTCTTATTATAAGTAAGCATGTATTCCATAGGTGTATAGCTAGGAAAGGATCATAGAGCATGCATATCTTAAGCTTCTAGTAGATAATACCAAATCGTTTTCCAAGATGGGTATATTATTTTATATCCCACTAGTATATGAAAATCTCCATTGTTCCACATCCTTTCCACACTAGTTATTGTAAACCTTTTAAGTTTAAGCCATTCTGGTGGGTGTGTTGCGATATACTTTTGTGGTTTTAATTTTTACTTCCCTAATTCCTAGTTAGATTGAGCCAAACCTTTAAATATGTTTATGGGCCATTTGGATATACTCTTTTATAAATTCCTTTTAAGTTTCTTACCCATTTTTCTTGGTGTTTTTCTTCGATTTGCAGGGGATTATTATATATTTTGGATATGGATACTGTGTTGATTTTATGGGTGATATGTATCTTTTGCGTTCTGAGCTTTGCCATTTTTACTCACCTAATGGTATCTTTTGATAACTGGTGAATCTTAATGTCTCTCCTAACATTTTATTTTGAAAAAATGCCAGACGTACAAAAAAGTTGAAAGAATAGTGCAATGAGCACCCATTATTCTTCAACCTACGTTCTACAATTTGCTAAAATATTTTGCCGTATTTGTGCTCATCTCATATTCTGTCTCTATCAATCCATATTCAGATGCATGCACACAGATCTGAATCATTCCAAAGTAAGGCCACACTTACATTATGGACTTTAAGTATTCCAGGAGAATTCTTATAACCTTATTATACTCAAGGAACTTAATTTTTTAAAAAGAGTTTTATTTATTTATTTGACACAGAGAGAGAGAGAGAGAGAGAGAGATCACAAGTAAGCAGAGTGGCAGGCAGAGAGAGAGGGGGAAGCAGGCTCCCTGCTGAGCAGAGAGCCCGATGCGGGCCTCAATCCCAGGACCCTGAGATCATGACCTGAGCCGAAGGCAGAGGCTTTAACCCACTGAGCCACCCAGGCGTCCTCCCACTACCATTTTTAAGTCCCAGTTTGGCCCCATGGGTTCCTTTATTTTTCTTCTTTATTTTTTATTCGATGGATTTTAAATTATTATCATCATTCTTTTTTTAAATTAACATATAATGTATTACTTGCCCGGGTACAGGCCTGTGAATCATCAGTCTTACACAGTTCACAGCTCTCACCATAGCACACACCCTCCCCAGTGTCCATCCCCCAGCCACCCCATCCCTCCCCCACCCCCAGCGGCCCTCCGTTTGTTTCCTGAGACTAAGAGTCCCTTATGCTTTGTCTCCCTCCCCAGTCCCATCTTGTTTCATTTTTCCCTCCCTTCCCCCCTTGTCATCCTTTCTGATGTTCAAAATGTTGCTCATTTGGCCAATGGCTGAACCCTTTAACCTGGATCTTCTGCCTTTTTATTATATACCCATTGGGTTTTTGAGCACTTCCCTGTTTTTGGCACAAAAGGATAGGGACCTATCTTGTACTTTTCCTACTCCCAACCATTTATGACCAGAAACCAGCCATTTCTCCAAGAAGGCTTTTTTTTTCTTTCTTTTTTTTAAAGAGTGGGTTATAGGGATGCCTGTGTGGCTCAGTTGGTTGAGCATCCAGCTCTTTGTTTTGGCTCATGTCATTATCTCAGGGTCATGAGATCAAGCCCTGAATTGCATCTGGGTCCCTGCTCAGTGGAGAGTCTGCTTCTCCCTCTTCCTCTGCCCCTTCCCTCCCCGACTTTGTGCTTGCAAGCTCTCTCTCAAATAAGTAAATAAGGTCTTTAAAAAAAAAAAAGAGTGGAGTATAAATGGTATGTGGAAAGTAGGTTTTGGGTAGCAGGTGTGTTCATTGGTATCGGGGCATCATTGCTTCTATGCCTCTTCAGTGGACAGAAATACTTTGAATCATGAATTTTTAATTTATTTAAAATTAATTAAAATTTGAACATTGTGGGCTCCCATTCCATGTTTGCATCTCCCTTCTTCCATGGTAACGATCCTGTTTCCTGAAAAACAGAATATTTACTACAATGTACACAATAGTTTCAGAACTACTTCCCCAATAACAGACTCATTAAAGTTCAAGGCTTCTTTGCAGGTCTTTTTAGGATACACCCCATTAAGGGCACACACTTAGAATATTGTGTTTTAAAAGTTACTTGAATAACTTTTCTGCATAGCTGCATAATCAGTTTCAAAGATTTATTTATTTGTGGGGGCGGGTGGCAGTGAGCAGAAGGGGCAGAGGGGAGGGAGTGAGACTCTTCCGCAGACTCCATTGAGCGTGGAGCCTGATGTGGGGCGCGATCTCACGACCCTGTGATCATGACCTGAGCCAAAACCAAGGGTCTGACCCTCAACCAACTGCACCACCCAGGCACCCCCATTATTCTTCATTTTTTAGCATCCTAAGCATATTCATTTGATGATGAGGAGGAAGAGGATGGCTACAGTTATTATCATTACAATTATTTTATTTAAGTCTTGGAGAGGCTGTTTTATAAAATTAATCTCCTCTGAAGTCATTTCCTGTTCCAATTGTTGATTTTGTTGTGTTATCTTTCATAGCATTAGATTTCTACATGTGTTTGGGAATTTGGGCTTGTTCATTTTAAGTAACATTTCTGTTTCTCTTCCTTCCCTTTTCTCCCCCCTTCTGTTTAATGCATTTCCTTTCTAGTTGCCTTTTTGGTTTTTTCTAATGTCCAGGACCTGGTCTTAAGGTGACAGCAAAAAGCTCTTCTCTTATAGAAATATGGGGATGCTGTGGATTCAGGTAGAGTGCCAACAGTTTCTAATTGAGAATAACAATAATCAGTAGTTACTGAGTTATGACTATCTGCCAGCGCTATTCCACATATATTATTTCATATAATGTTCCTAACAACTAGGAGTTAGATACGACTACAACTACTACTGCTACTCACTACCACGATGAAGACCATTTTACAAATGAGTAAAGGAAGTAAAGTATGTTAAATAATGTCTTTAGTAAACAAACCTGAACATTTAAATCCATCAGTCAGTCATTCAATCATCCATCCTTGTTGGTAGTAGATAGACTGAACTCAGACTAAATTAGTTTTTTGGGTTTATTTTTTTTAATCACTATTGACCACGACTATGGGTATATGTCACTGGAGTATAAGTTTATAGTTTACAGTAATCAATTTTTCATGGTCTTATGGATAAGCACTACCCTACCCCAAATGTCTGTCCAACTGTCACCTATAGAAGGCAGTTTATGATCTCAAGGGGAAAGATGTGATCCAAAGGGCAGGCTGAAATCCTGAAAGTTGATACCTAATCGCACATATCTCACCTTTTTTGACTCACATGTAAGTCATCTATTTATTTATTTAAAAAGATTTTATTTATTTATCAGACAGAGAGAGACACAGCGAGAGAGGGAACACAAGCAGGGGGAGTGGGAGAGGGAGAAGCAGGTTTCCCAACGAGCAGGGAGCCCAAGGCGGGGCTCAATCCCAGGACCCTGGGATCATGACCTGAGCCATCCAGGTGCCCCTCCCATGTTAATTTTTAATATACTTATTTTACATGTGAAGAAATAGAGTCTCCAGGACTTAAAGTAATTTGCCTAAGGATATATTGCTAGTGGAGGCCAGACTCTGAGTCAGGACCCAAACTTGGGTCTTCTGATTCTTAGTATTCTTTGCATGTTTTTGTTGTACCATGATACCCGCCTCTGATGAAACACCCACCTATAGCAAGAGAGAAACAGCTCCCCCACTTCACCCTCTTTATTTCTTACAGAGGTGTTTATAGTTATGATAGGTTCCTCAGAGATCACGGACGGGAACCAGGAATGGGGTATCTCAAGAAAGAACATTGAGGACATTATAGAGATACTCGAAGTTGCTGATCAGGTAAGGACATCTCAGACATTTTACTGGCTCCAACCAGCATAGACCATCTCTATCCAGGTAGCTGGTTGGGTACGTACCCATTGTGCCAGGACAGTAGGAGAAATTTCCAGTCAGCAGAGCACTGGAATCAGCTTTGGTCCAGGCCAGCACAGCTCCAGGTCTGATTCCCATGTCCCCCCCATCCCCTCAACCCTTGATCCAGCTTTAATCCTCTTCCTGGATTCACTCCTCTTCCTTTCTCTACCAGAGGTCCTCCTTCTCTTAATTATCTTTACCCTTCAACCTCCCTTTCTTCCTGAGTCCCCTTTCTCCTATAGTTGTCAACAGATAATGTCTTACAAACTCTCAAGTTGCTGAAAGTTAAAGTCCTAAACAGCAAGATGGCAGCTCCACTATGCCAGAAGGTGACAGATATCGTCGTCGACTACCTGAGGACCACGGTGAGGAGCCTGTGCCTCTGGGCTGGGGGGCTTCAGGGAAAGAAGGCAACCCAGGTCTGGCCCAGGAGTTCTTTCTGGTGAATGATGACAACTTGGAAACTCACTGGCATGTGGGATATGAGTAGCTCATTTCTAAACAGTTTGCTGGAACCCATATCTAGTACTCTGAGCATATCTCAAGAACTGTGACCTAGACAGAATTAGAAGCTATTGTAGTGAAGTGAAGTGGTGAGGCAGGAGAAGTGAGATGGAAAGGGGGGGAAGGATTTGGGCTGTTGGGGTCAAAGTCTGACCTGGTTTTCAAACTGTGTCCTGGTATACCTTAGGCAGTCACCTTTGTTACAGCAATTCGACTGATCATCTCACTCTGTTTAGTAAGCTCTTTAAATCCACCTACCTGTGTGCAGGCCTACCTTTAGACTGAACATTCTTGATGTCTACCTATCCATCTATCCACATACTTTACGCTTACTTTCCTGACACTCGGTTAATCTTGTTTCTTATTTTCTTGGTTACCTATGAATTATCTTTCTTTTGGTTTACCTGCCTTCCTTGGCATGCCTGTCTTCTGATCAAGACTCCTGACCTGCCAGAGATTTCCAAAGTTGCTTCCATAATCTACCCACCTTCCTGATGATTCACTTGCTGCTGTAGGGGAATTTCGGTGCCCTGAAATCTTCAATCCCCACTCACCCCCAACACAGAGACTTTGCAGATTTCTTGTCTACCTGTTCTTTGCACACTCTAGGAAGCTCTTGCGTTGCATCACTGGGAAGGTATATATTGGATGGGGTAGTAGGGGAGTTCTTGCCTTCTAGATGGAGGAGAATCACTTATTGACCAAAGCTGACCCTCAGAAGCTATGGGACTCATCTTGGGGATTAGCCTTGGGACGGTTGATCTTTCTCTTTCCAGAAGCCAGCGGGAGAACTGGAGGAGTTGTGTACTACGGTCCTAGCGGCTCTGGGGTTCCAGTCTCCAGGAATAGTCATCTTCAAGCTGTGGGACAAGTGGCACAGCAACTTGCCCCCAAATTGCCTCCTGACTGCAGTGGGAAGACTCATCCCATGCCAGGGTATAGCCTGAGTTAGTCTGAGAAGATGACAGGGGCAGCAGAGGGTGGGGACGTTGTATGTGCTCTAGATTAGCTTTATAATTTATAATTTATACTCCTGATTTCTTTCATTGGACATCTCCACTTAGTTCAGTCATGGGAGGGGGTATGTGTAGGTGGAGAGAGAACCAACTAGGATCCCTGCTGGGCTTCTGGGAACTCAGGAGAGAATTCCTGGAAACCAAGAATGACATGGTAGGATGCATCAGGGCATGGGAGACCGCAGAGCTGGAAAGAAGACTCCAGGTGGAGAGAGAAGGCAGAACAGAAACCCCCCATTCAGCAGTGGTGGGGAGGGGTAAGGAGGAAGCAAGGAGTGCTTTACTTAAGGGAACCTGCAGTGTTGAATTTGATCAGAGGCTTGGAAGGTAGCAGAGTAGCAGGATGAGACAGAGACTCACCATGCAATCTCTGCCCTAATGGCTACTGGTGATGATGGCTCCCCTCTTACCCATTCTGCTCCCCTCTCCCTAACACAAAATGTGAAAAAGCAATCAAGTCACTGGGCTAGTGACAGTGACCCGCTTTTTCTTTACCACTTGGAGCTAGGGACAAAGAGAGTCTGGAGGTGGGGGAGTAGGTTTGCCTTCTGAGCATTAGGCTCAAAATTCCAAGGCATGACCCAGCAAGCACAGAGGACACAGAAACAGAAACTGGAAACATGCCTCCTGATCTAATCAGGGCAAATGTTTTCGCATCCACCTCAGACAGCATAGCTCTCTATTTCCTAAGGGTTCTTGGAAGGGAGTGTTCGTGTGTAACCTATACTAATACCTTGCATTTGTGTGCTGTGCTAATATCCATTATTGAGCTCAATCCTCCCAACATCCCTGTGCAGTAGTCACATCAGGAACTGTACTCCTATTTAACAGTTGAAGAAGCTGAAACTCTGATAAATGAAGTAACTTGTTCCGGGTTGTCCAGACTCTAGAGGTAGAACTAGGATTAGAACCCAGGCCTCCTGGCCTCCAGTCTATGAAGTGTCCTGCACTAAAGGTAGGATGCTTCCCTCCCTGAGATCGGGATGTCTTTCTTGTACTCTCCCTCTTAGGTGCAGCTTCCTACATTGGGGTCACATGGGAATATATCCTGCGCCTTCTGAGGATGGCCCAAACGGAGGATGACATGTTGGCAATGTGTCATGGTAAGAGTCAGGAGGGTCTGGGGAATACTCTGTTGGAATCAGGGAGGGAGGAAAGAAGGGCAAATAAAGAGACTGGTCCCTCTAAATAGGGATCCCAGAAGGCTGGGGAGGGACAGGAAATGGCTGAGAGCAGGCCAGGTGTGAGTAGCTGCTCTTCTCCATCTGACTTCTTGGCCTGGGTTGGGGCAAAGACCAAGCTTGACAGGGATGCTATGGGTGTTGATACCCTCAACCACTTTTCCTTCCCCTGCTGGGTGTTCCAGGTGTGGTCACAAAGGAAAGATAGTTGGGGTAGTGGTGAATGGGTTGGTGTTTCCCAGCATAGGAGCCCAGAAACACTTTAGGGTTGGGGATGAGAATTGTGTGTGCCCACATGTGTGTATGTTTCCCTTTGTGGGAAGGGGAGGGTGATGGGCAGCTCGGACTCCCTGCATCCCTCACAGTGCTCAAAGGATTGGTCACCAGTGCCCGGAAACATCTGGATCTGAGTACTACAGATGATGAAATAATGGACATCACAAAAGAAGCAGTGTCCTTTAAGGCTTACCTCACCCTCAGGGTTCTCTTCAATCGCTGGTCCCTGAAGAGCAACAACAAGGTGGGAGTTGGAGAGAGAGGGGTTGCATGGATGGCTGAAGGAGTAAGTCTTGAGCCAAAGATGGGGCAGGGCCATGTCTGTCTACTTACTGGTGGAAAGATGACTTACATGGCTCTTCCAAAAGAGCAGGGTGACTTCCCTTAGGCTCCTCTTCCCATTCTTCAGAAAAGGGTACTATCAGAAAACACCACTGTCCAGCTGCATATTTGTTAAATACACAATTAAGCAACATAACTTCACTGATTACTGTTATTAACCAGGCACTGTGCTAGGCCCTGGGGACACAAAGATGAATAAGGAAAAGCCCCTAAGGGGTTGTCTTGTCTTCATCCCTGAGCTGAGGCAAGTTTGTTGTGTCTCCTTGGGCAGAGGTGACAGAGCAAGCTCTGGTGATAATTGGCCACCTCTTCTTCCTCATGCCATCATCCAAACTCAAGAACGAAGTGAACCGGTTAATCCGATGGTTAATGACTTTGATATCTGCAAAAGTGACACCTTTCTACATTACCCAGGTGACTGGAATGGGGTGAGAAGATAATTAGTTTGTGCTTTTCCACATTTATTGAGTAGTTAAATGCTGGGGTTGGCAAAGCATGGCCCATAGGGCAAATCCAGCCTGAAGCTTGTTTTTGTAAAATTAGGTTTTGTTGGAATTCCACTATGCACATTTATTGAGTTCATCTAGCCCTTTGAATCTCTCTGACTTTCCTGTCACTGACCTCTAGACTCAGATTTATTTTTTTTCAGTATTTTTTAAAAGATTTTACTTATTTATTTGACACAGAGAGGGAGAGAGATCACAAGTAGGCAGAGAGGCAGGCAGAGAGAGAGGAGGAAGCAGGCTCCCTGCTCAGCAGGGGCTCGATCCCAGGAGCCTGAGATCATGACCTGAGCCTAAGGCAGAGGCTTTAACCCACTGAACCACCCAGGCGCCCCTAGACTCAGATTTAAATGGCTCATGAGAGTAGACCAAGCCCACCTGGATAATAATCTGTTTTAAGGTCAACTAATGTGGGACCTTAATTACGTCTGCAAAAATCCCTTCATATCAACACCTAGATTGCTGCTTGATTAGATAACTGGGAAAAGGGGCCTGGAATTTGGGAGGCCATCACAGAATTCTGCCTACCTTAGAATTGTTATACTAATGTTAGGTATTTTTAGGAGCAGAAAACCCAGAACTAGAACCAAAAATTTCTAATTGTTGTTTCAGTCCTTCCATTTCAGTGGCATTCCTCAAACCAATTTCCCTCCAACTTTTAATGGGCATTTCACAAAAATAAGGTATGTTATTTAGCAAAATGAGTGGGAAATACGGAGTTAAAATTAATATCTTAAATGTAGGATTTCCTCAGAGCCTTCAATACGTAAGCTAGTCTTGTCCTCCAAGAAGCAAATGCCAATATGGTATTAGAGTTGCAGGAGATTTACTGGAGGAATGTCCGTGAGGGAAAACAGGGAGGGAGCCAGAGGAGGCTGGGGGCCATCAGACTGTGATGTATGTCTGACCTTGACAGGGGGAAGGGGAAGGAAAGGAAGGAGGGAAATGTGAGGGAATTATAGTATAGTTCTATAAAAGTTTCAGTAAGGCCAACAGGGGAGTCACTGAACCAAAGCCACCCATCAGAAAAGTCCACATCTTGAAGGAGTAGGCCTGCCTTAGTGGACTTGCCATATTCCGTCATCGGCTGGGAGAAACCTGTGGGAATCTGGTTTCAGTTTTAACACAGCGATGGATTTTAGAACACGACAGCTGGAGATATTGGTTAATTATGCACCTCAGAATAGGCATCTGAGAGGCATATTTTTCAGGGTTGCTAAATATGCTAATGTACATTTGTGAATTTCCAAAATGAGGATTTTTTTTCTTTGAGTGCAACGCTCATTAGCATCGAGTTTCCAGGGACTACAGTTCGAAGTCTACCATGACACTACCACCTCAAATGCACTTTCCTTGTTACATAAAGAGATGACCTTTCTCACATAGCTACTATGAGTTTTGCCCATTAGGGGACCACCCACACAATCTCTTGTTGAATCTCCCTCCTGGCACGTGTCTGCCTGTTGCCTAGGGTAGCGTCTGTAAATTTGGAACAAAGGTTTGCTCTATGTTGTCGGTTAACCAGTTGAAATTCGTTTCCCAACTACTAGTCAGCAGATTATTCAGGTGGAGATTTCGCCCCACATCTTGGCTGACGGTGGAATGTTTTGACTACTCCCTTTCCCCTTCTCCTTCCTCCTCCTCTCTCACTCCAGGCCATGGTGATTGAGAATCAAGATGTTTATCATCCCATAGTATAATTTTGTTTGGACATCAACAAGCACTAACCAGCTCTATTTAAGCAAACTGACCCTAATAGGAATTCATCAGGTAGGGCAAACAAGAGGAAATGTTGAATATCCAAAATCCAGTGGAGGGATTTCTGCTTCTGGTAAAGACGGAGTAACTGGGGTCAGATTTACTCTCTTGCCTGAAACAACTAAAAGCTGGACAAAATATATGAAATAATGGTTTTTAAAACACTGGACATCAGGCAACAAAGAGCAGTGATTCCTGATAGGCAGGAAAGAAGTGAGGTGAGCCCTATTTTTGCCCCGGTTAATTTTCTTAAGAGAGTTTCCAGGTGTGGCATAGGGAAAGAAAACCCAGGAAGAATCTAGTGGACTTCCTGAGTGGACAAAATGGCAATGAGAATTCAGGGAGACCAAGGCAGCTAGAGTTTACAGGCAGAGTATTAAACAGTGCTTGCATATGAGGAAGCCGTCCTAGGTGAGGAAAAGAACAAAGAATTGAGAGAACAGTAGCCAGAACTCACACAGGGCCAGGAATAGTGTCTGGCCCACCAACCAACCTGAAAACTTTGTAATTCACAGGCATTGGGTAGAGCACTGAGAAGGTGGGGCAAAATTAAGAACAGGCTGAATGCTGTTCTGGTCTAACAAATCTTAAAAGCAAGACTCCCCCAAAATCAAACTAGTCCAAGTAACTGCATCCCAGAAGAAATTCAAAAGTATAAGAATACAAAAATATCCAGCACTAAATAAGGTTAATTCACGACGAGTAGCATTAAATAAAAAATCACCAGGCATGCAAAGATGCAAGAAACTATGATGTACAATAGGGAGAAAAATTAAAAAAAAAAAACTGACCCGGAACTCATACAGATGTTAGAAATAGCAGACAAGGACATTAAAACAGGTATTATAACTGTATTCTGTAGGTTTGAAAGCTAGATTGGAAAAGAAAAGATTGATTAACTTGAAGACATAGCAATAAAAACTACACAGAATGAAACACAGAGATAAAAAGAAGTAGAAAGAGGAGAAGTAGGGTGAGAATGAGGAAGAGGAGGAAGCTTTGGTGAGATATGGACAACTTCAAACAGCCTAATTTATATTCAGTTGGAGTTCCATCAAAAAGGGAAAAGACAGGGCGCCTGGGTGGCTCAGTGGGTTAAAGCCTCTGCTTTCAGCTCAGGTCATGATCTCAGGGTCCTGGGATCGAGGCCCACAT
>LNAC01000241.1:939451-1050493 GCA_002007465.1 Ailurus styani | reverse complement strand
AAAAAAAAAAAAAAAAAAAGGGAAAAGACAGAAAAAATATTTGAAGAAATCATGGTTGAAAATTTTCTAAATCTGAAGAAAGTGATAAATTCACAGTTCCAAGGCACTAAGTGAACCCCAAACACAAGAAACATAAAGAAAACCACACCAAATCACATCATAATCAAATTTCTCAAAACAAGTGAAAAAGAGAACATCTTAAATGTAGAAAGTAAAAACAAAAAACAAAACAAGAACAACATGTTTCGTAGAGAGGAATAAAGATAAGGATAATAGCATATTTCTCATTGGAAATAACGCAAATGAGAACATAGTAGAATTCGAGGTGCGGAAAGAAAAACACTATATCCTAGAATTCTGTGCTTAGTGGTAATACCTTTCAGAATAAGCCAAAAAAACATTTTCACACATAAAAAAAACTGAAAGAATTCATCACCAGTAGACCCATATTATAAGAAATGTTAAAGGAATCCTTCAGGCAGAAGGAAAATGATACCAGATGGAAATATGGATTTGTACGAAAGAATGGAGAAAACCAGAAGTGGTAATTACGTGGGTGAATATATTTTTTCTTATTTAAATAATCTCTGTATAAGGCAATTAGTTAAATAAATATAACAATGTAGTATGGAGTTTGTTACATGTAGAAGTAAAATGTATGACAACCATAGCACAGAGTATTGTATAAATATACCTATACTTCGTGTATATGAAGTAGAATAATATCACTTGAAAATTGACTGGGATAAGTTTAAAATGTATGCTATAGGGACACCTGCTTGGCTCAGTTCATTGAGTGTCTGCCTTCATCTCAGGTCATGATCCCAGAGTCCTGGGATTGAGTCCTGCATCAGGCTCCTTGCTCAGTGGGGAGTCTGCTTCTCCCTCTTCCTGCTACTTCCTCTGATTGTGCTCTCTTTCTCTCTCAAATAAATGAATAAAATCTTAAAAAAAATGTGTGCTATAAATCCTGTAGCAACCACTAAAATAACAAACAGTTAAGCTAACATGCCATAAAGTATATAAAATAGAATTATAAAAAAATATTCAATTAGTTTAAAAGAAGGCAGAGATAGAGGGACAGGAGAACAAGGAATTTAGACTAGTAGGAAACATATGGCAAGATCATAGATTTAAGCCTAACCATAATTAATAAATAAGTAAATAAATAAATAATCATATTAGATATAAATGGTCTAAATACCCCAATTAAAGGCAGAGATTGTCAAATGGATTAAAAAAGCAAGACGCAGGGTTGCCTGGGTGGCTCAGTTGGTTAAGCCTCTGCCTTCAGCTCAGGTCATGATCTCAGGGTCCTGGGATCGAGCCCCACATCGGGCTCTCTGCTCAGCAGGGGGCCTGCTTCCTCCTCTCTCTCTGCCTGCCTCTCTGCCTACTTGTGATCTCTCCCTCTCTCTCTCTGTCGAATAAGTAAATAAAATCTTAAAAAAAAAAAGCAAGACCCACCTATATACTGCCTATAGGAAATGCACTTAAAAGAAACAAAAAAGAAAAATAGGTTAAAAATAAAAGGATAAATAAAAATATACAGGCATACCTTGGAGATATTGCAGGTTTGGTTCTAGACTACTGCAATAAAATGAATATTGCACTAAAGCAAGTAAAATGAATTTTTTGGTTTCTCAGTACATATAAAGTTATATTTATACCATACTGTAATATAGTGTGTAATAACATTTATCTAAAAAACAATGTAAGTACTTTAAAAAAAACTTTATTGCTAAAAAAACACTAACCATCATTGGAGCCTTTAGTGAGTCATAGTCACTGATAGCATATCACCATTGCAAAAATAATAATAGTGAAAAAATTTCAAATATTATAAGAGCTACCAAGATGTGACAAGAAACATAAAATCAACAAATGCTGTTGGGAAAATGGTACAGAAAGACTTGCTCGATATAGGGTTGCCACAAACCCTAAATTTATTTTTAAAAAAAACCTTCTGAAGCACAATAAAGTGGAGCAATAAAACAAAGTATGCCCGTACCATGTTAACACTTATGGAAAAAAAGCTGTGTTTGCAGTATTAATATAAGATAAAATAGATTGCAGAGCAAAGAATATCATCAATATATAAAAAATGTCATTTCAGGGGCTCCTGGGTGGCTCAGTCGTTAAGCGTCTGCCTTCGGCTCAGGTCATGATCCCGGGGTCCTGGAATTGAGCCCCACATCAGGCTCCCTGCTCAGCAGGAAGCCTGCTTCTCCCTCTCCCATTCCCCCTGCTTGTGTTCCCTCTCTCGCCGTGTCTCTCTCTGTCAAATAAATAAATAGAATCTTTAAAAAAAAAAGTCATTTCACAATGATTAAAGGGTCAATTATCATGAGCACATAACAATTTTAAATGTTTATGTACCTGTTACTATGTGTCTGTTATTATAACAGAGTTTCAAAAATATATAAAGCAAAAACTTATAGAACTGCGAGGAGAAACAAGAAAAATCCATAATTACAATCAGAGATTTCAACATCCCTCTTTTAACAATAGATAGAACAAATAGATGGTCAGAAAGTGTAGATAAGATCTGAAGACTATCAAACAACTTGACCCAATTAGCACACAGATTGGAAAGGAAGTACAGTTGTCTTTATTCATAGGCAACATGATCATCTGTATAAAAATATGAAATACAAATAAATCTGAAAAAATATAGGTCGTATTTGTACACTGGAAACTACTAATCACTGCTAAAGAAGACTTAAGTAAACGAAAATATATTCAGTATTCAGGGACCAGAAGATTCAATGTTGATAAGATATCAGTTCTTCCCAAGTTGATCTAGATTCATTGCAATCCTTTTTTTTTTTTTTAAATCTCATTTTTAAATAATCTCTACACGCAACATGATGCTTGTACTTACAACCCTGGCGATCAAGAGTCTCACAAGTTCCACTGATTGATCCAGCCAGGTGCCCAAGATTCGTTGCAGTCCTAATCAAAATTCTAGCAGTCTTGTGGCACCTGGGTGGGTCAGTCAGTTAAGTATCCCCACTTTGTGCTCCATGATGGGCGTGGAGCCTACTTTAAAAAAAAAAAAGCCTAGCAGGCTTATTTATTTATTTATTTATTTATTTATTTATTTATTTATTTATTTGAGAGAGACAGAATCCGAGGGGGGGGAGGGGGGAGAGTCAGAGGGAGGGAGAAGCAGACTCCCCACTGAGCCGGGAGCCTGATGCGGGGATTCCAGGATCATGACCTGAGCCGAAGGCAGTCACCCAACCAACTATGCCACCCCAGGCCCCCACAGGCTTTATTTAATAAGAATTGCCAAGCTGATTCTGAAACTCACATGGAAATGAAAAAGACCCAATAAGGCCAAAACAGTTTAAAGAAAGAATGACAACTTATAAAACTACAACAATGGAGACTGTAGTATTGGTACTGAGACGGATGAATGGATAAATGGACCTAAATAGAGATTCCAGAAATAGACCTACGTGTTTACTGCCAATTGATTTTTTGGCAAAGGTGGAAGGACAATTCTTTGGGAAAAAGATAGTCTCTTCAACAAATGATGCTGGAACATTTGTATATCTATACACAAAAAGATAAACTTCAATCCATACCTCATACCATGTACGAAAATTAACTCAAAATGGCTCATACTTATTTGTAAACCCTAAAACTATCAAAGTTCTAGATGAAAACAGGAGAACTTTGTGTGAAGGTGGGGGTAGGCAAAGATGTCTAAGCTACAACGCCAGAAACATGATCCATAATAGAACAAAACGAATGAAGTAGACTTCAAAGTGAGTAAATTCTGTTCTTTGAAAGGTACTGTTAGAATGAAAAGAGAGGCATCAGACTGGAAGAAAATATTTGCAAATCACCCAGAATATATGAAGAGCTCTCAAAACCCAATAAAAAAAACAGTTAAAAAAGTGGACCAAGGGGCGCCTGGGTGGCTCAGTGGGTTAAAGCCTCTGCCTTCGGCTCAGGTCATGATCTCAGGGTCCTGGGATGGAGCCCCGCATCTGGATCTCTGCTCAGCAGGGAGCCTGCTTCCTCCTCTCTCCCTGCCTCTCTACCTACTTGTAATCTCTCTCTGTGTGTCAAATAAATAAATAAAATCTTAAAAAAAAAGTGGACCAGGCGCCTGGGTGGCTCAGTGGGTTAAAACCGCTGCCTTCGGCTCAGGTCATGATCCCAGGGTCCTGGGATCGAGGCCCACATCGGGCTCTCTTCTCAGCAGGGAGCCTGCTTCCTCCTCTCTCCTCTCTCTCTGCCTGCCTCTCTGCTTACTTGTAATCTCTCTCTGTGTATCAAATGAATAAATAAAAAATCTTAAAAAAAAAAAGTGGACCAAAAAATTGAATAGCTGCTTCACCAAAGATGATATGAAGATGGCAAGTCAGCACGGGAAAAGTTGCTCAGCGTTGCATAGATGTGAGGGAATTTAAAATCCCCATGAGTTGCCACTATACATCTGTTAGAATGTAAACGGGCAAACCACTTTGTAAAACAGTTTGGCAATTTCTTTTCTTTTCTTTTTTTTTTTTTTTGGAATTTTTATTTATTTATTTGACACAGAGAGCACAAGCAGGCAGAGTAGCAGGCAGAGGGAGAGGGAGAAGCAGGCTCCCTGCTGAGTAAGGAGCCTGATTCGGGGCTCAACCCCAGGCCCCTGGGATCATGACCAGAGCTGAAGGCAGTCACTTAACCAGCTGAGCCACCCAGGCGCCCCAGTTTGACAGTTTCTTAAAAAGGAAGTGACAGGTCTATAATGACAGAAAGCAGATCGCCGTTTGCCTGGGGAATGGAAAGGTGCTGGGAGGGGAGGGGAGAAGGAATTACAAAGACCTAAGAGGAAACTTTAGACGTAGCGGGTATGTTCCTTAAGTTAATTGTGGTGGTTTCATTCGTGTATACATTTATCAAAACTTATTCAATTGGACACTTTAAACATATATTGTTTTTTGTATGTCCATTAGATGTACCTGTTTTAAGAAAATCAAATTGAGTGTTCACACATGTGAAAACTAAGGTTATCTGTTGAACTCTCGTATACCAGTGGCAAGAAGAACCCACAAAATAATAGAAACCACCAAGTAGACAGTAGACAGTAGAAATGTAGGCTTTTAGACCCGGTTTTCAGAATTTTGAAAGTCATGGAACCATAGAATCAGTTCTTGATTTGGCTCTGATTAAATTATCCTGCTCCTTTGAAGTTGGCCAATACTTGAAATGTTGACTTGCCTTAAAGGTTTCTGTGGAATAATGAGATTATTTGGAAGTAAGTGTAGCTTACTTACTGGGTGAGGTGGAAGGGCAGGTCATGGCTGTATTTGGCTATGAAGCAACTAGACCCTGAGCCTTTTTTGGAAGGGTCCAAGAGGACAGTGTGAAACTATGATGACTTGGCCCATCCTTTTTTTTTTTTAAACTTATTTTTTTTTTATTTTTTATTTTTTTTTTTAAGATTTTATTTATTTATTTCACAGCGGGAGAGAGATCACAAGGAGGCAGAGAGGCAGGCAGAGAGAGAGAGAGAGGGGGAAGCAGGCTCCCTGCCAAGCAGAGAGCCCGATGCGGGCCTCNCAAGAGGACAGTGTGAAACTATGATGACTTGGCCCATCCTTGAAGAGAAGATGTGAGGACACAGGATTTCTCCTGAGGCCGTGGCAAGTCTGGGCTAACTTACGCTTACTTTGTCCTTATGCACACAGTGTATCTGCCAACTTACGGATGCTCTGGCTCTTAGTGGCTGTGGAGGTATAAACTTGGAATCCCAGCTGGAAAATATTATAGGCATACTGTTCAATCAGGTGAGTGCTGTGGGGCTAGAAGCATCCTGGGCTTGCTTTCTCTCTCTTCTTTGGAGGCGATGGCTCCCACAGCCCAGGTCACAACGTCCATAAATGCAGGTGTCTTTCACACATGGTGACCTTAACCATACACATCTCAGGTTTCCCTGGAACAGGTAAATGCCCAGATTCTGGGCATAGACTCAGATATTCTCCATGAGATAAACTGGGTACATTCTGTGTGTTTCTTGAAGGTCACAGACCTTTGTTGGTCCCCCTAATCTCTGGTTAAAGGGCAGGAGGTTCAAAGCACTCCATCATGCCTGTGGGAAATGTCAGGGCCTCTGTTGCAGCCTAGAATAAGAAGATAACTGAACATTTTGCAAAAAGGTGTTACCTTCTATATGTTTAATTTCCTTGCCACTGTCTTCTTCCCTTTGGGACTGGGAATGTGGATTTCGGGGTTCTATTTTCCTATTCCCCTTTATGGCTAAGCACCACACTTGCCATGGATTCTTGCCTTGGTTCCTCCATGGCCCCTAGTTTCAGTCCTCCCAGGTCTGATGGCCTTGGTCTCCCTACAGCTGAGTGAAACAGTCAAGGACTCAGATCCCCACTCTGCACAGAACCACAGCCTTGCCCTGAAGGCTTTCTACATCCTGAGTAAGTTAACACAGTTCCCTAACCCCAGGTATTTGTGTGGTGGGCACTCAGGGTAACTTTTGTGTTTCCCTGGACCAGAGTGGGGACCTAGGTTCCCATAGGGGCTTCCATCCTTCTAGACAAGATGCAAAGTAATCCGTGGGAGCTTTGCTTGAAATTCAAGGAATCCTGAGGGGCAAAGATGTAGCTCCACTCCCTTCACCTGAAGCTGGCTTCCCTCTCTCCTTCAATGAACCCCAGCTTAGAAAAGTGATCTTGTCATTACAACACTGATGATCGTGCAAAGCGTGCTGACCTATGGGAGGGCACGTGGTGGGGCAGGGGAGGGGCAGGGCCCAACTCAAGGAAAGCATCTAGCCCCATGCTTGGCACATGGGCCTAGAAGCTTTTTCTCCTTCTTTTCTCCAACCTAAAGGACCCTAATTTATCTGGTTCATGACATCATGGTTTGCTATAAGCATGATTTACTTCTACTTACCGCTTGCTATTTAAACATACCCTTGATTCCCTTGTATTTGCATCCTTCTGATAGCCAAGTTATACAATGATCAGGTGGTATTCTTAATACGAAAGAACATGCAAACCAGTGATTCAGCCAAGATAGTATCAGCCCTTCAAGTTTTCATGGATGTGTTCCCGGAAGGTGAGTGGCAATTGGCCTGGTCTTGGGGATCTTCTTTCCTCTGAGAGCTCTTTTGTCTGGGAGACAGTCCTACATGTAGTTCGAGGCACAGTTTTCAACTTAATATAAACTCAAAGTAAATTCAATAGGTTTAAATCTTGGCTTCACTTCTTATTAGCTGTGTACACTGGGGCAGATAGCTTTTAGTCTGTGCCTCTATTTCCTCACCTGAAAATGGTGGTAATGCTAGTACCTACCTTTAGGGTTTTTTAGTGAAGGTTAGGTGAGAAAATATATGCGAGGTGCTTAGATCATTCCCCAATACGCAGTTTTATGGTTGTTTAGTCTATGATTATGATCTTGGGGCATAAGCTTCAATGCCATTCAAGGGTTTGCCACACCTTTGCTGTACGTCTAGCAGAGTACAAAGCACTGAATGTAGACACTTAAATATGACATAGTCCCTGCTGTCAAAGAGTTCACTCTTGAGTTGGGAATATAAGGCTGTCTGGAGAGGGAAACAATGCAAGGTAATATGTGAAAAGTTGTTTAAATGCGAGCGTGGTTATTTGCAATAGGAATATGGAGAAGGGGTCAGTCGGGAGATGGGATGGGGTCTGTGCAGGAGACGTGCGGAGAGCAGGGAAGGATGTTGTAATGGTGAGTTAGGAGAGGGAATTCACATAAAGAAGAGCCGTTGTCATAGCTTTAAAGGTTGAGATGTATGGGGCGTGGGTGGGGGGAACAGCTTGACTGGGGAGGTGGGCAGTCCTGGGAGACTGGAAAGAGCTGGGACTCCAATGCCAACTTGATGAAAATCCTGCTTTCGGTCACTCTTCAGTCTGGTTTGAAGCAGAGGGATGGTGGAGATCATCTCTGGGAGCTCTGTCTGGCCCTTGAAGACCAGGACAGTGCCTGGAATTCCTCCCACCTGTCTGTCTTCTTGTGCCTCCCGATACAGCAGAGGAGGCAGAAGACTGATCCCCGGCTGCATGTCTGTCTTTTCTCTAGTGCGCCAGACACAGCAACTGAAGAATGAAGTGATGCATTCAGTCATCATCGTGATTCAGGAGGACCTCAAACCAGTGAGCAGAGAGGCTGAATGTTTGGGCTGGGAGGGCAGTTGCTTTCTTGAGACCTTGAAGCTGTGTAAAATAGAGAGGGAGAGGCTGTTCATGGATGAGGAGAGAGGTAAGGCACCCCCTTACCAAGCCCCCTCCTGGCCTCAGACTCTGCACCTGGGTTACATGTGGGCTCTTCAGAGCCTGAGAAGGATTTGAGAAGTAGACAGGTGGTTTCTACCTATTTTCTGAGCCTTGTCAGTGGGGACACGGAGCTCTAAAGAATACTAATTACGCCCCCTAAAAATTCCATTTACTTGGGGTGAGAAGACCTCAAACATCATATCTAGCATGGGGTCTGAGGCGCCATGTTTTTAACAAGCTCTGCCAGGATTGGAGGCAGCGAAGACTGCTCCCAGCTCTGAATCATGCAGGACAGGGAGCAGAAGAGCCGTAGTTTAGGGGGCCAGGTGGACAACGATGGCACCATCCCTAGAAACAAAATCCTAAATCTTCAGAAGGTTGATAGAGAGACTGAGATCTTGAGGGCTAGACCCTCAGGATTTGTGGGATTCATTTCTGGCTTTCCCTATGAAGGCCAGACTTTGGGACTTTTCCTGGACCCGGATTTCTCCCTGTCCAACACTTCTGTCCATTTCTTATCTTATGGAAGGTGTGGGCAAGCTAAGTGCTTACAGTTCTTCAGGAGAATGGTAGGAACTGAACTGAGCTAGAGCTTCAGGGTCGAGTAGGGTGGTCAGGTTCAGTGGCTGGTTGTCATCATCACCTAGAGATGTGAAGAGACACACTGGGTTGAAGCTGGGAGATCTGAGTCCCTGAAGACACCACTCACCAGCTCTGGTTCTCTGTGTTCTCACCTGGAACATGAAGGGTCATACCGATATGCCTTCCTGTCTTGCCACGTGATGATCTGTGACCCGCCCCCCTCACCCCCCCACAGGTGCAGAAGGCCCTCCTGAACTTCATCGAGATGCTGGGCCAGCATGACTACTTGGCCATGCCCCAGGGGGATGTCATCATCAACTATGTCATCAAGCTCAGCGAGTCTGCCTGCTCAGTGAGCAGGGGCCAGGCAGGGAAGGGACAGAGGGTGGGAGCAAGAGAAGGGCAGGGTTGGGGGTAGAAGGGAAAGAAGAAGAGGGCATGGTTGGCACAGTGGGAAGGGGCTTTGGTGTCTAAAACTCTGGGCAGTGAACCAGGGGAGGCCTTGAACCAGAAGACTCCGCTAGCATTGGTTTCAAATTTAAATCTTTTCTTTTCATATTTCAGAATGAAGAGGACATCCAACTAATGTGTTCCAAAATCCTACAGATGGTACAAGCAGCTAGGGTCAAAGAGGCTTCTTCATCTCCTCCTCTCCTGGCTGCCCAGATCACTACCCTGACCCCCAGATTGCATTCTCTCTGCCTACCCCCTACCCCCACTCCATAGAACCCCCTGTACTGTCCCTTCCACCCTCCCCCCCATCTGTTCCCACTCGAGTGCCTGGGGCTCCTCTGAGAAGGGGCTCAGTGGAGCAGAGGATCACTGCATGATTAACGTGAAGGCCTGAGTCTGGGTCCTGCTCAGCCAGTTTTTGGCTATAAAATCTAGAGTAAATTGTTCTTCAGGCTATAGTTTCTCCTGGAAAAAGGCAGGTGATTATCCACCCTGCAGGCTCTAGCAACCTCTAAGGATTCTTGGAGACTCCTACGAGTTGTGTGGGTCAGAGTCGAGTCAGTGGCCATGGGAAGAAAAGGACAGCTGTGATTTTACTCTTCTTCCCAGAGACTCCCTCTCGCTCCCAGCAAGCTGTCTCCTGACTGCTAGCATGTGTCCTGCCCCTGGAATACACCCCAGTGAAGGCGATTACAAGTCACACGATTCCACATTTCAAGAAGCCCCTCTATTTAATCAAGTCCTTCCTGCTGTGATTTTAATCAGGACCTTGGTTGTGTTTTACGACATGCAGGGGAAAGGGAGAGAGGGCAAGAGGGAAGGGGGACTATGAATGGAATGGGGCGGGGGCTGTGTATACAGGTCTCAGATGCCCCTCCAAGAAAGGAGGACAAAGCCATAACGTTGGAGAACTTATGACTGGGGCTGATTTGGAGCTTGACATCCAACCCCTTGCCACCTCTTCTGCTAGGTGTCCTTGCCCAAACTGATCACCTTGGCATGCCAGCCCAGCAACACCTTGGCCTTCGTGCCGCTGAGTAAGACAGCTGCAAACATGGCTCTGAGGGCCTTCTCCCTGGGCCAGGTCCCCTACCTGAGCAGCTTTCACCGCAGCCGTAAGTACGCAGGTGGGGGAGACGGTGAAGAGGGGGCAGTTGTGAAAGCACAGGCTGCCACAGGCGGGGGTGGGGGGGACTGAGACTCCGAAGGGGTCATGGGTGTGGGGAGAGTGTGCAGATCTGCTGGGGGCGCGGTGGGAGGGCAAGGCTGGGAGCCTGCGCCAGGACAGAGGAGGAAGGCAAAGGGTTAGGGCAGAAGCTTGATGCCATTTGGCCCTTCCTATGGATGAAAAGGGGATTCTTCTGGAAGAGAGGCCACCACTGGCCCAGCAGATCCTTGCCTTTATTTCTCGTCTTGAAACACTGGAGTAGACATACGCGAACTTTGTTGTTAATTACAAAGTAACGTGTACGCAGACATCCCTGACTCATAGTTGTTCCTTTGCCCCGACTCTGAGCCTCACTCTGTGCTCTCCCCATCCCTGACTGCTAGTTCCAGAGAGAGGAGGCAGAATTGGGGTGAGGCTGTCTGTTTGGCACATTACTTGGGGTGTGTGAGTGTGTGTTTGGAAAATAAGCGTTCTTTGTTAGGGTTTAAAAGGAGGAGAGGTAGCAAATGACTTTCCCAGTGTTGAGAGTCCTGATTATAATCAATGTAAACAATAGATATTTAAAAGGTGGACCTAGGATTTTCAAATATGAAAGGCTATATTCAATAAAATGTGTACCTGGATAAGAACTTCTCAGAATAGTGGTGAGATGCTTTCAAGGTATGAACTAATAGAATGCACTCACGAGTAGTAAACCATTTACCATGCTTCGGCTGGACCGTGCCTTTCTTCCCTAGTCTGTCTCTCTATTTTTTTTTTATTATTGTGGTATAGGTTACATACAGTGTTATATTATTTCAGGTGGGGGCGCCTGGGTGGCTCAGTCAGTTAAGTGTCTGCCTTTGGCTCAGGTCATGATCTCAGGGTCCTGGGATAGAGTCCCATGTCAGGTTCTTGGCTCAACAGGGAGTCTGCTTCACCCCCTTCCTCTCCCTCTATACTCTCCCTCTCCCTCTCCAATAAATAAATAAAATCTTTAAAAAAATCTTTAAAAATATTAGTGATTTGACAAATCTATACTCTACTGTGTGCTCACCATGTTAAGTGTTGAACCCTCCTGTCACCATAAGTGTCATTACATTACAAGATTATTGAGTGTATTCCCTATTCTGTACTTTTCATCCCTGTGACTTATTTTTTTTATAGTTGGAAGTTTGTACCTCTTACTCCCCTTCATCTATCTTGCTATTCCCTCCCCTCTGGCAACCATCTGTTTGTTCTCTGTACTTACGATTCTGTTTCTGTTTCTATTTTTGTTTATTCATTTGTTTTGTTTTGTAGATTCCACATATAAGTGAAATCCTATGGTATTTGTCTTTCTTTGTCAAACTTTTACCTAGCATAACACCTTCTAGTTCCATCCATGTTGTCATAAATGACAAGATATCATTCTTTTTTATAGCCAAGTAATATTCCAATGTGTGTGTGTATGTGTGTGTGTGTGTGTGTACCCACCACATCTTCTTTATCCATTCATCTACTGATGGACACTTGGGCCACTTCCATATCTTGGCTATCATAAATAGTGCTGCAATAAATGTAAGGACACCTGTATCTCTTCAAATTAGTGTTTTTGTTTTCTTTGGGTAAATACCCAGCGTGGAATTACTAGATTGTATGTGATTTCTGTTTTTAGTTTTTTGAGGAAACTCCATACTGTTTTCCACAGTGGCTGTACCAGTCTACATTCCCACCAACAATGCATGAGGGTTCCTTTTTCTCCATATTCTTTTTTTTATTAAAGATTTTTATTTATTTATTTGACAGAGAGAGAGAGAGAGAGACAGCACAAGTAGGCAGAGTGGCAGGAAGAGGAAGAGGGAGAAGCAAGCTCTCTCCTGAGCAGGGAACCTGATGCGGGGCTCGATCCCAGCACCCTGTGATCATGACCTGAGCCAAAGGCAGCCACTTAACTGGCTGAGCCACCCAGGCGCCCCATTTTTCTCCATATTCTTGCCAATACTTTTTATTTTTTGTCTTCGATAGTAGCCATTATGACAGGTGTAAGGGGTGTGTGTGTGTATGTGTGTGTGCATGTTTTATACTGAAAATGATTGGTTTTAGACTGAGTTAAAATGTCACGATCCCCATGGCAATGGCACCAAAAATCGCTCTCCACTTTGCTTTTTCTCCTCCCTGAGGAATGGGTGGTGGGCTGCTGGGTGGGAGAAAGGGCTGAAGGTTGGGCACCCTGGAGCTGGCACTGACTCTGTTCTCTTCTTTTATCCTCTCTTTAACTTAGCTTCCCAGTTCATCTCCCCACAGAAACTCCTGACCCATCTTGTGGTAAGTGATAAGTGTACAGAATGAATATTGTCCATCTATCCATCCATCCATCCATCCATCCATCCATCCATCCATCCATCCCCTCATTCCACAAATAGTTGAGTACTACTCTACTCCAGGCATTCTGGGCTCCAGGCTACTTTGGGCCTGGAATAAGGAGTAGGGCCAAAGAGCATAGGGGCTTTGGGGAGAGGAGATCAAACAGCTTGGAAGAGGGAACTGGGAGCATAGTGCTGGGGCCTGAAGATGGGGAAGGGGTGAGCGTTGGGAATGGCCTGGCCTGTCTCCTATGTGACCTTACAGTGAGCTATTCTCTGTTGATCTTGGACAAGTCCACGTGCCTTTCTGGATCTCATTTTCTCAGCAAGAATGTTTTGAGTTTCTCTATGTGCCCCGACCTTATGTTCTAGACATTATGAACACTTGGAAAGACAAGGTATAGAACTGCCCTTGAAGCGTTCACAGTCTTAGTGGAAAAGACAAGGCTGGGAATAACCACCCAGAATGCAGTGTGATAGATGTTAGCAGAGGAATACACGAGTTGCAGTGGGATCTTAGTAGAGCAGGGGGCAGACTTGGTCTCCAGGATTCAGAAAGAAGGCAATGTTTTGAGAGCATCTTGCAGAACATGTAAGAGTTCACAGGCGAAAAGAATAGAAAGGGTCTAAGCTTCAGCTCTATCATTCTGTGGGTTTGTTCTCATTTTCTTCTTTCTCTTCCCTTCAATCCTTTCTCTGCCTCCTGCTTGCTTCCCTCGTTTCTCAGATGTTTTCCCTGAAGCCCTATAGAGAAAGGGAGTTTGGTGTAAGCTCTCTAAGGCTACTATATGCCCTGCATCCTATCACCTCCTTGCACCCTGTTATCAACTCGAATCTGGGCCAGCTGTGGATGAAGGAGATCCCCCAGATGCTGCAGATTCTGGATGGTGAGGGGTTGACTGCGAGGTGGGAGGAATGGAGCTGGGGCATAGGGGCAGACTCCAAAAGAGATGAAGTCCCGAGGTGCAGGATGGATCTTCCTTGGGGTGACAAGAACCAGGACCAGTCTCTCTGTCTTTCTGAGATGCTCTTTGGATAGGTCTGCTTTTTTGGACCATGTTCTGCACTGAGCAGATATGCAGCCCAGAGTTCTGTGGCTCCAGAGTTCCCAGAACGCTCCTTGTTGTGGGCAGAGGATCAGGAAAGAGTGTGGGCTTTGGAACCAGAGACCCAGGTTTGTATCCTTGCTCTAACATTTGCCAGCTGGGTATGTTTGACCTTTGAAAAGTCACACATTTCCTGGAGCCTCTGTAAAGAAGGGGGAACAATTATCTTTTTTTTTTTATAAAGTTCAGTGCTATCCTTTTTTTATTATTATTAAAGATTTTATTTATTCATTTGACACAGAGAGAGAGATTACAAGTAGGCAGAGAGGCAGGCAGAGAGAGAGGAGGAAGCAGGCTCCCCGCTGAGCAGAGAGCCCGATGTGGGCCTCGTTCCCAGGACCCTGGGATGAGATCATGACCTGAGCGGAAGGCAGAGGCTTTAACCCACTGAACCACCCAGGCGCCCAGGAACAATTATCTTGTAGGATCTCGATCAAAATTAAATGATGGGCAAAAAGCCCTTCGAATGGCATTCAAATGTTGGTTGTTTTTCCCTGGCTGGGGCCTTCTGGTCGGACAGGTCCCTGGAACTCTTTTCTTTCCTAGATCACACTGAGAAGAGCCTAGATCAGGAGGAGTGGGAGGACAGGCTGCTCCAGGTGCGCACTCTAAGAGACGTCCCTTTCTCCACACTTGCTTCTTTCCCCTCTTCAGTATCCTTAAGGAGAAGAGGCCCCAGGCCCCCCGAGATAGAGACATGACCAAGGGACTTCCCTACTCAAGAGGACCTCTTTCTGAGGCACTCTTGACTCCTGGCATCTGCATCGGAATATCTGACTATATCCTAAACCTTAATTTACTTTCTACACCCTCAAAATCCTACTGTCCAGAGAGAGTAAGGGAATGGGGCCCTAGCTGTGTGTCCTTGGGCAAGTTATTTAGCCTTTTCAGGTCTCAGCCTCCTTTATATGCAAAATGGAGATAACTTCCATCTCCCACAATTAAATGGGATAATATAGGACAAGGAGAGCCTTGCAAACTGTAAAGGGTTTCACACATGTAGTTGGCATTACCATCATTGTCGCTATATTGTCATTCTCCAGCCCTGATTAACTCCCCTATGTATTTCAGCGCCTCCCCATTTCTTGAGCTCTTTTTTCATACTTACAGACCACGCCCCCTTGTCTCTTGCTTCTTTCTGACCCACTTCCATGAGGCAGAAAAACCCAGCCACTGCTCTGTGTGGTCCTCTTTTCCCTTCCCCTTACTCAGTTTTCAAGTAAGTCCTTAGTGGCCATCAATGATGACAGCTGGCTGGAGCAACTCATCAAGGTTGTCTTGGAGAGGATAAATTATTTCAGCGATGGTGAGGAGAAGGTATGTGTGTGTGTGTGTGTGTGTGTGCGCGCACGCGCGCGCGTGCACAGGTGGGCATACCACGAAGCTGGGGGTGGTAGTTGTAAGGAGGGAAATGGGGATGAAGGGTGGTGTGGAGGAGTTGGGTGGGGAAGGACTTACAGAAATGTACATGAAGGACAGGCCTTGTGGGAAGAGCCAACCCATGTTTCTGGGCCCTGGGGATTGGAAGGATGGGGAGTATAAGGAGCTGGCGGTCACACAGGAACAGCAAAAATATCAATGTCTTACATTTGCTTAGTGTTTTAGGTTTTATCAAGAACTTTGCTATCTGTTGTCTTTTTTTTTTTTAAGATTTTATTTATTTATTTGACAGAGAGAGAGAGATGACAAGAGGCAGAGAGGCAGGCAGAGAGAGAGGAGGAAGCAGGCTCCCTGCTGAGCAGAGAGCCCAGTGTGGGGCTCAATCCCAGGACCCTGAGATCATGACCTGAGCTGAAGGCAGAGGCCTTAACCCACTGAGCCACCCAGGCGCCCTGCTATCTGTTGTCTTAACTGAACTTCCCAGTAATTCAAAGGTCAAAGAGTAGAGCTGGTACTTTGGTTCAGTGGAAAGATTATTGACCTAAGGGTCAGACTGAAGGAAGTTAGTTCAAGTAATATTCAAAGTCATACCATGGATTAGGGACTGTATGCGATGTTGGGGTTTCAGAACTGGCTAAGGAAGAGAGGATCCTTTGCTCATAGAGCTCAGGCTCTGTGCTAGTAAAGGCCTCGTTTCCATCCTGGCCTTTCCTGTGTTCCGTGCAATCTGACTCAAGTGTCTTAGCCTTTGTGAGATTTCAGTTGCCTCACTTGGGCAGTGGCAAAAATAACTTCCATATCACAGGGGAGTGGGTGAGGGTAGACAAAGATACCTGTGCAGTTGCTTTGTAAATTTAAAAGACCAAGTAACCAGACAGTTCATTATCCCGACTCACAGATGGAGAAACACAATCTAGAGGAATTTATTTTTTTTTAAAGATTTTATTTATTTATTTATTTTTAAAGATTTTATTAATTTATTTGACAGAGAGAGAGAGAGAGAGATCACAAGCAGGCAGAGAGGCAGGCAGAGAGAGAGGAGGAAGCAGGCTCCCTGCTGAGCAGAGAGCCCGATGTGGGGCTCGATCCCAGGACCCTGAGATCATGACCTGAGCCGAAGGCAGAGGCTTTAACCCACTGAGCCACCCAGGTGCCCCACAATCTAGAGGAATTTAGAGTCTTAAGCAAATTATTGGTAAAACTGGCACCTGAATCCAGGTTTCTTCATTTTTAATCTTGTTTTCCGGTCACTGAGCAACACTTTATTTGGGCTTTGGGGGATCTCCGGGGAAGAGGCCTAATTTCCAAGACTGATTATTAGTTCTTTAATTATTAACAAATATTTATGAAACACCTGCTATGTGCAAAGCTTTGTGGATGGAAGAATGAAGCAAGCAGGAATCCTGATCTTATTAATTAAGTTATTAAAAATATGTACAAATGCTTACGGCACAGCAGGCATGAACTAGGCACAGAGTACTCACATAAAAGACACAGACTCTGCCTTCAGGAAATCCCTGCTTGAGTGAACAGAGTTGAGAGTGGATAATTATAAGTGTGGTAATTGTCGGGATTGCAATGTGCACTGTATGCTTGGGAGCAGAAGGGAGAGCTATTTACTTGGCCCATTGGTGCTGGCCAGGAAAGCTTTCTCAAAGGTGGTCCACCAGGCGCCTGGGTGGCTCAGTGGGTTAAAGCCTCTGCCTTCGGCTCAGGTCATGATCTCAGGGTCCTGGGATCGAGGCCCGCATCGGGCTCCCTGCTCAGCGGGGAGCCTGCTTCCTGCTCTCTCTCTCTGCCTGCCTCTCTGCCTACTTGTGATCGCTCTCTCTATGTCAAATAAATAAATAAATAAAATCTTTAAAAAAAAAAAAGGTGGTCCACCATCTCAGTTCACTTAGGACTGTCCTGGTTTTAGCTTTGAAAGTCTAGCATACTAGGAAATGCCTCAGTCCCGGGAAAACTGGGAAGATGAGTCACTCTACAGACAAATGATTAAATCTGGGAAGATGAGTAATCTACCAGGTAAGCAGTAATTTCCCAGCTAAACAGAGAGGCAGTTGCCGCAGGTGAGGTTTCATAGAAGCAGAGCCTAAGGTGGTGTCCTTGTCAAGTGATTTGGCAAGAAAGTGCTCGCAGGAGAAGCTGTGATCAAGTAAAGGAAGCAGGATAGGAAGAAGAGAGGCTAAGCAAGGATATGGGGAGACCTGGAGGAAACTATAGAGTCTGTCCTACTTAGAGACAAGGTGGGGGGCTTTTGTACCTCCCCACCCCTCCACCTCTCTGTCACTGGTGCCAGGCTTCTATGGTTGTTATGCGGCAAGGATGGGAGAGAGAAGAATGTAAGTCTCAGGCACCTCTAGGCAAAGAGACCCAAAAAGGCTACAGGTAGGAACTCCTCACAGTGGTGCCTGCAACCAGGGAAGGGAAGGAAACTTCGGCTCTGGATAAGGCTTGAAGAGCATCTGCTAGAGGAAGAAAAGGTACCCATCAGGAAGGGGTTCTAGGGAGAGAGCTGACACATTCATTGATCATCTGGTATACCCTGTTTGTCTACTGTGTCAGGCACTCTGTAAGCATTGGAGTAGAGCAAGGAACAGAACAAGACATACACTCCTGAGCTTTATTCTCATTGAAGATGAGAGGTTGGAGCGAGTTAAGAACTAACCAAACAAATACATAAACGAGATGACTAGTGATTGTGATGAAGCTTTGAGTAAAAGAATCAGGATGGTGAGCTAGAGAGGAATTTAGGAGACCAGGGAAGGCTCACTGAGCCAGGATCAGAAAGATGAGTGTGAGACAGCATTTTGAAGAGCCCAGGGAAAATTCCAGACAGGGGCAATGGGAAATACAGAAACCCTGAGGTAGGAAAGTGTTTGAGTACCTAAATATAGATATTATGAGGTAGACAGGGCAAAGCGTAGTAAGCAAGAATCAAGGCTACTAAAATTCAGGAGGGAGAGACAAAGGTTACATAAAAATACTTTTTTGATTATGCTATTTTGATTTTTAAATTATGCTAATTAAGGAACTTTTTATTAATTTTTTTCAAGTGAAGCTTTGTTATTAAAATTTTATGTATTTATTTGTTTGTTTTTTAACTTATTTTTATTCAAGTATAACCAACACACAATGTTATATTAGTTTCAGATGTACAATATGGTAACTCAACAATTTTATGCATTTCTTGATGCTCATCGGAGTAAGTGTACTCTTAAGTCCCTATACCCACCTTCTCTCTGGTAACCACCAGTTTATTCTCTGTATTTAAGTGTGTTTTTTTGTTGGCCTCTTTTTTCTTTGTTTGTTTCATTTCTGAAATTCCACATATGAGTGAAATCGTATTGTATTTGTCTTTCTATATTTCATTTAGCGTTAGCATTAACCCACCCATGTGGTTGCAAATGACAAGACTTCATTCTTTTCATGGCTGAATAATATTCCATTCCACATCTTTGTCCATTCGTCTATCAATGGACTGGGTTGCTTCCATTTCTTGGCTATTGTAAATAAATAATCCTGCAATAAACATCAGGGTGCATATATCTTTTTGAATTGGTGTTTTCATTTTCTTTGGGTAAATACCCAGTAGTGAAATTGCTGGACCTTGTGGTTAGTCTACCTTTAAGAGGAACATCTATACTGTTTTGCACAGTGGCTGCATCCGTTTGCATTCCCATCAGCAGGACACAAGGGTTCCTTTTTCTCTCCATCCTCACAAACTCTTGTTATTTCTTGTGTTTTTGGTTTTTAGCCATTTTGACCGGTGTAAAATGATATGTTGTTGTGGTTTTGATTTGCATTTCCCTGATAATTATGATGTTAAGCATCTTTTCATGTGTCTACTAGCCATCTATATGTCTTCTTTGGAGAGATGTCTATTCAGGTCCTTTGACCATTTTTTAATTGGATTATTTGCTTTTTTGGTGTCGAGTTGTATAAAGTTTTTTATATATTTTTGGATATTAGCTCCTTAAAAATATATCATTTGCAAATATCTTCTCCCATTCAATAGGTTGCATTTTTGTTTTATTGGAGGTTTCCTTCACTGCAGAGGCTTTTTATTTTGGTGTAGTCCCAATAGTTTAATTTTGCTTTTGTTTCCCTTGCCTGAGGAGATGTATCTAAAAAAATGTTTCTATGGCTGATGTCAAAGCCTATGTTTTAAGACTTTTATGGTTTCAAATGAAGACATTTATGTCTTCAATCCACTTTGAGTTTAGTTTCGTGTATGGTATGAGAAAGTGGCTTAGTTTCATTTTTTGGCATGTGGCTATCCAGTTTTCCCAACATAATTTGTTGAAAAGACTGTTTTTTCCCATTGTATGTTCTTTTTTTTTGTTTTTAAGATTTTATTTATTTATTTGACAGAGAGAGATTACAAGTAGGCAGAGAGGCAGGCAGAGAGGAGGACGCAGGCTTCTCAGCGAGCAGGGAGCCTGATGCAGGGCTCAATCCCAGGACCCTGGGATCATGACCTGAGCCAAAGGCAGTTGCTTAACCAACTGAGCCACCCAGGTGTTCCCCATTGTATGTTCTTGCCTCTTTTGTCATATATTAATTGACCATAAAAGCATGGGTTTGTTTCTATACTCTCTATTCTGTTCCATTGATTTATGTGTCTGTTTTTGTGCCAGTACCACACTGTTTTGATTACTACAGCTTTGTAATAAAGTTTGAAATCTGGGATTGTGATACCTCCAGCTTTGTTCTTTTTCAAGATTGCTTTGGCCATTCAGGTTTTTTGCTTGTTTACTTTTTTGGGTTTTTTGTTTGTTTGTTTGTTTTTTGTTACTCCACACCAATTTTAGGGTTATTCTAGTTCTGTGAAAAATGTTGTTGGTATTTTGATGGGGGTTGCATTAGTTTGTAGATTGCTTTGGGTAGTATGGACATTTTAACAATGTTGGTTGTTCCAATTCATGAGCATGGAATATCTTTCCATTTGTTAGGGTCATTACCCTGATATCAAAGTCAGATAAAGGCGTTTTAAAAAAAAGAAAACCACAGGCCAATATCTCTGATGAACATAGATGCAAAGATGCTTAGGAAAATATTAGCAAACAGAATCCAAAATCATTCACCATAATCAAGTGGGATTTATTCCAGGGATATGAGGGTGATTCAGTATTCACAAATTCATCAACATGATGCATCACATTAACAAGAGAAAGGACAAAAACCATATGATCATCTCAATAGATGTAGACAAAGCATTTGGCAACATATAACATTCATTAATATCCATTCAAGATAAAAACTCTCAGCAAAGTAAGTTTAGAGAGAACATACCTCAACATAAGAAAAGCCATACATGAAAAATGCATAGCTAACATCATACTCAATGGTGAAAAACTGAGAGCTTTCCCCCTAAGATCAAAAACAAGATAAGGAGGTCCACTCTCACCACTTTTATTCAACATAGTAGTGGCAATGCTAGCCACAGCTATCAGACAAGAAAAAGAAATAAAAGTCATTCAAGTTGGTAAGGAAGAAATAAAACTTTCACTATTTGCAGATGATATGGTATATATACAGAATATCCTAAAAACGCCACCAAACTGATAAATGAATTCAGTAAAGGATACAATGATAATGTACAGAAATCTTTTGCATTTCTTTACACTTATTGAAGCATCAGAAACAGAAATTAAGAAAATAATCTCATTTACAATTGCATTAAAAATCATAAAATACTTAGGAATAAACTTCACCAAGAAGGCGAAAGATCTGTACTCCAAAAACTGTAAAACATTGATGTAAGGAACTTTTTATTTTCTAGCTAGAAAAAGGAAGTATATGGATCAGGGAAACTTCCTAAAGGGATGATCCATACCCTAAGATGCCGAGAAGTTAGAAATACAGCTTTCTCTTACCTCTAGCTTCAGCCCCTGCTCTGTAGGATTACTGCTTTATCCAGATGCCCCCCAGAGAACAGGAGGGCCAGTGTGGAGGATAGGGCAGTGGGGAAGGTGCTGGCTGACTGTTTCAAAACCAGTTTGGGTAATAACTATTCCCCAAGCTACCCTAACTTCATTCCAAGCTATGCATGACCCTGCCCTTTCACCTCTCCTAGACTTTTCTATATAAATTCTTTGGATTTACCCTGCGTACCTCAAGAAATATGAAATTGGTGAAGACGATGCTTTCCTCCATCCTACGAAGTGTCCATGAAGACTTGCAGGAGAGGGAGGTGAGGTGAAGGAACTGGCAAAGGAGAAACCTTTTTCCTTTAAGAGGCAGGATGACAAAGTAGTTAAAGCTGACATCTGGCAGGCTTGACAACCCATTGGAATCCTAGGTCTGCCACTTTCTAACTTGCCCTTAGGCAAGTTATTTACTATTATTATTTTATTTTCTGAATCATTTCAGGAAGTTGCAGTGATCATGCACATTTACCCCTAAATACTTCAGGGTGCACTATTAAAATAATGATAATCTCTTACATAATCAAAGCACAGTGATCAAAATTAGGAAGCTAACATTACTGCAGTACTGTTATCTAATTTATAGACCCGATCTGAAAATGGCCAATTGTCCTACCAATGTTTTTCTAGAGCAAAAGAAAAACTTTTTTTTTTCCCTCTGGTCTGGGATCCAATTTAGAATCAAATAGTACATTTAGTTATCATTTAGCTCTAATATTTTTAATCTGCAACAGTTCCTCAACTTTTATTTTTCATTATCTTGACATTTAAAAATATATGGACTGTTTATTTTGTAGAATGTAGCTCTTTTTTTTTTTGGTCTCATATTTCCTCATGATTAGGTTTAGATGATGTATTTTGGGTGGGAATACTATGGAATCTGTGTGTCATAGGTTGGTTTTCAGGATTAAAAATGTAAAAGCTCCGAGAACAACGTCTGGCACACAGGCACTCTCTAAGTGTTGCTTACTGGTAAAATTGGCAGCCGTGCTCTGAGGCATCCCTTCTGCAATGCCCCTTCCCTGCCAGATTCTCAGAGCATCCATTACCATCATGACTATCATCAGTTATTTACCAAGCCCAAGATTCAAACAGTATCATTGAGGAGACAGACATATATAGAAAGAAAAGAACTGGCTCCACAGAATAGCCTTACTAAGGGCAACATGAGTGGTCACAGAGACATATAGCAGATGTGTGGGGGATTAAGGACTTGGGCTAGTTGGGTCTAGATTAGGAGGAGGGAAGTGGGTATTCCTACTTGACATAATATTCCAAGACAAAAACTTTTGGGAGCATGTCTACAGAATAGTCAGTGGTATAGCAGACTGGAATGCAGGGTTCTTTGACAGGGAAGTATAAGTGACCTCTCTGCCAACACTTGGGGACAGTTTGGATACAGAGGATAAAGATTAAGAGGGCAGAGGATGTTCAGGATAGTTCCCGGGTTTCTGGCATGCTCAGCTGGGAGGTGGTATCCTTCACTGAGATCAGGAAAGCAGGACATAATGGGGAGGAAGATGACGCATTCAGGTTTTGATGGGGCGAGGTCAGGGTGCCCCTGGTAGGGAGCCAGGTGGAGAGGCTCAGTATCCACCGAAAGCATCTTTCACTTGGTTGTCCTTCTGCTTTGTCCCACAAGACACATGCAGGAGCTCCCTCCTTCCTCTGTCCCCAACTCTAGACAGGTGCCCTTTCCACCTGCCCATTTTGGTCTGTTACTGCTGTTTCCTATTCTCCTGGGTTAGAAATATTGGCATTATCTCTCTGTCTTCTCTCTTTTCTGTTTCCTCTGATTGTCCATCCAATCCTGTTGATAATGTTGCCTTCGTTTTGTTCTTCCCTTCTGTCCCCTCCTCACAACCCTTCTCTGATTACTAGTGCATATAAGTATTCTCTATTCTGCAGTGTTTGAGTTGATACTCCTAAGATTTTGCAAATATGAGACTCTAATTTTTCACAATCTGGGGTAATTTCCTTCTCCCCCCCCCATGCATTAAGCACCAAACAAATCTCTACTGAATTCACAGATGAATCCATATACATATGGGGGCCCACAGTTCACATACATTATGCAGAGTGTGATTCTCCTCTGGTCCATGATACTCAGGAAAGGCTTTTCTGGATGTGTCAATTAGTATGAAAAATACAAAAAATCAGACACTTTAATTTTTACAAGCCCTGTGCCTATCTGTCTGTCTGTCTGTCTGTCTATCTATCATCTATTTTCTGGAGTTTTTTTTTTAATTTTTATTTATTTATTTATTTTTGGAGGTTTTTTTTTAATCATAAGTGTACTCTTTAATCCCCATCCCCCATTTCCCCCATCACCCCACCCACCTCCCCTCTGATAGTCATCAGTTTGTTCTCTATATTTACGAGTCTGTTTCTTATAATTTGCTTCTTGAATTACTTCTTGCAAGAATGTTTGGTTGTCCATCTGGATTTTAAGTAGTTCAAGCCAGGGGAACCAAATTTTCCTTCCATTTTTTTTCTTTGCCTTTTCTCTCCCTTCTTCTCTCTAAATGCCTGGGTTTGGCAGCACATAAAGGGTGCCTGGCTAACTCTTAGCTGTGGCATGAGGTTGAGGCTATCCCCATTACAGGGCATCGCTGTGGCGCTCAGTATCGTGTCCATGAAATATCTGAAGGAAGTCCTAGACCAACTGCAAGTGTACAGTGCTGTTCTCATGGACAAAGGCTCATCATTCATCCTCAGACTAATGAAGGTGATGGCCTTCCTGGGAACTCTGCCAGCCTCCCACACAAAGCCTTCTAAGGCATCCCCATCACCACAGACTTCCCACTTCTCTGAGGCCTTGTGACTCACCTATAAATGCTTCTATTTCCCTCTGACCAACTGTGGGGAAGTTTCATCCTCTTCTCCCTTATGCCTGTGCTTCAGGCCCTGGTATCATCAGCCGCACCCCCTTCCTCCCAGCTGTTCACCATTCCACAACCCCATCTTCCCTTCTGGGACATCTAGCCAATTCATTCCTCTCTGAACCTCCGTTTCCCCATTAGGCAAGGAGGATAAGATGAAGAGAAGGCAAGTTTCTCCCTTCCTCCTACAGGAACATCAGCAAAGGGAATGGGGGCTGGTCTGTAACATCATCTACTTAAGCTATAGCAAGATTATTTTAGAGAGCAAAGGAGACATCTTCATGCATTTAGATGACATCCTGGCCATGGTCCTTCAACACTACCGCAACTGCATTGTAGAAAAGGTACTTCCTGCCTACTCTACTTCTCCAGTGTCCCATCCCTGCCATCCTTATCCTTCCCCTCCAAGAAAATGATGCCTGACCTTGAATGGAACAAGGTGGTGGGGCTATTGCAGTTACTTCAGGGGAGGTAAGAGGGAGTCCCTAAATAATTTTCCTACCTCTTTCATTTGTCCAGAGCATGTGTCCCTAGGGTAGGAGAAGAAGCCTTTCCCATTTCCTGTTCATTTACCATCCAACTAGACATCCTTTGGGAAAACTTACGTGGTAAAAAGACAATAACTTGAGAGATAAGGAAGGAAATCGATCCTAATTTAAGAGTAATTATGAGGTGGGAATTCCAGAAAGAGTTTGGTAAGAGGGGTGGCCCCTTCCTCCAGAAAAATGCCACAGGCTTTGCTTTCCTAAGCTGTCCTCAGAGGGAAGAGGCAAGATTTCAGCTTAAAGACAGCTATGGAAGCCTTAGCTTCTTATTTCCCAGATTCTGTGTAGGTAGTTTTCCCTTACCCCAGGATCATTCCTACCTTGGAAATCTCTGAGCATACTGGTTGGTTCAGGATAAGAACCTGATGCTTGCGTACCTGGACGCCTTGACCAAGCTAACAAACATCCTGCCCCATGGCCTTTCAATTCAAGTTCCCTCAGAAACTAGAATTTGTAACCTTCATGGTGGTAAGTACAACTCAGGAGGATGGAGGTGGAAATGAACGGAGGAGGGAGGATGGGTCCTCAAGGAAACCGTTGGCAATGCTCCCAGGCTTGGCCTGGAGGATGAAAGTCCAGATTTTCCAATGTCCTTTTCCTATACTTTCTTGTTCCCTTTCCTATCCTTAGGGTGGGTGTGAATACTGCATGGGAGGTATGCTTGGGAGTAGGAGAGAAGAGCTGTCCTTTGGAATTTTTGGAAGTCCCTGAAAATTCTAGGTTCCAGTTTCTTGTGAATACAGTGTGGGGTAGGAAGAGGAGGAAGAAGGCAAGAAAAATAGGTTCACATCCTCTTGGTCTCCGGGGTGGGGGATTGGGTGGATGTATTACAGGAGTTAATCAAGGAGGAGCCATTGAATTCCATCTCCAGCTCCATTAGGCTGAAGGCAATGAACATCATCACTGACTTCAGGTAATAATGTTCCAGCCACTCCGCCTTCCTTGCTCTGACTGGATTTCAGTCCTTTATTCCCTAGTCTGTCCCCACCTCATTTTCTGCTTCTGCTTCTAGTCATAGGGGGCCCCAGGCAGTAGTAGATATCCACTGGACAATGTCTGCCACCTTCTTTTACTAAGATTCTTTAGATGGGATTTTGGAGCACCTGGCAGAGACCATGTCTCCCATCTTCACAGGAATTTGCTGTTGCTTCTGGTCTGCCTGCCACCCACAGAAATTTTGCAGAAGGAGGCATCCAGTTCCCAGGAGGCCCAAGCCACTGTGGTAATGAACTCTTTGATGTTTGTCTCTTTGTATTCAATTTTTCTTTTTGAGAGGATGAGAAGTATAGGTTTGGCAGTTACATGTAAGGCTCTTCGACCTTCTTTGATAAAAATACAATCATTTGAAGAGGTTACTAGGTCATATAGTCTGAATGCTTCTCATGAGATGTACTTCTTTCTTGAAAGCCTCATTGATTACTGCTGTTACACTTTAATATTTTGGCCCAGAGGTGGACACTCAAATCTTTAATTTTTAACTGTTGTACAATTGAAACCAGATTGAAAGGTTGAAACATGATTTTACTGAAGGCCCATGGGTAAATAAGTTGAGAGAGTTCCACGTGCAAGAGAGCTGAATCCATTTCCCACAGGATCTATAGTGTTTCCTTGAGGGAAGGAAGAGCAATTCACTTTTCTAATCTACATTTGTATGTTTAATTCTTAGGATTTTTTTCATGTTCTCTGATTACTCCTTTATCTTGATTGGCTGTTCTTGTTTTATTGATGTCATAATCTCTTGATTTTTTTCAGGATATTAATAAGAATTTTTAAAAATAAAAATTTCTATTTACTGAATTAGTGTAGTTTTTTTTAAGAGTTTGTTGGTCTGTTCGTTTGGGCCTTTTCATCAGCTGTCTGGTGGTCCTTCTTTGTCAGTTCATATTTATTTATGTTATGAAGGAAGGATTGGTATGTACACAGAAAGCTGAGGTGGCTTTCCTCTGGTTGTATCCCCATGAGGCCTTCCTCAGTGTAGGTCTAGTTAAGGAGGGAAGGTATTTTGACAGGATTTGCCCATGTTTGGGGCAAGCTGGGAACTTCCAGTTCTCTAGGACAGACTGCACATCAGGCAGACATTTGTGCTTTGCTGAAAACAACAGAGGAATTTGTTCAAGTTAATAGCAGGCAAATGGCACTTGAAATGTTAGGTGAAACTGTGGAGCAGAATTTCTCAAGGAAAGCTTCCTGGGAGAGCTAGAGCACTGAGCTAAGTTTAGAAGGAGGAATGGGGCTGACATCTCAGCAACTCTTTGAGTTCTCTCTTCTTCCCTCAGGATTTGTACAGGGAGACCCTGCAATCCCTTCTAAGGCTAATGGAGACACTGGTTTTTGAGATGCCTTCTCGGGTCCAGCAGTGCTTGGAGGTCAGTGGAAAGGAGCCCCTGAAATTGGTATATTGGTTTCCTAGGGCTGCTGTAATAAAGTATCACAACTGAGTGGCTTCAAAATCAGCAGTTTATTCTCTAACAGTTGTAAAGGCTGGAAGTCCAAAACCAAAGTGTCAACAGGGCTGGTTCGTACTGGAAGCTCTGTAGGAGAATCTGTTCCATGCATCTCTCCTAGCCTCTGGTGGTTCCTGGCAGCCCCTGGTGTCCCTTGGTTTATAGACATACCATTCCACATATGAGTGAAATCATGTGGTATTTGTCTTTGACTTGTTTTGCTTAGTATTATATGCTCTAGATCCATCCATGTTGTTACAAATAGCGAGATTTCATTCTTTTTTATAGCTGAATAATATTTCACTGTGTGTGTGTGTGTGTGTGTGTGTGTGTGTGTGTATCTCACATTTTATTTATCCATCTATCAGTGGACACTTCAGCTGCTTCCATAATTTGGCTAGTGTAAATAATGCTGCAGTAAATATAAGGGGCATATAACCTTTCAAATTAGTGTTTTTGTATTTTTTTGGGTAGATACCCAGTAGTGCAATTACTGGATCATAGGGTCATTCTATTTTTAATTTTTTTGAGGAAACTTCATACTGTTTTCCAAGTGGCTGCACCAGTTTGCATTCCCACCAACTGTACTCAAAGGTTTCTTTTGCTCTACATCCTCACCAACACTTTGTTGTGTTTTATGTTTTTGATTTTAGTTATTTTGACAGGTGTGAGGTGATATCTCATTGTAGTTTTAATTTACATTTCCTGTTGATGAGTGATTTTAGCATCTTTTCTTTTTTTTTTTTAAATATGGAATGCTTCACAAATTTGCGTGTCATCCTTGTGCAGGGGCCATGCTAATCTTCTCTGTATCGTTCCAATTTTAGTATATGTGCTGCCGAAACGAGCACATTTTAGCATTTTTTCATGTTTCTGTTGGCCATATGCATGTTTTCCTTGGAGAAATGTCTGTTCATGTCTTCTGCCCATTTTTAATTGGATTATTTGTTTTGTGTATGTCAAGTTGTATAAGTTCTTTATAAATTTTGGATATTAACCCTTTATGGGATATGTCATTTGCATGTATCTTCTCCCATTCCACAGGTTGCCTTATAGTTTTGTTGATTGTTTCCTTTGTTGTGTGGAAGCTTATTTTTTTGTTTTGTTGATGTCATTCCAAAAGTTTAATTCTGCTTTTATTTTCCTTGCCTCAGGAGATTTATCTAGAAAAATATTGTTATGGCTAATGTCAGAGACATTACTGCTTGTGCTCTCTTCTAGGAGTTTTGTGGTTTCAGGTCTCACATTTAGGTCCTTAATCCATTTTGAGTTTATTTTTGTATGTGCTGTAAGAAAGTGGTCCGTTTTCATTCTTTTGCATGTAGCTATCCAGTTTTCCCAATACCATTTGTTAAAGAGACTCTCTTTTCCCCATTCATATTCTTGCTTCCTTTGTTGAAGATTAATTGACTGTATAATCATGGATTTATTTCTGGGCTTTCTATTCTGTTTTATTGATCTATGTGTCTATTTTTGTGCCAGTACCATACTGTTTTGATAACTAAAGCTTTGCAGTATAACTTGAAATCTGGTATGATAATGCTTCAGTCTTTTTTTTTTTCAAGTTTGCTTTGGCTATTCAGGGTCTTTTGTGGCTCCATACAAATTTTAGGATCCTTTGTTTTAGTTCTGTGACAAATGCTTGCATTAAATCTGTAGATTGCTTTGGGTAGTATGGACATTTTAACAATACTGGTTTTTCCAATCCGTGAGCATGGAATATCTTTCCATTTGTTTGTGTTATTTCAATTTCTTTCATCAGTGTTTAATGGTTTTCAGAGTACAGATCTTTCACCCCTTGGTTAAGTTTATTTCTAGGCACTTTGTTGTTTTTTGATGCAATTATAAATTGTTTTCTTAATTTCCCTTTCCAGTGCCTCACTATTAGTGTATAGAAGCACAACAGATTTCTATACATTGATTTTGTATACTGCAATCTTACTGAATACATTTGTCAGTTCTAGTAGGTTTTTTTTTTTTGTAGAGTCTTTTGGGTTTTCTATATATAGTATCATGTCATCTGCAAATAGTGAAAGCTTTACTTCTTCCTTACCTCTTTGGATGCCTTTTATTCTTTTTTTTTTCTTTTTTAGATTTTATTTATTTATTTATTTGACAGAGAGAGAGAACACAAGTAGGCTGAGAGGCAGGCAGAGAGAGAGGGGGAAGCAGGCTCCCTGCTGAGCAGAGAGCCCGATGTGGGCCTCGATCCCAGGACCCTGAGATCATGACCTGAGCCAAAGGCAGAGGGTTTAAACCACTGAGCCACCCAGGTGCCCTATTCTTTTTTCTTATCTGATTGCAGTGATTATGACTTCTAGTGGTGTGTTGAATAAAAGTGGCGAGAGCAAACATTCTTGTCTTAATCCTGACCTAGGGGGAAAGCTCTCAGTTTTTCACCACTGAGTATGATGTTAACTGTGGGTTTTTCATATAAGGTCTTTATTATATCGATGTATGTTCTCTCTAAACCTGCTTTGTGGAGGGTTTTTATCATGAATGGATGTCATCCTTTGTCAAATGCTTTGTCTGCACCTATTGAAATGATCGTATGGTTTTTATCCTTTTTTTAAATTGATGTGATGATGTATCATGTTGAGTAATTTGCAAATATTGAACCACCCTTGCATCCCAGAAACAAATCCCACTTGATCATGGTGAATGATTTTTTTAATGTATTGTTGGATTCAGTTTGCTAATATTTGTTAAGGATCTTTACATCTACGTTCAGAGATTTTGGCCTGTAGTTCTCTTTTTTGGTAGTGTCTTTACCTGGTTTTGGTATCAGGGTAATGCTGATCTCATGGAATCAATTTGGAAGTTTTCCTTCCTCTTCTATTTTTAAAAATAATTTCTTTAAATATTTGGTAGAATTCACCTGTCAAGACATCTGGTCCTGGACTTTGATTTGTTGGGAGTTTTGTGGGTTTTTTTGTTATGTTTTGTTTTTGGTTTTTTTTCACTGATTCAATATCATTGCTGGTATTTGGTCTATTCAAATTTTCTGTTTCTTCCTGATTCAGTTTCAGGAGGTTATATGTTTCTAGGAATTTACCCATTTCTCCTAGGTTGTCCCAATTTGTTGGCATATAATTTTTCATAATGTACTTTTACAGCCCTTTGTATTTCTGTGGTACTGGTTGTTATTTCTCCTCTTTCATTTCTGATTTCGTTTCTTTGAGTTCTCTCATTTTAAACCAATTTTTTTATGAGTCTGGTTAAAACTTTATCAATTTTGTTAATCTTGTCAAAAGCTAGCTCCTGATTTCATGGATCTGTTCTGCTGTCTCTTGTTTCTATTTCATTTATTTCTGCTCTAATCTTTATTAATACTTTCCCTCTACTGGTTTTGGGTTTTGTTTGTTCTTTTTCTAGCTTCTTTAGGTATAAGTTCAGGTTGTTTATTTTAGATTTTTCTTGCTTCTTGAGGTACATCTGTATTGCTATAAATTTCCCTCTTAAAATAGCTTTTGCTGCATCCCAAAGATTTTAGACCATTGCATTTTCATTTTCATTTGTTCCACTGTGTTTTCTGATTTCTTCTTTGATTTCTTGTTTGACCCATTCATTGTTTAGTAGCATGTTATTTTTTTAAATTTTTATTTTTTATTTGAGAGAAAGAGATCACAAACAAGTGGGAGAGGAAGAAACAGGTTCTCTGCTGAGCAGGGAGCCCAAGCTGGGACTCAGTCCCAGGACCCTGGGATCATGACCTGAGCAGAAGGCAGATGCTTAACCGACAGAGCCATCTAGGTGCCCCTAGTAGCATGTTTTTTAACCTCCCTGTATTTGTGTTCTTTCTAGATTTTTTTCTTGTAGTTGATTTTTACTTTCATAACGTTGTGGTCAGAAAAGATACATGGGGGTTACCTGGGTGGCTCAGTCAGTTGGGCGTCTGCTTTATCCCAGGATTCTGGGATTGAGCTCCATGTCGGGCTCCCTGCTCCCTGTCAGGCCTCCTTCTCTCTTTCCCTCTGCCCCTCCCACTGCTTGTGCACACTCTCTGTCTTTCTCTTTCAGTTAAATAAATAAAATCTTTAAGAAAAAACAAAAGATGCATAGCAAAGGTAACAGTCAACAAAACACAAAAGACAACTGACAGAATGGGAGAAGATATTTGCAAATGACATATCAGATAAAGGGCTTGTATCCAAAATCTATAAAGAACTTCTCAAACTCAACACCCATAAAACAAATAATGGGAAAACATTAGTAGGGGGGCATCGGGGTATGTTGACCCATTGAAATGAATTACAGTCAATATAATTTGAAGGCTACTGGTTTAATTTGAAAGAAGGAGGTACCAGCTGAAGATGTCTCTAGCACCTAGATAAGGCAAAATTGGGTGCTGGAGGAATGAAGGCTTCTGGTGTCAAAGCCATATATAACCAGCCTGTAGGCAAAAGAAGTCCTATTCTCAGAAGTCTTGTCCCGATCTTTTGCAGAAGTCAGGTTCAGGTTATATTTCTACCCTCTGGAATACAGCTGAACAGACCCCTTACCCCTCACTTCATTCTCTTTATCCTTTAGGTTCTGGACACATGGCTGAATTCCCAGAAGGACAATGAGAGGGAACGGGCCATGTGGTGTGCTGCCCGCATTCTTGGTTTCACTGCAAAAATGAACAACTTTGGAGTAAGTGCGAGCCTGCTCTGGAGCCTGGGCCCTCATCCCTACCTTACCCCAAACTTCATCACATATTATGTAGCCTCAGTTACCCATCCTATCCTCTATTTCCTTGGCCCCATCCTCTATTTTCTCTTGCACATCCTATCACCTCACTTTTCTCCTTTGGTCTTTTTCCCTACCCACAAATTCAATTCCATTTCACTTGGTTCAGTTTGATTCCATTCATCTCAACAAGCAGTTCCTGAATTCTCACCTTGTCCCAGGCACCGTGCTGGGTGTTACAGTAGATACATAGATGACCGAGACAGTTTCCTGTCCTCATGGATCTTTACGGTCCACTGGGGAGAGAGGCACGAAGAGAACAAACTTAAGCAGAAGGTGATAATGAATGTAAAAGCAAGTATAGTAGGAATAAAAGATCAGAATGCAAATGAAATACAAGTGAAGGGAAAGCTTCGTAGAGGAGGGGACATTTGAGCTGGGCTTCAAGAACGAGTACAGTGTCAAGAGGCGAAGAAGAGGGACAATGTAAGGTCATTCCAAAACTATGATCTCCCAGGTTCCTGGGTGGCTCAGTCAGTTAAGCCTCTGCCTTCGGCTCAGGTCATGATCTCAGGGTCCTGGGATCGAGGCCCTCATCGGACTCCCTGCTCAGCAGAGACCCTGCTTCTCCCTCTCCCTCTGCCTGCTGCTCTACCTACTTGTGCTCTCTATCTCTCTGTCAAATAAATAAATAAAATCTTAAAAAAAACAAACTATGATCTCCCACATTTCTAATCACTACACCACACCTAAGTCCATTTCCATTAACCTCTCCCATCTCTCATGCATCCCGTCTTCCTCTCTTCTTGCTTTGACTCAGCCTGAGAGAGTGGCTGGGCTAGTCATGACTTCCGCCTCTCCTCCCCAGATGGACATTGAGTTCACTCTGCTGGGGCGTTTGGTAAGGCTGCTGGCCATGCGCTGCCAGGACCCAGTGGACAACATCTGCTTCCTGTCTGCACAGGCTGTCTACAACCTCTACTGTATCCTCCTGCTGCAGAAACGTAGGAAGAGTCTCCTCTTTTCACTTCTGCTCTGGCTTCCCACCTAGGCTTGGTCATTCCTGCACACACTGGCCTGGAAAAGGGAGAGCTAAGCAGTTACCTGAGCACTTTCCTTCCAAAGAGGACCCTGCCCCAGACCTCAACATATACCCTCCTGGGACAAAAGAGCTTATTAGCAAGCAGTTCTTTTGAATGAGTTTCTCCTCCTCTGGCTGAGCCCTATGCCCTGAGCCCACTCTGTCTCTACTCTGAGCCAGGCAACACGGGCGTTCCTCCGACATTAGCTCTCACCAGTCCTCATCTTACTGCCCATTTCTCTACTCCCTTCCCCACGGGATACACATTACCCCAAGCTGACTTGGTGCAGTGGGTGGTTTGGCTTGGACAGATGGGAAAGAGAGCAATCCAAGACACCTCCTGAGTGTCTGAGGGGTGGGGCCGGGTGTCTTTGTTTCAGAGATGGGAAGGAAAAAACAGGGCTTATGGGAAGAAGAGGGCAAGAGTGAAGTCTACAGCGCCAACGTGTTCTATAACAACACCTTTGAGATTGCCAAGGTGAGGGGGCAGGGCCCGAGACCAGGCGGGAAGAGCCTAGGCCTCTCCCCTACGTCATGTTCTAGATTCCTAGGGGTGGGACTCCTTTCACCCCATCTTCTTTTCCGTTCCATTGCTGCCTGTGAACTTTTTCTTCAGGGAACTTTTCCCACATGCTCCCACAGGCTTCCCCCTAAGTGTCCTAATTCGGCTTTCTTGCCTGCTTCCCCCAGAAGCATCTGCTTCATGCTAATGATGCTTTGTGAGCGATGTGTAGATTCAGCCCCTGCCTCAAAGCTATGTCGCTAAGAGTCTTGGTCTCAGCCCTTCTCTCCCAGCACTGCCTCTGCAGCCTCTGACCTGTGAGCTCAGTGCAGCTGAGGTCAGTGTTCTCTCCCTCCCATCCCCAAAGACTCTGTTCCCACTGAAGGCAATAAAAGATCTAGGTGCTAGGCAGACAGCACAGGCCTAGGACAAAAGCACGCCATGTGCCCAAGAGAGGCTGTCTCCACCTGCCCTAACCAGGAAGGGGGGTACTGGCCATCTCAAGCAGGAGACCCCCTGTGCAGGCAGCCGGATGTCACCCTGTTGCAGGCCTTTGCAGAGTACTTCACCCAGATGCAGCTCACCACCCTGGTGCTGACCGCCATGGAGGGCCTGACCGACGGCAGGGCCAAGGTGTCCCTGGCGGCGGCCCAGCTGATGAGTGCCGTCATGCAAGAGTGGGGCTGAGACATGATTAAGGTAACGTGTCTTGGGCTGTCTTGGGAGCTCTGGCCTGAGCGCCCGGACTCTGGGCTCTCCCCTGGCTCTATTCCTAACCAGCCAAGGAGTCCTGCACAGTCCCTCTCCTTTGGAGGCCTTGATTCACTCATTCCTAAAACATAGGCTTGGGCTAGATTTTCTCTGAGGTCCCACTGAGCTCTGACATCCATGCTCCTGAGCTCGGAATGGCAGTGCCTTCTATCTGGGGGGCCGGTTCCTCAGTTAACAACAACTACACATGGGAGTGTGAGCAGCTGTGGGGCCTAGTAGCCAGAGCACAAGGAAGCATTGTAGTCAGGGGGGGGGTCACCCTGATTGCCAAGGGGTGTCAGAGAGCTTCAATTTCTGTGGAGGGTAAGGGTGTGGATTGCAAACCAGCAAGCTCATGGAATGACTGAGCTTTGAGTAAATTTTCTTTCAGGATAACATATAAAAATCCACATTTCCCACTCTACCAAAAAATTTTTTAAATGAGGCCACATAGGGCAACTCTTTGGATGGCCGAAATCCCCTTTGTCTGTGGCATGGCCTCTCCAGGCCTGCCTCTCTCTGACTCCCCTGACACCCATTGCCTTCACTCATTTATGTGACTTGCCTGGTCTCGGTACCAGAAATGGAGGTGTGTCCTTGAGGTATTAGAATAAAATGGATTTCCTGGAGACCCATATATCAGGACTCTGAGAGCCAAATTGGAGTCCTGTGGTATGATGCCAACTTGTGCCTGCAGTTTCGTGGGTTGAAAGTTGATCTCAGTGGGGAGAGGAGGACCTGAAATGTCTCTAGGGTTTTTGTTTTCCTTCCCGGCATCTCTTGTGTCTCCCGAGTAACCTCAGAGTGGCTCTCTGAACTCTGGGCTGTGGGCAGGCCTTCCTTAGAGTGGGCCTCCGTGAGCTTCTGGAGTTCTTTCTGTGACCCCTGCTCGTCTGGTCTCTGGCATTCTAGAACTCAGCCTTAAGAAGAGAGTCACTGGCACGATTGCAAAGAGCTCCTTGAGTCTGGGAGTTGGTAGACAGGGAGGAGGCGGGAAGGAAGCAGGGAAACCATCACTGAGACTCCTGTGGCTCTTCCCTGTAGATCGAGGAAATTGTGGAGGGGATTCTGGAACGGCTCAACTCACAGCTGGAGCCAAACACCAAGGAGGAGGTCCTGCGGGCCATGTGCTTGCTGGCCGGCAACAACACCCACAACGTCGTGCCCTTGCTTCTCAACAAGTCCCTGCCTTGGGATAGGTACCTCTCCCAGGGCCTGGGAACACATTCTCCAGCCCAGTAAACCCTCCCCTCCCTCAGCCCGAGCCCAACACGGAAATCACTGCACAGGGATGCTTTCCCTCTGACTCCAGTCGAACTTCATCTCTGTGTTCTCTGACCAAGTCTAGACCCTGAGAACTGGGCCTTCATGGGCCCAAGACCACACTAGCCCTAGGAGCTTGGTCACCAGGGCCCATGACATAGCTGTCCCCGGGTCCTGTAGAACCAATCTGGCCCTGTGGAAGACATTTGGCACCCGGCGAGAGACCACGATCAGCGTCTTGCAGCTGCTCATAGGCATCCTGGAAAAACTCCACTCCAGAGAGGAGACTAAGGAGATGGCCTTCCAGCCCGTGGCAGTCAGCATGAGGGACAGGGGGAGCCTAGGACTTACTGTTCTGGGACTTAGGGCCAGAGCTGAAGGTCAAGGGCCGCAGGGTGGGAGCAGGTCTTAGAGAGGAGCAATCACTAATACTGTACATTCGAGGGGCACCTGGGTGGCTCAGTTGGTTGAGCGTCCAACTCTTGATTTCAGCTCAAGTCCTGGTCTCAGGGTTGTGGGATCCAGCCCCGTGTTGGGCTGTGTGTTCTGCGGGGAGTCTGCTTGAGATTCTCTCCCTCTCCCTCTCCCTCTGTCCCTCCTCCTGCTCATGCTTTCTCTCTCTCTCCAAAACAAATAGATAAACCTTTAAAAAAAAAACTATACTTTCGATTTATACTTTCACTTTCTTTTTCCACCTGTATATCGAAGAACTGAGTGATGTAGAGAGAACAGGGATTGATCCTATTTTGTGGACAAGGAAACTGATGTTTAGAGCTAAGCAGCTTTCTCTGTCTCATGATTCTGGGGCTGGCACTCCTTTTTCCAGGGCCTGGGGGGTGGCACGAGGGTTGGAGGCAGGAGTGGTTTGGTTGCCAGGGGTAGACAAAGTTGTCCCCAAATCATTTTCTGCTAAAAAGTTTGAGCTGCTTCCCATTCTCTTTTTGATGTCAGGGGAGTGAAGAGAAAGCAGGTGGCCTGTGTGCAATCTCATTTCCCTAAGGAAGAGTGGTGGGCTTTTGGTCTTTGGGGATTTCTTACAAGTCAGAGTGGGCTCTGCTCTTTGGGCAGTGATGGGGAGGGCAGGGTGGGACTCGGTGTATGGGGCCATGGGACTGTCTTTTGTCTTCCTCCACTGTCTCCCAGGTGACATGTGCTCTGTGTGAGATGCTGTCAGGGTCCCTGTGCCAGGAGGCCGTCCAGGAGCTCTATCCCCGGCTCTTGCTGGCTATACTATGTCATCTCTGCTGGGTGATTGAGCAAAATGTCCCCCAGAAGATGGTGGTCTATAGCAAGGAGGGGGGCCCGGGCAGCAAGAGCAAGCCCTTTGACCCCACTAGGTAAGCCTAACCCCCTCATGATGGATGGCTGGGATTAGCCAATTCCAGGGGGCCCTGGATGACCCACGCGCTAGAATATTCTCACATATTTTCAAGCTTCTCATTTCTCTTGTATGCATGCTCCAGCTGATTCACCCAACACTCCATGTCCATGTTCATAACTGCTCAGGAAGAGATTCAACTAGATGGTGGGTGGCAGGGCAAGCCCACGTCTATGTCATTCTCTCCATGTGGTTATGGCCATTCGAATTTCATTGACCTCTGGCTTGGCTTTGTCACCAGCTCTGCCATCTTGCACAACTCATGAGCAGGATTCCATTTTCTCATTTCGAAAATGGGGGCTGGACTCCTAAATGTGTGGTGATCACACTTTTTCTTTTAAGCCTCAAGACATTCTACTCAAATGGAATCTTAGGTTAAATGAAAACAAATAAAAGCAATAAGCAGAGACAATCTGATTAGATGGGTGTGGAGGTAAATAGATATGCTAACCCCATTCTGTGCCCCGGCAAGCAGAATTGGAAAACCACAGCACTGATATCTCTCTATAGTCTCTTTTACAGGACTCTGTGGTTGGATGAGGGACAGGGCTGAAGGAGTGGCTGGGCAATCTGAGATAGGTTTCACAGAGTCATGGATTTTTGTCAGCAGGAAAGCAGAGCACAGCTACTAGAACAGGAAACTGTCTCCTGGCCTCGCAGCACAGGATACAGATGAGGGCATAATGCCTTGTCCATGCTTTTGCCCCTTTCTTTTCTTCAGTTGTGCCCTTGAGGTAGTGAAGTTGGTGTTCTTGGCCGTTGCGTATGATGGAGTGGTGACCTATGCCAATCAGCACCACTGCTGGGACCTTCTGTCCTGCCCCAAGTTGTACTACATAGGGATCATGGACCTGACAAGGTGAGGCTATTTCCCCAGTGACCCTGGCACCACTGTAGTCCCCTGACCCCAATTTCCCAAGTTCCAGCCTTCAACTGTCCTTTCCCCACCTCCCAGCCCTCCAGTCTCCTGATTCCTCAGCCCTCCCGTCTTCCCTGTTCCATGCACACTGGTCCCTTGCCACCTCCCCCCCAGCAACTGCTGGCTTCCTATGTCCCACCCCAGCGGCATTGTGAAGAACTGTGAGCCTGCCATCCTGCACCGAATCCTCAACCTCGTCAGGAACTACCTCTATAGCTCCAGCTACCATCGGAAGATCCTGGCCAGGACCTTCTATGCACAGGTGAAGCCTGGGGAAAGGTCCACAGCCTGAGCCATTCATTTCCTGGGCTGAGGAATATTTAACAGAGACGTTAAATAACTAGTCCCCAAAAGAGGAAAGAATAAGACTGAGCCATTTCAAGTGAGGTTCCCTTTTCTGGCACTTCAGGTGCCTGGTTAAAGGAGACAGGAAAGCCTGAGGAGGGGAGGGGGCCAGTAGCTCAACCTCCAGAATGATCCACAGATCCTAGCATCTGACTCAAAATTCAAACCTTATCAGCATTACCCTCTCTCCTCCTCTCAGTATATCCTCTCTCCTTGTTAGCCTCCAGCCCCTGTGCATAGATCTGCCACTGCTCTCAGCTGGACATAGTCCTTACCTGAGTGTGAGGCCCAAGGGAGTGGGTACTGCATACTCATAAACTTTCCTCCATCCATAGCTGTAGTCTCCTCATACCCACAGCTCCTCTGGCATCGATCAGTGGCTCAGACTCTGGGACAAGACTTTTTGAGCAATCTGATCAAGTGGGTCAAAGACCCGAACCTCATTATGAAAGAAGTTGGGCTTCGTGGAATCAGTAACCTGGCACTACACCCAGGACAAGTAAGAGTGGGGAGGACCAAATGGGAATCAAGTGTGAGTCCTTGAAGCATTTAATTTACCTCCCGTGGATCTCTTAGTAACCTTGGCTTTAGCACGTGCCTCAACCTCTCATCCTAGGGCAGCACAACATCTGGTCTGTAGACTTATATAGACTGGTCATCTGGTCTCCCAAACCCCATGAGCTCCAGTCTTCTGCTTCCTGGCACATCCAGTCCCCGGATTGCCCATGTCTGTTTCTCTTCGACACCATCTGTTTTCCCAAAACCCCGTTCCCAGGGTATTGCACAATCCCCAGGTGGTGAGTGCTCTCTGCCTTCTTCCAAACAGTCAGAATCTCTGAAGGGCCAGGTTCCCTTCTTGCGAGACTTGCTGAAGAATGAAGCGTGAGTAACAGTGCAGGCAGTAAAGAGCCTACGGAACATCATCTGTCATGGGAAGGGAGAGGACACCAAGGTGGTCTTTTGCAGCATCTCCAAGCAACTGCGTCCACTCATCAATGATGTATGGGCCTAAATCCCTAGGATCAGTTGGGAACAGTATGGACTGGGGCTAAAGAGCAATCCTGGAAATTGAGCTGAGGGTACCGGGGCAGGGCTCTGGGACTGGGGTGGAAGGCTGAAGTCATAGAGGGGCAGCCAAAAGGAGACTTGGCTACTTGAAGTTGTGCATAAGATCATCCCCAATGCATTCCCTATCACAGACCTAGACACACTCATTTACCTATTGTCTCACCGGGAGCTACTGGAGGGAAAAAAAATGGCATACTGCTATGAAATTGGTTCTGGAGTGAAGAGTGGGGAGACAGTTCACAACTTTACCCTCTTCCCAGACAACACAGGGACCCCAGAATGCTAGCAACCTTGCTGAAAGGATCCAAAGGCTCAGGAATCTGAACTGCCCAGAGCAATATCAATCCACTCCGTGTCTTGGCCTCCCTACAGATCATAGAAATTTAGAGCCAAAATAGACTTGACAGGTGGCATGCATGCTTTCAATGCCCCTATTCTGGCATCTATAACTCTTTAATTTTCACACTTTGGATTTGAATTAGTTTTGTATTAGTCTCCTCTCTTTTGTGAGCCTGGACACCCCATGATGCCAAGGTCAATGTCTGATTCATCTATTTTTTTTTTCTATTTTTGAAAAGATTTTATTTATTTATTTATTTGAGGTGGGGAATGGGCAGAAGGAGAGAGAGAATCTCAAACAGACTCCCCTCTGAGAGTGGAGCTGGATGTGGGGCTCGATCTCACGACCCTGAGATCATGACCTGAGCCGAAACCAAGAGTCAGATGCTCAACTGACTAAGCTGCCCAGGCACCCCCTGATTCATCCATTTTTACATGTTTTAAAATTCACCATGCATACTTAACAAAGCCTAAAGATAATATCTTTATTTTCCAATAAAAGGACCTTAGAATGCTTTAAGTCTGGGGTGCCTGGTGGCTTAATCCGATGAAGGTCCAGCCCTTGGTTTCAGCTCCGGTCATGATCTCAGCATCACGGATCATGCCCTGTGTCTGGCTCCATGCTCGGTAGGGAGTCTGCTTGAGATTCTCTCTCTCCCTCTCCCCCTCCTCTTCTTCCCCACATGCATGCTCCCCCCTCTTTAAAATAAATAAATCTTTTTTAAAAAGAATGATTTAACTATAATGGTACCCTCCCATATTATAGATTAACATTGTCTAGGATTTTAGTTCCACCATCTTTTAAAATCCCCGGATTTGGTCTTCATGTCATGTTACCACCATCATTGTTATTGTTTTATACAGTCACTAGTTACTTCGATTTATAAACGTGGACAAATGTCTCTGCCTTCCTTTTCTTCTTACAGGTCTCTCCTCCCTTCTGGATACATTTTTTTCTTCTTCCTTTGTGTTTTCTTTCTCAAGGGTCTGTTAATAGGAAGCACTCTCAATCTTTGTCTGGAAATGTCTTTATTTTGCCTCACATGTGTCTGTAGCTTTAAGTAGTTTAGGAGGTGTTGGCATGGGTTACTTTGGGTTTAGCCTGATTGGGGTTCTCTGAGTTTCTTGAAATCTCTGTTTATGTCTTTCACCAAACTTGGAAAGTTTTCAGCCATTATTTCTTCCAAGTTTTTTTCAGCATTGTACTTTCTTCTCTCCTTTTAGGAATCTGATGGTACAAATGATTAGGCTTTTTGTTATTGTCCCATAGGTCCCAGGATTTTGTACATTTTCAATCACTTTTTCTTATCTTGTTCAGACTGGATACTTCTTATTGCTCTGTCTTCAAGTTCAGTGATTCTTTCCTCTGACATCTGTTTTGCCAGTGAATGTACCCAGTCTTGTATTTCTCAGTTCTCAAGTTTCTTTTTGATACATTCTGTTTCTTTGCTGAAAATTTTTATTTTGGTATTTATTTCAAGAGTATTCATTGTTGCTTTTTTGTGTATTTTGTGTAGTAACTGCTTTTGGTCTTTGCATGCTGAGTAATTTTGGATTGTATCATAGACATTATGAGTATTAGGTTATATGACTCTGGGAGTAACTTAAATCCTATGGAGATTGGTTGATATTATTGTGGAGGTTGATATTATTGTGTTAGCAGCAATTGACCTGTTTAACTTCAGGCTGCAAGTTCTGACTAGCCTTCTGTGTGTGGGGATGTGATTTCAATGTCAGTTTTGAATTCATAACCTTTGCCATTCTGAGTTTGTGCCACCCACTGGCCAGCCTGAGATCTGAACCATTGTCTCTCCTGTAGTTCAGTTTTCAAAGTCTGTGGTATGTGGTTTAGGGTCAGATATGCATGGAGTGAGCACAGGAGTTCATAAACAACTTTAGAGGCTCACTTTCCCTAGCTTCTCCCTCTCGGTGACTTCCCTGGCTTTACAGTTCTTTGGGGTTTCCTTTTTCCAGTTGTCTTGCAAAAAAGCTGGTGCTTCAGTTACTGTGCAATGTCAGGCACTTCTGTGACTGTGCCCACAACTGGGCCAAGTGGCATGAAGACAGAGGAGATAAAGCAATGGGGGATTGTCCATCCTCTTGGGCCCTCAGCTCCTTCAAATGGAGAGTAAGGTTCCCTTCCCTCAGGGTTTTGCCTTCTGTAGACTTCCAGGGTTTTGCCTTCTGTAGACTTCCATGGGGCTTGTTTTGGAACTGTGATATGAGAGAATAGAGGGAAGAAAAAAGAAATGAGGTATCTCTCCATTTTCTTTGAGCATTTTGATTCCCCTTTCTGGCTTTTTGAGCATTAAGTGGAAGACTTCTCTTAGAGATGTCTGTCTGTCCATGGTTCTTGCTTCTCAGCTTCTGGTTGCCTTGTAAGGCAAGCTAGGGAGACCAGCAGGTATGAACAGATGTGCCCCTGGCTTATTGAGACCAGTGGCATCTGCCTGCCCCCACAGTAGCTGGAGGGTCAGCAACCTCTTCATCTTTGGCCTCTGGGGATCTTACTTTCTTAAAGCTCAGCTATGCCTTAAAAAAAGGATTTTGTATATTTTACCTAGCATTCAAAGGTATTTATAGTGAAAGTTGTCAGGTTATCTTTTCTTCCATATTGCTAGAATGGAAAGTCAATTTATCGTCTAATCAAGAAATAGTAAAATGTCATCATCTACACAATGATAACCTGGCAGAATGAAAAGAACACTGACCCCAAAGTCCTAGAATCCGGATTCCAGGTGCTGCTTTACCACTCACCTACTCATAGGAACTTACTTAGGCAAAGCTCAATAGTTTTAACATTTGTAAAATTTTCTTCTACTATTTTGTTGGTGTATCCTCTTTTCTCTCTTTTTTCTGTTCTAGGCCTTGGAATTCCTTTAGATTTAGTCTCTGTGTTTCTTCATTTTTATTTTCTATTTCCCATCTCTTTGTCTACCTTGGAACAATTTCCAGGCTGATGCTCCTCTTACTTTAGCTGTGGCTATTCTTCTATTCGACCCACCTATTGAATTTTTAGTTTTTTGTTTTGTTTTGTTTTTATGAAGCACGTTCTCTTTTTTTTCTTCTGGTTGATGATGTGATATCTAAATAGCTATTACATTATTCTGTAGGGATACTGCCTTACCTTTGCTTATCTTACTTATTTATTTATAACTTCAAAGTTTGGATTTCTAAGCACTTAAAAAAATGTCCTCGGTAACTTTTTTTTTACATAATCTTCCTGAGGATTCAATTATACTTTCTCTAAAGTCTTATTTTGTTTATATTATTAATTGTGCCCTTGAATGTTGCAGGGGGGTCTTTCGTTTCTCTTGTGGTGCTGATTTTCCTAAATATTTGGTGAGTCTTGGCAGTGAGTTCTGGAAATTTTGCGCTACTGACTCTTGGCCAACCCTCTGTGAAAGTAATAGCTATTACTGCAGTCCAAATTCAGTAACTGTGGGGAAGCAGCCAGAGCTATGTGGACAGTTGGATGTGCCAATAGCCAGTCTTTTGACTATAGGACTCCCTGCTCTTCCTGGGTATCGCCACACACCCAGGGCACCATCCTATCCCTCTGGTCTGGAGAGCACGCTCCCTGCACTGTTGGGGTGACACGTTCCCCTGCTGCTTGCTATTTAGAAAGGGGACGTTGGGAGGGCAGGGTGCAAGGAGAAGGTGGGAGGAGATCATAGGCCTGAACTACAGCACTCCGAATGACCGCCCTGTCGGTTGCCCAGCATCCCCTTCTGTTCCCTGTATTCACAGCTCTTTAGCTTGGCACGTTCCTAGAACACACTTACCTCCTCCCGCAGCCTGTTCTTGCCCACACTTGAGGCTGTGGTTTGAACTTTAATTCCAATCCTGTCTGCTGTTTATCTTTCAGGGCTACTCTAGTTCTCTGTAGGGGGATCCCTTCTACTATTTCAGATCCATAACGGATTTAAAAAACTTTATCTCTACTATTTCTTTCAGGGATTTGGAACAGGAAGGGATAACGGAAGTAATAATCATTGATCTTGAGATGATCTGCCTGTTGATATTTTTTAGTTAATGTGCTAACTTTGACTCATCTCTCTGTTTGGCTGTTATGTTCACTGGGCCAAAAATGTGTACCTCCAATGTGTTAAAATGTCTGCTTCCCAGATCCTACAAGTTCAGGGACTATTTGTCCACCATGTCTTGGTTATTTGACACTATGCCTAGCTCATGACAGCTACTCAGTAAACGTTTGTTCAATTAGTCTATAATATACTCTAAAAAGTGTATAGTTTAGCTGTTTATCATCATTGATAATTAATACAAACCAATGTAGATTAAGCAAGTTTATTCATAGCATAACTAGGATAACTCTATGTATTTTTAAAACACATCTATTTCAAAAGCTAGATCTTTAGGAGCAATTTAAGTTACAAGCTGTAGATACAGTCCGGGGCAGATCTGAAGCTGTGATCTTGATTTCCCTAGCTCTGTGCCTTAACAAAGGGACTTACTAGCTCTGCGGCTCTAAAGAGAATTACTCAGATACACAAACCACGATGCTTTTACATTACGTAACACAACACCGTCAGTGTACCTTGGATGTGGCAGTGAGATGTGGGAGTATGGGAACCAGGCCAGGCAAGGGACACTGGGAACCCACAGCTGCCTTAGCTCCGTGTCGCTCTGTGTGGCAGGACAGGGACCAGGTGAAGATCTCGGCCACCTCTGCTCTGGGCTACATGTTGCGTCACGTTGACAAATTCAAGCCTGGACTCTCCACCCGAAGAGAGATCTACACTTTCCTAGTGCCACTGCTGCTCAGCATTCAGGACAACAACACCGAGGTAGTCAAGGTATTGGTGACCTCTGTCCTGCAAACCTCAGCCTAATTCATTTCTCTTGGTTGGAGCACAGCCTCAGGTTCTTTTTCATGAGCCTTCCTTGGCTGTACATGTTATATCCACTTCTTTGGTGTCCTCCTCCAGGCTGGCTCTGAGCACTTTTACCCTCTTTTGGGCGCCATTGATCTTATCCTGATAAGGTTCTGCTCCCTGAAGCTACGTATGTCCCATGTCATGCACAAGGTCCCGTGTTTCACCTGATCCCAGCTACGAACCTGCAACCAAGCCCCTTGGGGGTTAGCTTCATGGTCCTCCACTTAGCCTCCTGGCCTGGCTCTGTAGAGCCCCAGGAGTGAGGCTTCGGGAATTCCCTTCTCTCCATCCTGTAGGCCTGCGGAGGGGCCCTGATTGAGTGGACCAACGTGATTGGCTGGTCATCACTCACCCAGATATTCCGGCACACCACCCTCAGCGATCACATCCAGGTATTGGAAGAAACATGCAAGTACCTGGTGAGTGAGAGTCTCTGAGATGCCAGGCCCACCATACGCACATTAGGGACGCAAAGGTGGCTGAGAGGCTAAAGGGGAGGGCTGACAGAAGATACATTCTTTCTGCTCCTTGATTCTTATTCTTTATCATCAACAAACTCTGAGAATGCACATTTGGGAGATCAGTCTCTTATCCCGCATATCTGATTCTCTTAGCAGCATCCCAGTCTCTGCTCTCCGAGGTGAGGAAGGTCACGTGAGGGTTCTAGAATGCAATGGAACAGGTTTTCTGGTTACAGCTGGTGGGGAAAGATGTCGGCAGGAGTCATTGGGGCTTTAGGTCAGCAGTCATGGTGTTAAGGGTCTGTGACTCCTACGAAGTTGAGAACAGGGCAGGCTCGGGAATCCATATGGAAAAGTTAATATTTAAGGGCTAAGCAAGTAGGTTAGGAACCAACATTAGTAATTTGAATACTATGGATTATGATGCTTATTACCTTCCCTAGATAGAGCACTTTACAGTTTACAAAACATTTCTATATCCACCCTCTCATTGGAGCCTTACAATTATGTGAAAGAGGTCCAACGGATTTTGTTTCAGCCGTTACAGAGGAGAAAACCGAAGCCAGTGTCAGGACCAGGTTCAATCCTGGGGCTCCTGGCTCCACCTCGGTTGTTTCTTCCCTTATCACGTTGGTATAAAGGAGCAAAACTCTCTCTGTGAACTTCCTGCTAAGTCTGCCTTGTTGCTGGGGCGTGGGTGTCTGAGGCTAGAGGTTCGAGCACCTTCTACTCAGCACCACCCCTCTTTGGCTTCACAGGTGAGCACAAGCAAAACCCAGCAGGTGGGGGACTTACTGTCCCAGAGCTTTGGCTTCCTGAATAGCCCTCAGTCCTTTCTAAGGGCGGCTGCCATCAACTTCATAGGTAAGAAGCTTCCTCCTGGCAACCCCTCCCTCTTCAGCAGGGGAGCCCTCCGTGACCTTCTGCAAGGACTAAGCCAGAACCATGGTACCGTGAAGCGGGTCACCTCCTTCCTTAGCTCTGACCTGATTAGAGAGGTTGTCCTGGGACCGGACTCAGAGTCCCTGTGAGAAAGGCCGGAGGAGGAAGAGAAGGCTACGTGCCTTTGCCCCCCGCTGCGAGGGTCCACCCACGCTGTCTGCACTTTGCAGAGTGCGGACGGGATCCGTATTCGTTTGAAAGGGTAAAAACTAGGGGTGCCTGGGTGGCTCAGTCCCTAAGCGTCTGCCTTTGGCTCAGGTCATGATCCCAGGGTCTTGAGATCGAGCCCTGCAGGGTCCTGGGATCGAGCCCCGAATCGGGCTCCCTGCTTGGTGGGAAACTGGCTTCTCCCTCTCCCACTCCCCCTGCTTGTGTTCCCTCTCTCGCTGTGTCTCTCTCTGTCAAATAAATAAGTAAAATCTTAAAAAAGGAGGGGGGAACTATTGCTTTGAAGGGAACCCTGTGGATTTTCAAAAATATTTTTGTTTTAAACTAGGAAAATAGTAGTATGTGTTGATGTTAGAAAACCTAAAAGATTCAAAAAAAAAAAAGAAAGAAAGAAAGAAAGAAAGAAAGGAAAGAAAGAAAAGAAAACCTAAAAGATTCAGATTGGTGAAAAAGAAGGAGATAAATAATGCCAGAAATTCTAGCATTTGAATTTAACCACTGTTAACACTCCAGAATTTCCCCCTAAGAATATACTGCACACACACAGCCATTTAAAAAACATGAAGTTTAGTATACCGTTGTTTTCCCTTGCTGGATCTTTTTTTTTTATGATTTTATTTATTTATTTGACAGAGAGAGAGGTCACAAGTAGGCAGAGAGGCAGGCAGAGAGAGAGGAGGAAGCAGGCTCCCTGCTGAGCAGAGAGCTGGATGTGGGGCTCGATCCCAGGACCCTGAGATCATGTCCTGAGCTGAAGGCAGACCCACTGAGCCACCCAGGTGCCCCTCCCTTGCTGTATCTTAAATACATGCCCTTACATGCCCTTCTGCATTGCTTTTCACCACTGTGTAATATTAATTCCATTTATGGGTGGATTTATGGAACTATTTAACCCGTGCTTATTTTGAATATCAAGACTGTGTCTTTTTTTTTTTTTAAGTAGACCACCTCCTCTTTTGTTTTTATAAACAGGGACACAGTGATTAAATCGCTACATGCCATCATGATTATTTTAAGATAAATTTCTTAATAAGTACAATTGCTAGGCCCAAAGCGTATGTAAAATTTTAAGGATTTTGGTGCTCTAACTGCCCTCTAAAAAGTTTGAGTCTTAGGGCCCCTGGGTAGCAAGGTCGGTTGAGCATCCAACTCTTGGTTTTGGCTCAGTCCTGATTTCAGGTTCGTGGGATCAAGCCCCATGTCGGGCTCCATGCTCAGCACCGAATCTGCTTGCATTTCTTTCTCTGTCTCCCTCTGCCCCTCTCCCCTGTGCACTCTCTCTCTGAAATAAATAAAGTAAATCTTAAAAAAAGAAGTTTGAATCGTTTTCCATTGTTACCACTACTACATGCAAGTATCCATTTTGTGGATATTTGCCAACTCTGGGTGATTTATTTTTTAAATGTTTACTTATTTTTTATTTTATTTTTTATTAGAGAGAGAGCATAAGCAGGAAGAGTGGCAGGCAGAGGCAGAGGGAGAAGCAGGCTCCCTGCCGAGCAAGGAGCTCTGGGTGATATTTTAAAAATCATTACCAATTTGATAGGCAAAAAGAGTTGTTGTTATACAGATTAATAATATATACATATTTAAAGATTTTATTTATTTATTTGACAGAGAGAGAGAGACAGCGAGAGAGGGGATACAAGCAGGGGGAGTGGGAGAGGGAGAAGCAGGCTTCCTGCTGAGTAGGAAGCCAGATGTGGGGCTCGATCCCAGGACCCTGAGATCATGACCTGAGCCCAACTAGACGCTTAACGACTGAGCCTCCCAGGTGCCTCAATATATATATATTTTTAATCAGAAGTGAGGTGAAATATTTTTGTCCTATGTTTATTGGCAATGCATATTTTATTTTTGCAAATTAATTGCTTCATGCCTTTTGTCCATTTCCACTGTGGGAACCCCATGGAGTTTGACATCCTGGGTTCATGCCTACTTGTCACTGCCCAACAACATTTTCTGGGTCACTGCTGCTCTAAGGGTTGTTCTTCAACTAGAACACTGACACGTGGGCTACAAGGCATCTCACAGGAACATTTCTTGCAAGAACTGGTTTACAAGCTTCTTTGTTTGCTGCTGAGGGGTAAGGGTGGCCGAAAGGTCCAGGAATTCTGGAATGACTTTGCATCTGTCCTGTCTTTAGGATTAACAGCAAAGAAGCTAAGCATGAGTCAAATACATGAGGATGATGTGGAGGTCTTACAGAATGGTGAGTCTGAGCCTTGTCCCTGAGATCTGGGTGATACAAGGCAATAGGGCAAGACAGAAAGGTGGGGCAGGGGCGGGGAGAAATTCCTTAAGGACGTATTTTGTTATTTCAAATAAAGTATATTTTTACTATTATCAATGCTATATATAAAAGTAGAAAATGGGGTACCTGCCTTGCTCAGTCAGAGGAACATGTGACTCTTGATCTTGGGGTCGTGAGTTTGAGCCCCATGGTGGGTGTAGTGATTGCTTAAAAAAATAAAATCTTGAAAGACTAAATAAATAAAAGTAGGAAATGAAGCTAAGTTGGAGGAAGAAAATGAGATCTCCATTGTCATGCTAGTTAGAGAAAAACACAGCTAACAAAAATGTTCTAGTCACTCAACGTTTATCATGTGCTGTCACCTGCCAACTGCAATGGTATTCAAGGGAGAAACACCCTGTCCCCTGAAGAACTTGCAGTTTTGTGTTCTTTTTTATTGTAGTAAAATATTTTAAAATTAATTTTTTTAAAAGATTTTATTTATTTATTTGACAGAGAGATAGCACAAGTAGGCAGAGTGATAGGCAGAGGGTGAGGGAGAAGCAGGCTCTCCGCTGAGCAGGGAGCCCGACGCAGGGCTTGATCCCAGGACCCTGAAATTATGAACTGAGCCGAAGGCAGCAGCTTAACCAACTGAGCCACCCAAGTGCCCTAAAATTAATTTGTATTTACAGAAGAAATACATGAATATAGTCTGAAAAAAAAATAGAAACATTATTGATAAAGTTTTTGTTTTTGGGGTGAAGTTCTATTTACCCCCAAGTCTGGCTCCTCTCCCCAGTTCCCCGTCTGTTTGCTGTAGTCCTGTATTCTTTTGCTGTACACATAGAATATATGTTATGTAATATATAATTTATGATATTTATCATATAGATAGATATATAGATATACAGTTTCTGCAACTTGCTTTTTTCTCCACTCTGTATGTCGATACATACAGATCTGTTACAATCTTACAACCCTTGGTAGATTGTTATTTAAATCGTTTCCAGTTTTTTGCTATTCAAAAAATGCTACCATGAACATTCTTACATACGTCTCTTTGTATATAGGTGTAAGTGTTTCTTCAGGCTAGTTACCAGAAAGTAAACTTTAAAAAAAATTTTTTTTATTTAAATTCAATTTAATTAATGCATAGTGTATTATTAGTTTCAGAGGTAGAACTTAGTGATTCGTCAGTTGCATATAACACCCAGTGCTCATTTTGTCAAGTGCCATCCTTAATGCCCATCACCTAGTTACCCCATCCCCCAACCCCCCGCCCCTCCAGCAACCCTCAGTTTGTTTCCTAGAGTTAAGAGTCTCTTATGATTTGCTTCCCTCTGTTTTCATCCTATTTTATTTTTCCTTCCCTTCCCCTCTGTTCATCTGTTTTGTTTCTTAAATTCTACATATGAGTGAAATAATATGGTATCTGTCCAGAAAGTAGACTTTCATCATGCTTAACAGGGTTTAAAGTGAAACATTTTAACTTTCCCTCCAGTATCGACATAATATCTAATCCTCAGCCCTCTCACTTTATAGGCTTTTGTTAGTGAATATTTCAGTTTTCTTTTTTTAACCCAGAATTTAGATATTATGATTATTGTTGTTACTTTCTACAAACAGTGTAGATTTATGTGCTGTGTCATATGCTCTCCATTCCTTTTTCTATGTCTGACCATCCTTCATTTTTTTCATCCTTTTAGAAGTTTCTTTAGCTCCGGTATCTTCATGTTATGCTCTCTTGGTTTTTGTTTGTTTGTAATGACTTTTTCTTTTTTTTTAAAGATTTTATTTATTTATTTATTTGACAGAGAGAGAGATCACAAGTAGGCAGAGAGGCAGGCAGAGAGAGGAGGAAGCAGGTTCCCCACTGAGCAGGGAGCCTGATGCGGGGCTCTATCCCAGGACCCTGAGATCATGACCTGAGCTGAAGGCAGAGGCTTTAACCCACTGAGCCACCCAGGCACCCTGTAATAACTTTTTCTTAAGCCCATTCTTTTTTTTTTCTTTTTTAAAGATTTTATTTATTTATTTGACAGAGAGAGATTACAGGTAGGCAGAGAGGCAGGCAGAGAGACAGGGAGAGGAGGAAGCAGGCTCCCTGCTGAGCAGAGAGCCCGATGCGGGCCTCGATCCCAGGACGCTGAGATCATGACCTGAGCTGAAAGCAGAGGCTTTAACCCACTGAGCCACCCAGGCGCCCTCTTAAGCCCATTCTTGCAAGGTAGCTTTACTAGTGGCATAATTCTTTTTTTTTTTTTAAGATTTTATATATTTTTTAGAGTAATCTGTACACCCAATGTAGGAATCGAACCCACAACCCCCAGGTCAAGAGTTGTATGTTCCCCCAACTGAGCCAGCCAGGGACCCCTACTAGTGACACAATTCTAGACCAACAGTTTCTTTCCCAGCACTTCAAAGATACCATACTATTGTCTTCTGGTTTTCTTTGTTGCTAAAAGAATCCTGTTGTCCTTCTAATTTTTGTTTCATTGCAGGTAATCTAACCCTTTTCTCTGGCTGTTTTAAGATTTTTCTTTTAGTTTTTAGCATTCTTTAAAAGTCTAGAAAATAGGGGTGCCTGGGTGGCTCAGTAGGTTAAGTGGCTGCCTTTGGCTCGGGTCACAATCCTAGGGTCCTGGTATGGAGTCCCGCATCAGGCTCCCTGCTTGTCAGGAAGCCTGCTTCTCCCTCTCCTGCTCCCCCTGCTTGTGTTCCCCTTCTTGCTGTCTCTCTCTGTCAAATAAATAAATAAAATCTTTAAAATTATTTTATTTATTTATTTATTTTAAAAAATAAATAAAAATAAAAGTCTAGAAAATAGTATAATAACCCCTCCCCCCATCCCCCAGCTTCAACAAGTATCAACTCATGGTTACCTTATTTTTCTCTATTTCTCTACCTGCACACCTCCCTGCTGGATTATTCTGAACCACACCTCAGACTTCATATTATTCACCTATAAATATTTTAGTATGCATTTCTAAATGATACTCATTTTAACATTAAAACATTTAGGGGCGCCTGGCTGGCTCAGTCAGTAGAGCATGCAACTCTTGATCTCGGGATTGTGAGTTCAAGCCCCATATTGGGTGGTGAGATTACTTTAAAAAAATTAAGTTAAAAAAATTAAATTAAGGGGTGCCCGAGTGGCTTAGTGGGTTAAAGCCTCTGCCTTCAGCTCAGGTCATGATCTCAGGGTCCTGGGATCGAGGCCCGCATCATGCTCCCTGCTCAGCAAGGAGCCTGCTTCCTTCTCTCTCTCTGCCTGCCTCTCTGCCTACTTGTGATCTCTCTCTCTCTCTCTCTGTCAAATAAATAAATAAAATCTTTTAAAAAAATTAAATTAAACTAAAACATTAAAAGTGTTTTAATAATAGACATGTTTTGGAGTATAATGCAAATTATGCATGAATTTTTAAGATAAAAGAGAGCCTAAGGATTGTAGACTACATGGGACTTGAGGTAACTCATCCAGATTCCTGAGGTTACCCATTTATTCTCTTCTGCCTCTGAAGTTAGGGGTAGGTACTTCAGAGAAACATTTCCTCATCCTGAACTACAACCCTCCTCATTTCGGAGGCCAAGTCATTTGTCCAAGGTCACAGAAGCTAATTACTGGGCGAGCCAGAGCTCGACTTTCCACTTCAGGGATCTTTACACTAACTCAAGCTGACTCCATTGTCCTTTAATTTGACCAAAGTCCTGAGAAAGAGGGAATGGGATTTGGGGGTGTGGCAGAAGAAGAGCTGATATTCCCAATGTATATCAGGAGAGAAATTTTACTTCACCTTCAAAACCCTTTGGTCCCTAAAAGATCTGAACAGCCACACCTACGTTTGCTATAGCAGGTACTTCTGCCCTTGCTCTCAATTAAATGAGTTTCTCAATTATTGAAAACCTGCTGTCTACCAGGTACTCTTCTAAGCACTGGGATACTGCAGCAAACAAAACCGATGTTGTCCTTTCCCGCCGCCCTCCCCCAAACCCCTTCCAGCGGGGGAGGGGAGGGGTCCTAACCAGGTACATATACGTGAACAGGCACTATGGAGAAAGTAAGGCGAGGCCAGGGGTCAAGGGGTCAGAGGGCAGGGCAGGGGTACCCCTCTGAGAAGGGGCAGGTGCTGGAGCAGAGACCCAGAGGCAGTAGCCTCTGATTATCTGAGGGAAGAGTACTTGGCGTGTTCAAAGAAGAACAAGAAGTCAATGTGATTGGCATGGAGTGAACAAAAGGAAGAGCAGGACATGAGCTCAGAGGATCGCAATGGGGCCAGAATCATACTGGGCTTTTCGGCTGTGGTGAAGATTGAGGCTTTTGCTGTGGGTGGTAGGGGTACTTGGTGGAACAGAGTTCATATGTTCTCTAAGGGGGGTGGGAAGGGTTTGGGGTGTCCGTGATAGGTGGTGGATAGGAGATTCATTCCAGTGCTCAATAGAAATGATGTTTGAATTCTTTCTTTCTTTTTTTTTTTTTAAGATTTTATTTATTTATTTGAGAGAGAGAGAGAGAGAGAGAGAGAGAGATCACAAGTAGGCAGACAGGCAGGCAGAGAGAGAGGAGGAAGCAGGCTCCGCGCTGAGCAGGGAACCCAATGCGGGCCTCGATCCCAGGACCTTGAGATCATGACCTGAACTGAAGGCAGAGGCTTTAACCCACTGAGCCACCCAGATGCCCGAATTATTTCTTTTTCACAATCTTCCCTGCCACAGTTTGCTTCCTTTGATAGATGGGGCAAGGTGCTGGCAGTGGCAGGTAGGGGGGGTACTTGGAGCTCTGGTCAAGGAAGAATGAATTTGTGAGCCACTGTTGCCGGTAGCCGGGCTCTCTCCCGCCCTCCAGTGACTAGGTAGTAACATCTGTCCTCTTGGGGCTCTAAACCCAGTTTCTGACCCTGACATTTTGTACCTGTGCTGCCTTCTCCTCATTTTTTACAACTGAAGTCTCTACAGGGTAGGGGACCCCTATTCCCAGCAACCGGAGAATTTCAGCGAAAGTATTCTAGAATGAAAACCCTAGACTCCTCAGCATGCCAGAGAATTCTCCTTGTCTTCCTCATTCCACCCAGTCTCTGAGAAAGGCTGCCTGCATTACCTAGACAGGAGGGACTTTTTCCCAAGAAAAGTAATTCCACTTAAATTTATACCCATATCCAGTGCCTAACAAGCCTTGTGGTCAAGAAATGGTTCTTCAGAGGATTTACATATTTGCTGTGTAGTGAAATCCCAGTTCTTTCTTCTGTTCTAAGTGTAAATGAGATCAGCATGGAGCTGAAGGCCCTTTTGAGCCAAGATTCTTCCTGTTCTCTTCATCCTTTAGGTACTAAGCAATTTAGCACCCTCTGTTCCCACTGGAATCTAAGCCCCTGGCCGCCTTTCCCTAACCCGAGCACTTTAACAACCCCCACACCTGCTGCTGCTCTATACGTCTCTACACAGCAGCCAGATTTGCTTTGAAACATGTGCACTGAATCATGTCACCCTGGCTTAACTCCCTTCAGTAGCTTCCCACTGCTCTTCGGGTCGAAGTCTGGTCCCTTATGCTTGCCCTCAAGGCCCTGACTGAGCCGGCTTCTGACTACCTCTCCATCCCAAGCCCACAGCATCTCCCGACTTTCTAGAAGCTATAGCCACACTGGTTACTTTCTACACTGCGAGGAGGTGACCTCCCTGACCTTTGGGAATGCTTCTGCCCTTGCTCTTCACGTGGCTTCTTACCTTTTAGCTCACATGTCACCTTTGCAGAGAGACCTCCCCTGACCGGCCTATCTAAAGAAGTCCTTCCTGGTTGTTCACTGTCATTACTCTGTTAAATTTCCTTCTTTGTACTTCATTTAGGTTTCCTTGGTTGTTTTGTCTTTCCTCCACTAGAATGTCAAGTTCTCAAGGGTGGGGAGATTTTCTTGGTCACCACTGGATCCCCAGAACCTAGCACGGTGGCTGGGGACAGCAGGGGACAGCAAGTACTCTTTAACAGCTGTCGAATGAATTTATGGTTATTGTTTCTAACAGGGAAAAACTGCAAACAACCTAATTATTCACTAATAGAGACTTCATCACAGAGATTATGATTGGATAGTACCTTGTATAGAGCAATATTTTATGGGAAGAAAAATGTAAATCTTATTTTTGTAAAAAGAAGTATCCATATTTGGTATTAAAAAAGTGCCACAGGTGTGCCTGGCTGGCTCAGTCAGTAGAGCGTGAGACTCTTGATCTCGGGGTCATGAGTTCAAGCCCCACTTTGGGCATAGAGATGACTTAAAAATATATATAGTGCAAGGATTGGTAGGAAAATATTAACAGTATTGTCTCAGGAGGACAGGTAAGTGATTTTTCTCTCATTCCTTTTGGAAAAATGATTTCTATGTAAACAGTTTTCTAGAGTAAAACAAGTATTACTTTTACAGTGACCAGAATTATTCTAAATGAAGTTATATAATAATAACCTGGTATGTGGGGTGGAAAATAATGAGGTTTGGGTAGATAGTGCTTAGAGATCAAGAGTCTGAGTTGACCTCCTTTCTGGTTTCAGCTATTGGAGGTTTGAGAAATGATCCTGTGGAGTCTATCCAGTCTTTGGTCAATACTACTCTGAAAAAAATTGACGACTATGTTAACCCCAGGTCTGTCTCTACTTACAAGATGAGCCAGCTGAGCAATAACATCTTCAAAGTCACTGGCATGAAAACCCCAAAAATAAAGAAGCGACTGTTTAAGAGTGTCAAACGGGAAAGAGATGATGACAGTCAGAAAAAGAAAATCTGGAAGTGGCTTCAAAGCCCTCTAAATTCATTGCACAACCACTACAATAGGAGGGTGAAAAATACTCCACTGATAATAGGCAATTCAGAGAAAATAGTCAATACGGTCACAGGTCCTGAGTCTGAAATTCCACTTGTAGAAGCCAGACCTGCCGCCAACTAAGTTGCTCCTAACTGCCCTGTGACTAAAGCCTTTTCCATTTCTTTGTCCAAATGTCAGTACTTTGCCCCCCAGTAGCTCTCCTACCATAGTCCAGCTGGATGGCTACTACGGGTTACACCCGAGGAGACGCCTTTGGTCTTAGAAGACACACTGTGTTTTGATCCTTTCTTTCCCGCGGGGACTGTCAGCCACCAGCATATGCATTTGTCAATAAAACTTATTTTGTCATCCTAAGACAAGATGACGTTCATCTTGGTGTTGAGGGGTTGGGGAGAAACCTGAGTGACAGGGACAGCTCTGGAAGTATGTCCTTCAACCTTCAGGTACAGTTTCGGATGGTAAGAGGGAGGCAGAGAAGGGTGGCAGGACAGCGTCACACCCAGTGTCCAGTCTTTTTTTTCTCCCCTTTACACATCTTGGATAAAATTCCCAGGCCTCACACACTATAGGGCACATTCAGATTTCAGGTTGGAGCAGAAAAAGGCGGGCTGTGGGCGTGAACATTGGGGTAGCAGCAACTCCAGCCTGATCTCTCTCACTTAAGAAAGTTCATTTGGGGGGCGCCTGGGTGGCTCAGTGGGTTAAAGCCTCTGCCTTCGGCTCAGGTCATGATCTCGGGTTCTGGGATCGAGGCCCGCATCGGGCTCCCTGCTCGGCAAGGAGCCTGCTTCCTTCTCTCTCTCTGCCTGCCTCTCTGCCTACTTGTAATCTTTCTTTCTGTCAAACAAATAAATAAAATCTTAAAAAATAAAAAAAAAGAAAGTTCATTTGGATTGTGATGGAGTGACATTCTTGGGAAAACTTTGAGTCCATTCTGATTTAAAAAAAATTTTTTTAAAGATTTATTTATTTATTTGAGAGAGAGAGAGAAAGAGGGAGGAGTTGGGGGAGGGGCAGAAGGAGAGGGAGAGAGAATCCTGAAGCAGACTCCCTGCTGAGCAAGGAACCTGATGCAGGGCTCGATCCCATGACCCCGAGATCATGACCAGAGCTGAAATCAAGAGTCGGACACTCAACTGACAGAACCACTCAGATGCCCTACAGGCAATTTTTCCCCCCAAGGCCCTGACATTAGGCTATTGGAACTCAGTTTTGAGGAGTTTGAAAGATGTGGAAAGAGGGGGACGTGGGCGGCTCAGTTGGTAAAGCCTCTGACTCTTTATCTCAGCCCAGGTCTTGATCTCAGGGTCATGAGTTCAGGCCCGACACTGGGTTCCACGCTGGGCATGGAGCCTAGTTAAAAGCAAAAAACAATAGGTTGGGGGAAAAATGTGGAAAGACCAAAGAACTAGGTCCCACTTTGGTCAAACTGATTAATTTGACTTCTTTGAGGTTAACCATGATCAGAATGGTTTAGATTGCTCCTAAATTTTATGAACTTTTATATAAAATCCTTCTAAAACTGTTTTCCTCATATTTAAAAATGAGAATATTTAAACTTACTTTATAGGCTTTATGGAATGAAATGAGATAGCCATGTAGTTGGTGTAGAAAAAAGTGCTTAATAAATGGTTGTCATTATTACCTGGGTATGATGATTAATTCTGTGTCAGTGTGGATGGGCTATAGTGCCCACATATTTGGTTAAACTTTAGTCTGGATGTTTCTATGAGGATGCCTTTGGATGAGAATAACACTGCAGTTGTAAATAAGTAAATCAGATTGCTCTCTATAATGTGGGTGGGCCTCATCCAATCAGTTGAAGACCTGAATAGAATAAAAAACTGACTTCCTGAGATCAAGAAGGAATCCTGCCAGCAGATGACCTTTGGACTTGAACTGCAACATGAGCTCTTCCCTGCGTCTCCACGCTGGTGGTCTACCCCGAAGATTTTGGACTTGCTGGCCTCCATAATTGGCAATTCCTTAAATCAATCTCTTTCTCCCTCACTCCTTTCACACACACACACACACACACACACACACCCCCTATTGGTTCTGTTTCTCTGGAGAATCCTGACTAATACACCAGATATAAGGCAGCTTCCTCTGAGTCAACAGAGAAGTGTCAATTCTTTGGGATGACAAAGGTAGAGTTGGTGGGAGTTGGTGGGGTCATGATCTCAGGGTCCTGGGATGGATCGAGCCCCACATCGAGCTCTCCGCTCCGCCTCGATCCCAGGATGCTGAGATCATGACCTGAGCCGAAAGCAGAGGCTTTAACCCACTGAGCCACCCAGGTGCCCGATTTTATGCATCTTTAACACTGGTTCCTCTCCCTGAAAGCCTTTCCTTCAAATTCCAGCAAACTGTCCCTAACATCCCTTGATCTTGCTAGGAAATCACACCAATTACTTATGTCATTCCAGGGGGAGCACTTAGTATAAAATGCCTCCTTTATCATTTCTTAGGATCATTCTGTGATATTGTGGTAATAAATACATATTTTGTATCTGTCCCCATTCCTAGCACAGAAATCCTAAAATCCTTGGGATTTCCTGAGATGGATGGAGGTGTGTTATGTTAATGTAGTGATTTTTGGAAGGCCCCTAGGTAGCCTAAGGATGGGGGTTGGTTGCTAGGGGAACCAACCAAGAGATTAGAAGGTTGGAACTTTATTTGCACCCCAGACCTCCTGGGATGGGAAGAGGGCCTGGAGATAAAAGAGTTCAGTCACCAATGGCTAATGATTTAATCAATCATACCTGCATAATGAAACTTCCGTAAAACCCCAAAAGTAGTGGGTTCAGAGCTCTTCTGTTTTAGTGTATGCATGCAGGTCCTGGGACAGTGGCACAACTAAAGAATGCATGGAAGCTTTCCACATAACCTTGCCCTATGCATCTTTTTCATCTGTCCCTGAATTTCATAATAAACTGGTGACCTAGTAAGCAAATGTTTCCCTGACCCTCTACATCAAATTAATCTGACTGGAGGTGGGGTGGGGTCATGGGAACCTCCTATCATCTATAGCTCAGTGGGTCAGAAGCACAGGTAACAACCTAGACCTGTAATTGGTGTCTGAAGTGGGGGCAGGAGCAGTCTTGTAGGACTAAGTGCTTAACCCGTAGGATCTAATGCTATATCCAGATAGTGTCAGAAATGAGTTCAGTTTGGTGGTGTTGGAAAAAACACACACTGGATATACTTTCAGAAAGTTGGTAGGGATCAGATATAGTCTTATTTCCCAGGCTGAACAAAGGAGAGCCCAAGTCCAGAGAGGTGAAGGTGACATATTTGTTCTCAACTAGAAGGCGTGCTCCCTGATGGCAGGGCTGGTGCTTTACTAAACTTCCTCGCTTCCTTCCCCTCGGGGTAGTGCCTGGCATTCAATGGGAACAATAACTAAACTCGACCGCTGGAGTGCTTTAATTTACACGATTTCCAGATATCCAAGACCCTGCACAATCCTATCGAGGTGATCAAGGCAGATCCCCTCCGTTTTAGAGTTAAAATAACTTGAGGTTCACTCGCCGTAAGGCCTGACAAGAGCCAGGACCAGAATACGGGTTTTCTGGTTCTTGGCTACAGCATGTCGTCCTTTGGGCGTTTGGTCAATATTGGCCAAGTCGAGCAACTGTTGAGCTCAGTACATTTGGTGCCAATCGGAGGATGATCACTAAAACATCCTGCACCTGGCAGGAGGGCAAAGGGAGAAAGCCAAGGATCCTGACGCCCCAGCCCCTAGAGTTCTGTCACGACCGTCTACGGCGCCAGAAAAAGAAAAAAAAAAAAGAAAAGAAAAAACCGCCCTGAACCCGCTGCGCAAGCGCAGAAGCACAAAAGGCGAATCAGCCCACCCCGCCTCTCCGAGTTCCGGGATGCGCAGGCGCAGTGGCGCGGGGGCGTGGCGACGCAGCGCGCTCCTCCCGGGGGCCGACGCTGACGGAGGTGCGCCGCAATTTGAAATTCCGCGACCTTGTGCTCGAACTCCTCATCCGCTTGGCTTCAGCGAAGCAGTACCGCCGGCGAAGAGCGTGAGCGCGGTGGCGCGGGAGGACGAGGCAAAGCGAGAGGAGAGAGGGTAGACGCCGGTGGAAGCGCAAGTACGGCGGGCTCTTGTGCAGAGGGGCAGGGCGAGTCGGGAGCGGGAAAAGGTTCTGGAGCCGGAGGGACGGGACCACCGTGTGATTGGCAGGCTGGGAACCAATGCGAGGGGAAAGGGCAGACCAATGAGGTGGGACCTACAGTGGCTGTGGAGCGGCGCTTGAGAGCGAGAACAGCTACCGCGCGTCGGAGGGCTTCAATTCATTTTTATTTTTTTTAAAGATTGTATTTATTAGAGAGAGAGCACAGGCAGGGGGAGCGGGAAGCAGAGGGAGAATCAGGCTCCCCGCTGAGCAGGGAGCCCGATGGGGGACTCGATCCCAGGACTCTGGGATTATGACCTGAGCTGAAGGCAGATTTTAACCGGCTGAGCCACCCGGGAGTCCCGGGGGCCTTCAGTTTAGCCCGGCTGTGCTAAGGCGCTTTTCATAAATTGCCTTATTTAGTCACTACAATGCTATGAAAAAGTGCTGTTACCTGTTTCTCTTTTACAGATGAGGAAACAGAGGCTTAGGGATATTAACATAAGCTGCGATCCCAGACTTGGCCCCTGCTGCCCATTTCCCATACTGTTAAAGGCTCTGCTTTACCTGCCCGTCAGGGAATCTAGGTGGAGTAAGATTCAGTCTAGAGGACTGGGATGAATGGAATTGACCAGATTGTTGGAGGAGGTGCATAAATGTGGAAATAAATACTAATATGTAGCAGGTTCTTTTTACGTAGTGTGAGAGCCCGGAGGATGGAGCTGGGAGGGGGACAGAATCCAGCCAGGTGAGAATGAGGGGCTTGTGGGCCAGATCTTGGAGCATTGCAGTTGTGCACCAAGCTGTGCTCTGAATTAGCAGCAGGTGTGGGGAAACTTTTCTTCTTTTAGGGCCGTGTTGTCTCCCAGGTGTGTGAAGTTGAAGTATTTTAGGAACGTAACCCGCTGGAGGTTGTCTCGGGCTACCATAACAAATTACCTTAGACTGGGGGTTTAAATTTGTTTTCTCACGGTTGCAGAGTCTGGGAAGTCTAAGGTGCTGGCATTTTTGGTTCCTTGTGAGAGCTCTGTTCCTGACTTGCAGACGGCCCCCTTCTTCCTCATCCTCACATGGTGTGGAAAGAGAGTTCCCTCTTTCTCCTTTTTCTAAGGCCACCCATCCTTATAAGGATTAGGACCCCACTCTTTAAGACTTTTTTTAAACTCAGTTTCCTACTAAAAGCCCTATCTTCAAATACAGTCTATATTGGGGGGTAGGCCTTTAACACATGAATTCGGGGGCGACACAGTTCAGTCTGTAGCAATAGTTTGTACACAAGTAAATAATGAGTGATGGTTGAGAATTGAAGAAAATGAACTTTCAGAACATATCTGAGGTGCTTTCATGTATTTTATCTCCTTTAATAAGTATCTGGTGTGTGCATTAGCACTGGTTGGGAATTCTAGGGAGAACTGGTGGGTGGGGTCGTGGTTGTCTACCACACAACCCAACTGAAGAGGTGAGAAAAAGTTACACCAAATGTCCTTAATAGCACTTAGTGAATCTATTATTCAAGCATTTATGCAAACGCTTCTTTAACTTGTGATTTAGCCTGTGCTGCTTCTGGAATAATGAGATCCATAATTACCACCCACAGGGAAGTGAAATAATAATTACTTTTCTTCTGTATTGTTTCATGTTGTCATTCCGAAGTTTAGTAACCGAGTCTGTCTTTTCAGTCAGCTTGCCCTGGTGGGAGGAAGAGGGATGAATTGTAAAACCCAGGGGCTTGGAGGTCTGGCAGATGGGGGTTCAAGTCTTGGGTTCAAGCACTTGCTGAGTGACTGGGCAAGTCCCAACCTTTCTGACTGTCAGCGTTTTCATCTATAAGATAGAGCTAATAAAAATATCACACAGGGTTGCTGTGAAGTTATATGAAAGCAGTTTGAAACTATTAAAGAGCTGGCCCTTGGACTAGATATTTTAGCTGTGGGATCTTCTCTGCCCACATCTCTGAAGAACAGAAACCTCTGCCTGCAGCCACCATGTCAAGCTGGCTGTTCATTTCATCAGAATTTTTTTGAATGCCTCCTAAGTGCCAAAGTACCTATTCTGGTGGTGGGGGCAGGGAAGAACCAGGCAGACAAGGTTCCTTCTTTTATGCCATGTATATTCTGGAGGGAAAGGATTATAAATAAGTTCAGCTAGTGCTAAGAGCTATGAAGAAATTAATATAGGATAATGAGAAAAGCGTCACTTCAAGCAGGGTGGTGTAAGTGTGTTTGAATAGGGAGTGGTATTTGACCCATGTTGGGTGGCCAAATAGAGGAGAAGGCTTCTCTGAGAAGGCGGAGTCCTAAACATCCATCATTTCCCAGGCAGGGGTGGGAGGGGGTGGTAGAGAGCAAGTAGGATTAGATCCGACTGGGTACGTCACCAGTCTGTAGGCTGACCAGTGATCTAGTTTATTTATTTATTTATTTTTAAAGAATTTATTTATTTGACAGAGAGAGAGATCACAAGTAGGCAGAGAGGCAGACAGAGAGAGGAGGAAGCAGGTTTCCTGCTGAGCGGGGATTGATCCTAGGACCCTGAGATCATGACCTGAGCCGAAGGCAGAGGCTTTAACCCACTGAGCCACCCAGGCGCACCAGTGATCTAGTTTAAAAGGAGAGGCAATGCTGATTAGATTTTTCTCTTGGGATTTTAGAACTAAAAAAAGTGAGAAGAACAAAAGTAGAGGGCGCTGAAGATGCCCTGTGCCAGCCAGAGTCTGGGGTAAGCAGAAGCGATGAGTAAGCGGGGGAGGTCAGCGAGTGGCTCCATCTGGCATGTGACTGAGCAGCAGAAGGGCAATCTGTGGGTATTTACTTGCTGGGGAAGTTCTTGGAGCTCTCTTAGGATCTGGATTACTTTGTAGTTCCAGTCTGCAAGAAATCCCACTCTGTCAGTGGCTTCTATTGTAGGTTTTCGCAGATTTTGCTTAATTTCTCAATATGTATATTTCATTAGATCTCCCTTCTGCTGGTTATCTCTTGCCAGATGAATCTGACTAAAAGAGAGCCATATGGACTTTGGTGTGGATTCCTGGGTTTTCTCTTGTTAACTCTGCCTTTGAAAATTACTTAGTGTCTGGAAGCATGAATGCCCGACAACTGTATCCTTACAGTGTTGTACATGTTAACTGGGATAATAATAGTAAAAAGGCCTGTGGAGTGTTAAACACATACTAGGTGATCAAAATTTGTTAGACACCTGCCTCTTCCTGGTTTTTTGTTTGTTTTTTAAATTATATGCCTCCCTCTTTCACTGTTGAGTGGTCCTAGTTTTTAGAAGTCACCCTTCTTGTACTTCTTTCACCTCCGTTGTTCTGTTAGGTGCTCCTAAACTATAACTGGAAGAATGTCATGGCAACTACCTTCCCCTTCGTAAATGTATTGACACTGTCACTAGTCTTATTGAGGCCAGTCGTGTAGCAGGATTGTAGGTGGATTTCAGACTGATTAGTACTTGTACTTGGAAGAGATAGGCCTGCCAAATAGTTTGGAACAGTGACTTCCAAAGAGAGTATGGGAACCAGGATGGAAGGGTCAGTCCTTCACATGGTGGAGGGCACCATGTGGAAAGGGTTGGGGCAGCTGGCTGGCTTAGTCGGTAGAGCATGTGACTCTTGATCTCTGGGTCATGAGTTCAAGCCCCACGTTGCATGGAGCCTACTTAAAGATTTAAAAAAAAATCTAAAGGAAGAAAGGGTATGGAAAGGCTATCTTGGAGAAATTTGGCTCAGAAGAGGGGAAAACATGGAGCTGAGAAGTTCTTACACCTTGGCCTGGCGGAAAGAGAAATGCTGTGGTCTTGAGGTAGAAACGGAGACATTAGGGTTTGAAGCCGACGGCCAAGAAAGAATTCTTCAGATGTCTTTGGTGCAAAAAGGTGATTTTATTAAAGCACGGGGATAGGACCTGTGGGCAGAAAGAGCTGCAAAGGGGTCATGAGGAGTGGCCCATTATATACTTTCAAGCTGGGAGGGGGCTAGGGATAGTGTAAGTCTCTAAGGAATTTTGGAAGCGAGGTTTCCAGGGTCTTGAGCGGGCTAGCTATTGTTGGGAAGAGGTCATTTATTACTGTCTAATAAAACCTTAGTCATGAGACCCTTCAGATGTATATCTTTGGGCCATATACTTGGGGGATGATCGCCAACATGTATCTTGGGGGGCGGGGGGGTTGAGATAAAGGAAGTTTCCAAAGGGATTTTTATTCAATAAAGTGGACTTACATGGGGGCGGGGAGGGGGGCGGTCAGGCTAGGATTGTCTTTTGCCCTTAGCGAAGTATCAACATTGAGGCAGTTGAGCCCCTAGAGAATGTCACTCTCCCTGTTTCCAGGACTTGTCAGTGGGCTGTAGGTAGTAAGGAAATTTAATAATTTTTCTTCTGCCTTTGTTTACACTTAAGTCTCAGTGTTGGGGAGCTTTGGAATTCTAGCCAGGACTTAGTCCCTGTCAGGAAAGCTCTCCCAGTCTGCAGCCAGACAGAAAGCTCTTATTTCTTGAGGCTGGGAAAGCTTTAGGAGAAGGCTCTGGTGTATTCTGGAAATGGAGGCTAGGATGAACGAAGAAGCAAACTAAAGATCCCTTTGAAATGTGGATGTATGCGTGCACCTGTGCAACATAGAGAACTGTACTGGTGATTCTCTGCCTGTGTGTCATGATTTTACAGATCCTGGCAGCAGGATTAAGTGAGGCAACTTTGCCAGGCAAAGGCTGTGCTGTGGACATGTGCAGAACCGTGCTGCACAGCTAGTCGGGAGCAACATCCCTGACCTCAGGGGCACAGGTCCTCAAAAGGAAGTCTCCGCGCCTCTCCTGGAGGCATTAGAAGGGCGTCCAAGAAGCAGAGGAATCCCAGGTAAGGTGGCAGGGTGGTTTCTGTTTCGGGGGTCTGCTGGGCTGCGTTCTGTGTAGCTATTCCTGATAAATGTCACTAGATGGTTGCCTGAGCTGGATATGGCTTCATGAGGACGTGCACCATGGGGAGAACCTGGTCTCTGCTTGCAAAAAAGTGTACAACCTGAGGAGACATTCCCTAACTAGTATTGAGACTGCTCTTAGGTACTGCTCTAGATTTCAGGCCTATTTTTTTCCCCTCTAGGACCATGGCTAATAAAACCCAGGAGGTTGGTGGTATCCATTTCCCTTTTCCCTTCACACCCTATTCCATCCAGAAAGACTTCATGGCAGAGCTGTATCGGGTGTTGGAGGCTGGCAAGATTGGAATATTTGAGAGTCCAACTGGCACTGTAAGTATGAATCATCAGGGACCAAGAGAGTTCTGGGAGACCCTGCTTATGACACCGTAGAAACCACCTAGCATGCTTGTTAACTCAGGCAGAAACTTTCATGGTTTGAAGTTACTCCCTTGGTTTATCTTTCTGAGTAACAGTCACTTCCTCTCTTAAATGTTAAATGGACCCCCAGGGTCTGAGAACAATTAGGCTGAAGACAAAGGAGAATGTGAATGCCTGTAGGAACCAAGACCTACAGCCCTGAAGCTTTCCAAATTGTTCTGGGCACACATGTGCTTTGATGTTGAGAAACAAATTACCTTGGCTTTTTCAAAGATTAAACATACTGGTTTAGTCTTCAGGAATAAGTTTACGAAATGCTGGAGAGATCCAGTCAAAGGCCTGTTGAGTTTTTCCTTCCAGGTGTAGAATAACAGAGACAGGAAGAGCTTTAGGGCTGTAGCGAGCAGTCCCCGCCTCTCCTTTAGAAAGTACTCTGTGGGGGCGCCTGGGTGGCTAGTGGGTTAAAGCCTCTGGCTTCGACTCAGGTCATGGTCTCAGGGTCCTGGGATCGAGCCCCGCATCGGGCTCCCTGCTGGGGGTGGGGGGCTGCTTCCTCTTCTCTCTCTGCCTGCCTCTCTGCCTACTTGTGATGTCTCTCTCTTTCTGTCAAATAAATAAAATCTTAAAAAAAAAAGAAGAAGAAGAAGTACCGTGTGATAGTGAGCGCTGATGCAAAGGTCCCCCAGCCAGGCTGCGACCTCCTGGAGGTCCTCCGTGTTCCCCATCATCCCGCGGAGCTTGGAAAGTTCTGTCCACAGGAGGCTCTTAACCTGGTGCAGCAGGCCTTCTTCCCCTACCAGTCCACTGAGATGGCTTTTAGTATCAGCAGTGACTTCCTGCTTAGTAGATTTGGGTGTTTCAGTCCTTATCTGACCTCCCTGCAACAGTTGGTGTCCTCGAACATAGCCCTCTCCTTTGTTTAAAGTCATATACAAATTTTAATAAGAAATCACGTCATTTAAAAAGTTAAATTGATCAAACGTGATTCTTTGGGCAGGTACTTTAAATTCTTTTAACTGGTTCCTAAGAGATATACTTGCATAGCATATCTGAAATTGTAAACTTGGTGCTGTTTCTCAATTTATTCATTTTAGTCATTGTGCCTTCCTCTTGCGGTAGGTAAGATGGAACTCTTACCGTTTCCTTTCCCTCCCACTCCCCATCCTCCAGGTGTAGTTAGGCGGAAAATTTTAGCCTCTGCTAAGTCAGGATGCTCTGATTATGGGTTTTCTTCTTGAATAATTTTTGTTTTCCCAGAGTTGATAATTGCCTTTTAAAGTTTGTCTAGTTTTTAATGTACCTACATCACTTTTCACACCATCCAAGGGCCTCTGCATATGATAGTCCAACCTTAAAATTATGGCTTAGTCAGACTTCCATAACAAAATACCGCAGACTGGGTGGCTCAGTGGACAGAAATTTATTTCTCAGTTTGGGAGGCTGGCAAGTGCAAGGTTTGAACAGCATCTGGCTTCTGGGGGGGACTCGAACTGGCTTGTAGGGGGCCCCCTTCTTACTGTGACCTCACATTGTGGAGGGATCTTTGGTGTCTCTCCCCCTTCTATAGGGCCATCAGTTTTATCAGATCAGGGCTCTACCTTAAGACCTCATTTAATCGTAATCCCCTCCTTGAAGGGCCTTTCTCCAGTACAGTCACATGGGGGTAGGGCTTCAACATGTGATTTTGTGGGGGAACATAATTCAGTCTGTAGTAATTACTCCATTTTACCCTAGAGACTTTCTTCTCTCTGCTCTCCATTTACTCCTCTAAGATCCACTTAGAGGATCTAAGCTGGATATACAGTTAATACTAGGGATTTACCTTCTTTCCTTGAAAAAGAAAAATCAACTTTATATTGACATATAATAAAACATACCCCTTTTAAATCTACACTCAGTGAGTGTTGACAGACGTAAACTCCCATGTGACCACCCCTGCAATGAAGATACAAAACATTTCCATTGTGCCCTTGGATGCTGTTCTTCCTCTACCGCCCCCCCCCAGCCAGTCAGCGATCACTTTACATCTCTGTCGATGCGTTCTTTGTTTCTAAGTTTCATGAAAATGGAATCATACAGTAAGTACTGTCTGGTGACTAGCTTCTTTTTGCTCAGCCAGCATAATATTTTGGGGATTCGTCCATGTTGATGTGTGTATTCTTTTCTGTGTTGGATTTTCTGTTTTCTGGATTCTCTATCTAGGTTCACTTCTTTGTTTTGGTAGAGAACATTCCTGAAGGGTTGTATGGGAGGTAAGATTTTGAGACTTTGCTGATTTGAAAATGTATTAGTGTGTCTTTTCACTTGCTTGATAGCGATTGGTTGATTCGGGGTATAATTCTAGCTGCAGAGTGCTCTTTCCTCACATGCTCCCTCTACCCTCTGGTTTCCACTGTTGCTACTGGGAAGTCCAGTGCAGCATGTACCTCGGTCCTTGGTGAACTGGTCCACCCCACCCTCCAGAGTTTCAGGATATCCTCTATGCTTTGTATTCTGAAACGTCATGTTGATGGTTGGGATGAGTGCATTCAGTTCTTTGTATTGGCCTCTCGATGGGCACTTTGCATCTAGAGACTTCTCTGTTTCCATTCTGAGATGTTGTCATGCACTTGATAATCTTCCTGGTACTCCCTCCCATTCTTTGAGATTGGGCCTTCTGGTTAATCCTATAATTATGTTGTCTTCTAATTGCCTGTCTCTTTGGGCATATTGGTTTGTTTTTGTCTTGTTTTGCTTTGAATTCTGCTGCTTCAGGATTCCTTTGACTTTGTTGTCCAGTCTTTCTATTGACTTTATTTCTGTTATCCTGTCTTTATAATATTTAAGAACTTGTTCTCATTCTCTGCTTCTTAAAAATAGCATCCTGTTCTCGTTTCATGGAAATAATATCTTTCTGAGGATATCAGTTAAAGTAGCATTTTTGAATTTTTTCCACCCTGCATCATCTCATCGTCCATCCTCCTCCCTCCCCCCAGTTTGGGGTCTGTGTGTTATTGAGAGGCTTTCCTCAAATGTCTGGTGATCCTTGGCTGTCTTCTGTTGGTGTTCAAGAAGAAGCCACCGCAGGGCTCACTGGCAGGCCTGTGGTGCAAGCTGACTGTGGACTGGTGGGCTGGCCTCTCTGTTGGGACCTCCAGTGATCTGTGTCTGTGTGACATCTCTCGAGCCATCCAGTTTTTCCAGAGAAGGCTCCTGTAAACTCTCGCCTTCTGGTCCCAGCCTGATGGACAATATTCTTGAGGGTGTCCTGGGGAAGTGGCTTCAGGTGCTTGGTCTTTCACTTCGTGTCCTGCTTTGAGTCCGGCCCTCTTCCCCACCCTTCACACGACCCGCCATCTCCAGAGCCCTCCTGGCTCAGCCCCTCCGGAGGGTCCACATCCTGTCTTCTGTGGGGAGGGGACATCCTTGGCAGTTTTGGGGCTTCTGAGCAGGAATCGGGGGGATCTCTGCAGGCACTTAGGCTTAGCATCCTTTACTCTCAGTTCCAGTTCTCTGTTTTCTATCTCTCCTAAAACCTGTTACTTTCCCTTCTTCCACTTTCTTTGTTTCTGTGGGTTTTAAGCCTTTTATTCCTTTGGTGTAATTTTAGCGTGTTTCAGAAAAGAACACAGAAGAGCATGTGTTCATTCTGCTGTTTAATTAACCTGAAGGCTCAGATCCCATCTCAGCCCTCTGCCAGTTCCATGCATCCTGTTCCTCTGCTTAGCGCTTTCTTGTCGATGTTCTTGGTTCCTGCCCTTGTGACTTCAGTTACTGTCCCATTCTGACATTGTCGAAATCGCGCCTCTAGTAAGCTCTTCTTTCCATCACTGGCACTCACTGCTCACAGGGGTACCGTACTGTTACACGTGGTACCTCACCTGCTAGACCTCTGTCTTGGTGGCCAAGCGCCCCACTTAGCTGATGCTGCTGCTTCCCTTGTCCGTGTCCCCTTTTTAGCCTCTCATGAGTCCACCGCACTGTGCTGACCTCTCCACCTGGAGCCCATGCTTCACAGGGAAATGTGATGCCCCGTGGTTTGTGTGTTAAGTTTGTGCCTGTGGGCATTTTCTAGAGAACTCTGCTTCCCAGCATCAAACCCCAGTGCTTGCTACATTGTGGGTGTTCAGAATGCATGAATTTACTTGCCAAAAATTTTAGAACTGTGATATCTTGGATGGTACCCCAACCCCATGAAATAACATTGTTCAAAGCTAGGTATTTTGTGGGTACTTGTATTAAATTTATTTCCTAAGTGAGGCAAGCATTTGGTCATACATCCTTTTAACATTTTCTAATTTAAATTTTTGTTGTCTTACTAGAGGATACAGAATTGCGGGCCTCGGTTCTCCTTCCTCTTTGCGATAGAGTGTGTCCACAATGGTTGTGGGAAGATAACTTTAGCATTCCCGTAGGACCATCCTCAGCTCGCTCTCCAGTGGTGGGTGCTGGCTCTCTGACCAGGTGTCTGACCCTGGGCCACTGTTACAGGGGTATGGCTCTCCTGCCCCTAGTGTGGTGATGGCTGAATCCAGTGGGTCTGCATTTTACTGGCAGTACAGAATGGTCGCTCTCCAGCTGCTGCCGGGGAGGGCTCTTTGGAAGGCTTTGCCATTCCGTATTTATCAAAAACTGAGAGAAGTGCTGTATTTGGAGCTTTTCCAAAGATATGTCATCTGTTCATTCTTCAGAAGTGCTGTTCTGTCATAGGGCCTTTGAAATTTCATGAAATAGGGGACGCCTGGGTGGCTCAGTCGGTTAAGCATCTGCCTTTGGCACAGATCATGATCCTGAGGTCCTGGGATCGAGTCCTGCATCAGGCTCCCTGCTCAGGGGGGAGCCTGTTCTCCCTTTCCCTCTGCTGCTCCCCCTGCTTGTGTGCACGTTCTCTCTCTCTCTCTCTCTGACAAATAAAATCTTAAAAAAAAAAAAAAGAATTTCATGGAATAGGTTCTTATTCAAGGACATAATATTATTATTATTACTTAATAATAGCAAAAAAATAGCTAGCTCCTGTCGTTCGCTTATGTACCAGGTATTGTTCTGATGGTGGTGTAGGTATTGGCTTTTATGGATATGAACTTAATGCTTGCAGCAACTCTGAGGAAGATACTATCTTTCCCTCTCTCTCTCTCTCTCTCTCTCTCTCTCTCTCTCTCACACACACACACACACACACACACACACACACACACACCTCGCCTCCCTTTTTTTCTTGTTTCTTGAACTGTTCCCATTTTTGCCTGTGTGGAGCACACCAGCCTAGAGAGGTTAGCCTCCGGTCACAGAGCTGGTGAATGGAAGAGCCAGTGTTTGGCCGCTGTGCTCCGCTCTTTCCCCAACTCTACACACCATGCATTTTACAGTTTGTTCAAGCCCACCAGGCTCAGAGAGCTGACTTCCTGACCAGAACGTGTTGGCTCCTGAGAGGCTCGCCTGAACTGGACTGCCCTTTGGCCCCAGAAGCAGCTGCTTTAAGGAACCCGTGCAGCGGCCTCCCAGAAGGACTGTGTTAATGCTCCCCCTGCCATACAGAGTTCCACAGGCTGGGGGCTTAAACCACAGATGCTTACTCTTCACAGCTCAGGAGGCCAGAAGTGCAGACTCAGGGTGTCAGCAGGGAGGGTTCCCTCTGAGGGCCAGGAGAGAAGACTGTTCCGGCCCTCTGCTCGGCATGTCGGTGGCCATCCTCCCCTCCGTCTTACCGAGTCGCCTTCCCTCTGGGCTTGCCTCCTGGGCCGTTTCCCCTTTGTGTTAGGACACCAGTCTTAGAGGATCAGGGCCTCCCTCTTTCTTAACTACATGCCTCTGCAGTGACCCTATTACCAAATAAGGTCACGTTCTGAGACACAGGATTAGGACTTAACATGAATTTGAGGGGGGCTACAGTTCCACTCACAGCAAGGACCCATAGCGGAAATTCTAGTCTTTAAATTAAGAATTGTGTTCTCCAGAGCAATTAATTTGCTTTAAAAGTTTTTCGCAGATTGGGACTCATGGGACCGATTCTGTTCTGTCTGCACATGGCTATATTAAAGCATAGAGCCAAATGTGGCTCCCCCGTAGCGAGTACATAGGATTTCAAGCCATGTGTTTTTTGGCCTTAATTCTTTTTTGGGACTTTATCTAATTCCTCAGCTTCTAATTATGTTAACTTGCAGTACTTATATGTAACCTGATAAGGCACATTAAATTATCTTAAGAACAGTGAGCTATATAATTAAGCCAAGAACTTTATTTTTATTTTTTCCTTTTCCAATTTTTTCTGCCTGTCCTTTTGCTAATTCCCTTCCTGTCCTTTCCCGGGTTGGTCTTAGAGTGCCTTCTAATATTTAAAGTTAGACCTTCCTTAAAGGCTTTATCGAAATGGGAAATGTCATTTGGAAAGCTTTGGGTTTTGTTCTTGTTTTTGAAGACCTTTTTCTTCCTGTAGGGGAAATCTTTAAGTCTTATTTGTGGAGCCCTTTCCTGGCTCCGTGACTTTGAGCAGAAGAAACATCAAGAAGAGGCACGTCTTCTTGAAACTGGAACTGTCCCCTTAAGTGATGGGAAGGAGCAGCCCCTGTCTCTCTCATCCTCCTGCAGAGAGACCCCAGACACCCCGAGGCCTGCGGAAGAGCCTGACTGGGTGACTCAGTTTGTGCAGAAGAAAGAAGAAAGGGACCTGGTGGACCGACTGAAGGTGAGCTGTGGGGTGACAGGAGGCGGGAGCCATCCGGGAAGTAGGGCGCGGCTGGTGATTTGGGGTTGATTCCAAGTGTTAGCATGACCTTGACTTTGCAGTGCCTTCTTGAGCCAGTGGTTCTGTGCCCGCTTTTTAAAGCTGATGTCAGTAGGCCTTCTCTAGACAGGAGGGTGGATGGTTCCATCCATTACCCACCTGGGAAAGGAGCCTCACTGTTGCCCTTGGCAACGCAGTTCGGTGGCTGCAAACTCCATTAAGGGAATGAATTTGAGAGTGTGTGGCCCTCCCACGCTGAGGGTCAGGGATGCTGCTGCCCCCTGGAGTGTTGCCCACGGACAGAAGAACCGCCCTGCCCCAGGCTCTATACTTCTGCAGGAGTTTCCTTTCTGGCTTCTTCACCCTCTAGGAGGAGCAGGTCAGGAGGAAGAAGCGAGAGGAGCGCCTGCAGCAGCTCCGTCACAATGCACAGCTCAAGTATGCGGCCAAGCGCGTGGTGAGTGTCCTCTGCTGGGGTGGCGGGGACGGTGCGCGGGCGCTGTCATGCTGCGTGGGGCCTTACGCTGTGGCTCCCCCGGGTGAGTGGCCAGGACCGAAGTCTTCTAGCCCTGACCCCCGCTGGCTGAGTCCTCATCGCCCAGCAGCTGCAGCTTGAGCTGAGGTATTGATACCTGGGGTATCGACACCGGTAGGAGAGCGAGGCCCATGGTAACGCGTGTGTGTTGTCCTTAGTAGTGGCCACTCAGAGGTGAGCTCAGCCCGGGGGGCGGGGGCACCAGCACTGAGATTTCTTTCTCTTTCCTCCTGGCGATGCTCCTCCGCAGAGGCAGGAGGAAGAAGAGATGGAGCGGCTCCTCCGCCTCAGCAGGGAGATGCTAGCGGCCGGAGCAGAGGCCGAGCCGCGGGAGCCGCTAGCGTCTGGGGAGGAGGAGCTGGTCCTCGCCGAGTATGAGAGCGACGAGGAGAAGGGAGCAGCTCGCGGGTAAGACGCCGCTTGTCCTGCACCCACTGCCCCTGCCCGGGTCACCATGGGGGCTCCCACGGGGCCGGCTCCTGTGCCCAAAGAGAGGCGTCTGGAGGGATGGAGCGCCGGCCCCCCGCCCCTGCTCTCAGCCGCGCTCCTCCTGCGCACGGGTAACGGCTGGGAACGCTGCCCTCCCGTCTGGCGGCTCTGGCTCCTCTGGCTCCTCTGGCTCCGTGGGCGTGAGCTCCGTTACCTGTCACACCCAGTGGGCGCTGCGCCTTAGCCGAGGCCGCGGGGCTGGGGGACAGAGAGCCGGGACTCGCGGCCAGCCGGGCCGGCTCTAGTCACACACTCTTCGCTCCCAGACGACACCGTGGGAGCTTTAGCACGTAAACCATCAACGTATCCTTAGCCTGAGTTGTCCTCTCCACCGTCTGGGTTTCTGACTTGTGAGCAGTAAGCGGCTGGGCGGTGTAGAAGACCTGAAGATGACAGCCGCCTCGCATGGGCACCTCTTTCATTCGTGCTTTAGTTGTGCAGATGCCCTGTGAGGGTCTCCTCTAGGTGTGGCGTGGTTCCAGAAGCCAAGCCGCCGGGTGTGCCCCCTGCCCTTGGAGAGCTTGCATGTGGTTGGGGCTGGGGGGTGGGACCAACACACAGATGGTAACCACGTGGAATGACACCAAGAGAGGCCTCCGAGGAGGTGATGAAGGCTGAGTGAGAGCCGTGGGAAGACCTGGGAGGAGAGGTCTAGTGAGAGGCCTGCTGGTGCCCTGGTCTGGAAAGGGAGCAAGTTTGGTGGGGTTGAGGGACACACAGAACGCCCAGGGGCTAAGAGCAAATGAGGGAGAGAAGAGGCAGCTGTTGGTTTGTGTGGGCCTCGGAGTTCCACCAAGGGTTCTGGGTGTCTTTCTCCGTGTTGCGGGGCTGCGGGCAGTTGAAGGTGGGGGAGTGACCTGATGGGGTTTGGGCATTAGGAGGGACATTGAGGTCATTTTGACATCAGCGGCCCTGTCCCCAAGGCATGAGTGCCCCTAGATGTTATTCCTCTCAGGCTCCCAGCTTGAGAGGGTGTGTCCTGCTCCTCTAAAGGTGACTCCAGGTCCCATGTGTCCCATGTTATCATTGACGCTGTGGTGATTGTGTGTGTAGAGTGTAACTCTAGGGTCTGAAACCTTCCGTTGACTGGTGATGGAGAAAGCCTTCACAGCCCGGCTGTGGTGCACCTTCTGACCTCACCGGCAGACGCTTAGCGGCCCGGCTGCCCTGACTTCCTTCTTTCTTCCTAACACTGTGTGAGTTGAAGGTACATACCGTGAGGGTTTGAGAGGCGCGTGTATTGCAAAATGACCCCTATGATGAGGTCACTTAACAAATCCATCAGCTCACATACGTACCATTTCTTTAAAAACGTGCTCTCTTGGAACTTCTCAGATACACGGTATAGTGTTGTTAACGATAGTCGCTTATTTATTTTCTAGTGATCTGTATACGTTTGACTACCCTCTCCTCAGCCCCTAGCAATCTCCTCTTTGCTTCTAGGAGTTCGGTTTTTTTTTTAGATTCCACACATGACATGACACAGAATTCGTCCTTCTCGGACTGACATCACTTAACCATAATGCCCTCAGGGTTCATCTGTATTGTCACAGATGGCAGAATTGCCTTCCTTTTTATGGCTGTTTTACTATGTGTGTAAGGGGGTGTGTGTGACACGTTCTTTATCCGTTCATCTGCCCCTGGATTCTTTGGTGGATTTCATAAGTTGCTGCCGTGAACAGGGAGGTGCAGGGATTGCCTTGAGATACGGATTTCGTTTCCTTTGGTGTACACCCAGAAGTGGGCTTGCTGGATCATATGCTATTTACTATTTTTAATTTTTTAAGGAACTTCATGCTGTTTTCCAGAGCAGCTACACCAATTTACGTTCCTGCCCACGGGGCGCAGGGTTCCCTTTTCTCCACATTCTTGCCAACACTTATCTTTTTTTTTTTTTAAAGATTTGTTTATTTGAGAGGGAGAATGCACGTGCGCTTTTGTGCACCTGTGTACACAAGTGGGGGGTGGCGGGGGCAGGGAGGGAGAAACAGGCTGCCCACTGAGCAGGGAGCCCAACATGGGGCTCCATCCCAGGATCCTGAGATCATGACCTCAGCGGAAGGACCTGAGCAGAAGGTTGCCGCTTAACGAACTGAGCCCCCCAGGCACCCCTTGCCAACACGGATCTTTTTGATCATAGCCATTCTAACATGTGTGAGGTGATAGCTCATTGCAGTTTGATTTGCATTTCCTTGGGGAACCAGTGATGTTGAGCATTTTTTCATGTATCTGTTGACCGTTTGTATGACTTTGAAAAAATGTTCAGTTCCTCTGCCCTTTTTTTTTTTTTTAAGATTTTGTTTATTGATTTGACGAGAATGAGCAAAAGTAGGCAGAGCGGCAGGCAGAGGGAGAAGCAGGCTCCCCGCTGAGCAGGGAGCCCAGTGCAGGGCTCGATCCCAGGACCCTGGGATCTTGACCTGAGCCGAAGGCAGCCTCTTACCTGACTGAGCCACCCAGGCACCCCTCATATAATAATCCTATTTCCTAGCATCTTTCCATTCTCAATCAGATTATTTGCTTTTTTGCTCTCGAGTTTTAGGAGTACCTTACATATTTTGGTTATAAGCCCCTTATCATCAGATAAGTGGTTCACAAATATTTTCTCCCGTTTTTTGGTTTCTGTTCCATTTTGTTGTTTGTTTCTTTTGCTGTGCAAAAGCTTTTTAGTTTGACATAGTGCCACTTGTTTATTTTTGCTTTGCTTATGCTTTTGATGTCATATTGAAAAAAAAAAAATCACTGCGAAGACCAGTGTCATAAAGCTTTTTCCCTATGTTCTCTTCTAGGAGTTGTATGGTTTTAGGTCTTACATTTAAGCCTTTAATCCATTTTGAGTTAGTTTTTGTAAGTGGTGTAGGATAGGGATTGCGTTTCATTCTTTTGCATGTGACTATTCAGTTTCTCTAGCACCATACTGAAGAGACTGTCTTTTCCTCATTGAGTATTCTTGGCTTTCTTGTCAAATACTACTTTATGTGCATGGGTTTATTTCTGGGCTCTGTTCTGTTCCATGGGTCTTATGTGTCTGTTTTTATATCAGTACCTTCCTGACTATTTTTATGCCAGTATTGTATTCTTTTGATTATCATACCGTTTAAAATCAGAACATCTGATGCCTCCAGCTTTGTTCTTTCTCAAGATTGCTTTGGCTCTTTGGGGTCTTCTCTGGTTCCATATGATTTTTAGGAATTTTTTTTTCCTGTAACTGTTAAAAATATTATTGGACTCTTGATAAAGGATGGCACTGAATCTATAAATAGATTTCAGTTGTATGGACATGTTAGCAACATGAATTCTTCTGACCTGCAAACATGGGACATTCTGTCGTTTGCGTCTTCTTCAGTTTCTTTCATCAAAGTCTTGTAGTTCTGAGTGTGTAAGTCTTTACCTCCGAAGTATTTTATTGTTTTTGATGCCTTTGTAAATTAGACTGTTTTCTTTTTTCTACCTCAGATAGTTTATTGTTAGCATGCAGATATGAAATTGATTTTTGCTGTTGATTTTGTACCCTGCAACTTCGCTGAAGTTGTTAATTAGTCCTAACAGTTTTTTGGTGCTGTCTTAAGGCTTTCCTGTGTATGATCGTGTCATTTGCTAACAGGTAGTTTTACTTCTTCCTTTCCAGTTTGGTTGCTTTTTCTTCCTTTTTCTTGCCTGATGGGTCTGGCTAGGACTTCCAACTGTGTTGCAGGGAAGAGGTAAAAGTGAGCACCTTTGTCTTAGTCTTGTCTTAGTGGCAAAGCTTTCACTGCTCAGTGTGATGTTAGCTGTGGGCTTGTCACAGACGACCTTTGTTCTGTTGAGGCACGTTCTTTCTGTACCTCATACGTCAAGAGTTTTTATCTTGAACGGGTGTTGGATTTTGACATTTGTTTTTTCTCTGTTGAGATGATTGTGTGACTTTTATCCATTATTCTGTTGATCGATGCATGACATTTACTGATTGGCATATGTTGAGCCATCTTTGTATTTCAGGCAGGCATCCCACTTGATCATGGGGCATGATCCTTTTAATGTGCTGTTGAATTCAGTTTGCTAATATTTTGTTGAGAATGTTTGCAACTATCTTCATCGGTGATACATACTAGCTTGTAGTTTCCTGTCTTTGTAGTGTACTGGGGTAGTACTGGCCCTATAAAATGAGTTTGGGAGTGTTCCTCCTCCTCAGTTTTTTGGAAGAATTGGAGAAGGATTGGCATTGTTTCTTTAAATATTTGGTAGAATCTGCCAGTGAAATCATCTGGCCCTGGGCTTTTCTTCGTTGGCGCTAGAGGCCTGCCCTTAGGCACAGATTTCAGGACCTGGATTAGAACCAAAACTTCTGACCCTGCCCATCGCTGTGATGGTCAGACCTTCTTATGCATCACACCTCAGGGAGGTAGGAGCAGTGAGTGTTCCGTAAACCCTTTGCCACCTGCCTCCAAGATTACTTGCCTGCTCTTGTACTTCTCGAGAGCCCCACTGGGGACAAGAAAAGGAACTTGAGTTTGTGAATATTAGAGTAACAAAGTGCTACTACCCAGGGCCTGGGCCTGAGCCATTAATCCTGCAGATTAACTTCTGCAGTTTCCATGCCCTGGTATTTCCAGAGAGAGGAGCCTCTCTGAGAATACAACCAATTCTTTTAATTTAATTTAATTTAATTTAATTTAATTTATTTATTTGACAGTGAGAGAGCACAGGCAGGGGGAGCAGCAGAGGGAGAGGGAGAAGCAGACTCCCCACTGAGCAGGGAGCCTGAGGTGGGACTCGATGACAGGATGCTGGGATCATGACCTGAGCCAAAGGCAGACGTTTAACTGACTGAGCCACCCAGGCGCCCCAACCAGTTCTGAATATAAAATTTTTGCTCTTCATTTCTTCATACATTCAGCTTCTTATCTAGATCCTGTTGAGTTTGCTTACCTTGTGGTATGTGATTTAAATCAAGGCCTGTCAGATAAAGCGGACTGAACAAATATTTATTGACCGGAGAGGCAACCCTATAAATAACTCCTTTTCTAATTGCCCCAGGGAATTAACATTTCTGCTTTAAAAAAATGTTTTTTTCCGGGTGAACAAAAAGAATCTCAGTGATGGCCCTGTAGGGGGAGTGTATCTGTAAAAGATTTTGTTTTCTGGGGAGCCTAGACTAATAATGTTGACTAGCCATTCAGCCTTGTAATGCAGGCTTGACCTCCCTCCCAGTCCCTCAGTGCCCGTGGGCTCTTCATTCATTGCTGGCAAGGGTGAGGTGCCAAGGAGAGAAGAGGTTTGTCTGGTTCTCGGTGACAGCATCTTTTATTCAGTCAGTCGTGACTTCCCTCAGGAAATGTGCACGGAGTTCCTGCTGTGTGCCAAGGCCTGGGTGGGACCCCCAGCCCTCACAGAAGCAAGACATCCCAGAGTCCTGCCTGTGGACATGAGTCTGGAGAGGTGGACAGACCAAGAACAAGTGCTTTTGAATGAGATGGGTGTTAACAAAGAGCAGGCATGGGGGGCCACAGCCGTGTGTTGGGAGGCTAGCCGAGCCTCTCGGGGAGGTTGAAGAAGGCTGCCCAGGGGCAGTAGTGTTTATGTGGGCATCCCAAGGTTGACGGAGTTGGCTAGGTAAAAGAGGAAACAAGGGGAGAAATCCTTCCAAGCAGGGAGAACAGCATGTCCAGGGCTGTGAGGGGGTGAAGAGCAAAGTTCTGTGGGGAGCCGAGAGAATTCCAGTTTGCTGGAGGGCTGGACAGTAAGCTTTGATGACAGACAGAGTCGGACAGCAAATGGAGGCTTTGGGAATACTGTTCCCCTTTCTCCTTCCCCTCGGGCGTGGTGGTGGAAGGATGGGGCTGGTGTCAGCCCGGTGCGTCTCTCTGACCCAGTGAGCAAGCAAGCAGACACTCGCTTTGGTGGAACTTTGTTGCTGGGGTGTGCCTGTCTCCCTCTGGCTCAGAGCTCAGCCTCAGCTCTGCTGGCCTCCGACGCCAGGAACTGGATCTGGCTGGTTTAGGTCCAGGGCTGGCTGTGGGCACACGGTAGGGGTTCACTCAGTGTGTTTTCAGTTGACCTGAGTTCTCTGAGTTTCTGTGTCATTTTCTCTCTCAGAGTGGACGAGGATGAGGATGACCCAGAGGAAGAACATGTAACTAAGGTGAGACGTCATGTCCTGGGTATTCTGGGATTGGTCCCGAGTCCAGGGCTCTGTGTCTTCCCCCCGGCTGCTGCTCACTCTGTCGTCGACGAAGAGCCTCCAGACCTTGGGGCTCCTCAGACGCAGAGCTCGGTGTGGAGGTGCTCACTTGGAGGCCCACGACCGGTGGTGTCTGGGGGGCTTGCTGGGGGGTGAGGGCAGGCCCGAGCAAGAGCACCTGCCCTTTGGCTCCCTCATCTCTTATTTGCGTTTTCGTTGGCACAGAGCGCTGGGAGGTGCACAGGATTCTGACACCTGTCACGTTTAAAAACACTTGGTTTCATTTGTGTGAGACTTTTGTTTTTTCTGTTACAAGTAGATATTTTCCCCATATTTTTCTTCTCCTCTTCTCGCTCTTAGTCTCAGAGGAGCATAGAGCACAGCTCAGCTCCCCTTGCCCTACTGCAAGCCCCCCGCCCCAGGCCTTTGGGCAGTGTGTATGGACAGCCCACCCCCGACATGCTTGCCAGAGTCTCCGCTTTCCCACTGGGGAACCGCAGCTCAGGGAGGCAGGCTGTCCCGAAATGACCCAGCCCTGGGACGCGGCTGGATTCGCGGCCGAGCAGGAGTGATGGGAGGAGCGCCATGTTGTGGGTGCTCTTGTTCGCTGGAGCCGAGGGGAGGTGGGCACAGCCTGGGCCCCGCGTCAGCTGACGTCCGCGGTGGGACAGAGTCCCGTTGCTTTGGGGGGGGCGTGTGTGGCCGCTCTGCCCAGTCCTCAGCCCACTAGGCCGTGTATTCCTTGACGTGCAGACAGTGGGGATGTTGTAGTCTCCTTTCTGAAGTCCCCTTCTTCTCCCCGGAGCAGATTTACTACTGCAGTCGGACGCACTCCCAGCTGGCTCAGTTTGTGCACGAGGTACAGAGGAGCCCCTTTGGCAAGGACACCCGGCTTGTCTCCCTCGGCTCTCGGCAGGTACATGGAGGCATTGCGTCTTGGCCTGGGTGCCATCCTGTTCCCTCTCCTGGGCCTTCGTCTTCCTCTTCCAGGCATGGAAGGATGGGGGGGCCAGGCCAGGCCGTGCGGTGGGAGGACCGGCCTCTTCCGGTTCCTGGCAGGGCTGGGCAGGCCCCAGAGGTTTGCTGTGTATCATGTGGCCGTTACTGTGGCTCTCTCTTTGCCCTCTGTCTTCTAGAATCTTTGTATAAACGAAGATGTACAAACCCTGGGTTCTGCGCAGCTCATCAATGACCGCTGCATGGAGATGCAGAGAAGCAAACACGGTAGCCCCCAGTGCCTGGATCTGTGTAGAGAGCCCCTCGGGTGGTCGTGTAGCCTTGGGCAGGACTGAGAGGTGGTGGGGAGCGGGCTAGAAGTGGACCAGGGACGTGAGAGATAGTGTCTTCAGCGGCAGCGACGGGAGTGCACGCAGCTGGGTCCTTAAGATCGTCTCCTTGGGAAAAGGCATTTTGATTTTTGGGTCAGTGTCTAGTCCAGAACCCTGGCTCTGAGATGATTTTATTGGCTTTATCTAAAGAACACAAAGTTAAATGCCAGAATGGTGAGACTGACCTAAGCAGTAGTGGGAAGGGTTTATTAGACCCCGTCCCATGGAATTGGGTCTTGACACTGTAGACCCACTGCTGGCCCCATGGGCAGGTGTCATCCCTTGTGCCTCTGCCCCCTCAGAGAAGAGCAGAGCTGAGGAGGAGAAGCCCAAGAGGAGAAGGCAGGAGCACCGGGCCTCCTGCCCCTTCTACAGCTACGAGCAGCTGCAGCTCCTCCGAGACCAGGTCCTGGTGGGGGTGAAGGACATTGAGCAGTTGGTGGCGCTGGGGAAGGAGGCTCAGGCCTGTCCCTATTACGGGAGCCGGTTTGCCATTCCAGCAGCCCAGGTAAAGACCTTGGAGGGTTTGGCAGTAACTCTTGGCTCTAACTGTGGCCTCAGCCACAAGAGATTTCCTCATTCTTCTTAATTCGGGCCGATGTCCCTGGCCGTGGTTGGACTGACCAGCACGCAGCACCCCCTGGTGATCTGTCATCCCGCTCTGTCCCAGTGCGTGGGGGCGGGGGTGGCCTGTGGCTCCGGATAGCAGGAACAGATGGCCTTACTGGGGACAGCAGATAAGAACTGGGAAGTGTTCTGCAGTCCTAGGAAACCAGAGTCTGGGGGCACAGGGTGGCAGGAAGCTGAGGATGCAGTCAGGGCGCTGTGGAATGGAAGTGTGTTTCCGAATGGCCTTTCAGACCCACCATCCCGACGTAGGCACCCACCGCCGGTATGGGAGAAGACTGTCTTCTCTCGACTTGCCATGTTGAGTCTCATTTTTATGCACAGGGAAAGACTGCCCATTTGATAGATCCAGCATATTGTTATTTGGTATGGTTTTACTGTCTTCTTGCCACTGCTTAATTTGAGTGACTTTTGGAAATAGGGTTTCATTTGTGGAGAATTCCATACGAGCAGGAAAAGATTGGTAGGTTTTCAGAGATTCAGGGAACAATGTTAATAATGATTTTACACGCCACTTAAATGCTTGTTAGTATACTACCCTGAACTGTGTTGCATGGGTGCTCGGAGGGAAGTTCTAGAACCTTCCCAGCCCCCACCGTTGTTGCATGCCCTTCCTGGGGTCTGTCTGCTACGTTGCAAGATCAGTGCCATAGATACATGTGTGCAGATACGGTAAGATGTCCTGAGACTTTCATGATCTTGACTTTTTGAGACACTTGTCACCTCATTGTTGCTTTGTAGTATCCCACTGAGAAAACAAAGGCAGGCATTATCCATACACACACATGAGGACATAGGCCCAGAAAGGCTATTTTCTCACAGCAGATGGGTAATGGAGCGGGGATTAAAGCTGGGCCTTAAGTTTCCAGTGTTCTGGAGTTTCACTTTATCTGTATTCTTTTAACTGGAAAATCATCCTCACAAGTATCACCTAAAAATTTAGAGAATGCGTTTATTTTTCTTGCCCTGACCTCTGGCCCTTAGCCCTCATTTGAGAGAGAGTGTATCAGGTCCATTTTACCCATGAGGAAACTGAGACTCAGAAAGGTGAAGTGACTTTCCCAGAGTCACACAGCTGGGAAGCGGCAGCTCCAGGACCAGAACACAGGGCTACCTTCTGGTACACTGGGGGTGTTCTCTGTGTTTTGAGGAACCTCGGGGGCTACCTCAGGGGTATGGATAAGGCTGAGCAGGGGTTCCACACTCCTCTCTGCTCCCCTCTCCTCACCCCCACTCTTCATTCAGTCAGAATCAGACTGGCTCCAGTTTTGTCTCTTTTGTATTCGATGTTCCACGGAAAACTCGAGGCAGGGGTCTGTTGCTGGAAGCACAGTACCGTGTATAGCTGTCCCTACACACAACCTGGGTGGGGACTAAAACCATTCGCACCAGGCACTTAGAGTAAGCGGGACACACCTGCTGGAGCAGGGACCCCCCCCCCCAACTCAGGCAGCCACCCCTCCCCCCAGCTCGTGGTGCTGCCCTACCAGATGCTCCTGCACGCAGCCACCCGCCAGGCCGCGGGCATCCGGCTGCAGGGCCAGGTGGTGCTCATCGACGAGGCGCACAACCTGATCGACACCATCACGGGCATCCACAGTGCAGAGGTCAGCGGTTCCCAGGTGGGTCGGCCTCTCTCTTCTTGGGCCAGGGCCTGCCATGGGGCAGAGGGATGTGGGGGGACATGGATCATTTCTCTAAGCCCTGGAATTGGTCTGGTGATGGCTTGGGAGAGGGTGTCTTGAGTCGAGGCAGTGGCCTCGTCAGGGGCTGACTGGCTTTCCAGCAGATGGTAGAACTATGGAGACCCAGCTCAGGTGAGGGGGCTCATGGCCTGGCTCCTGACTGTCCAAGGTCAGTCATCCTGAGTCCCTCCAACCCAGGATGCTAATTAATACCTGGTTCTCTGTCAGGCAGGATGATAGGGTGAAGGAAGCAGGGGTCCTCACGAAGTTCGGCGTTGTTAGCCTTGCTTTGAGGGATGCTCAGGGTTTCTGAGGGCCGTTGTCGATAGGATTACCTCTTCTGTGCTGTGGCCCATGTGGAGTATCATGAATTCACATACTGCCTCCAGGTGGGCTGGTGTCCTAGTTAACGCTGAGAACTCTTGAGATTCAGGGGGGCTTAAGCAGTGTGCTGAAAGTTACACAGCTCAGGAGTGTGGAGCTGGAACTTGACCACTGGTTTCTGACCCTGAAGCCCACATGGTATCCCACGACTTTATTTATTTATTTGTTTATTTTTAGCACGTGTGCATGAGCTCGGGGAGGGGCACAGGGAGTGGGAGAAGCAGGTCCTCCGCTGAGCAGGGAGCCTGATGTCGGACTTGAATCCAAGACCCTGAGATTGTGACCTGAGTGAAGTCAAACACTTAACTCAGCTACCCACGTGCCCCCCACCACTTCTGACCAATGCCTGGGTTGACCTTAGGCCAGAGTGTAATTGAACCACCTCTCTGCTTAGTGGAAAATACATCTTTGCCCAACCCAGTAAAAACTAGCAGGGAAATTCATTACCTGAGAGAGTCAGTCAGCCTCTTGTTTTTTTTCCCTGACTCAAAGTGGATACTGCAGCAGAACCTCCCTTCCCTCGCCTCTCAGCTCCCAGCAGCTTTAAGGCCTTTTGTTTGTTTTACCCAAGCCCATTCTCTTTACCACTTCCCTTGTAGCCTGGCTGGCATTTTCTAGCCATAATCTAAGATGGAGCCTGGGCTGCCCTCACGCCCATTCTCTGTTCTCTCCAGCTCTGCCAGACCCATTCCCAGTTGCTCCAGTATATGGAACGATATGGGTAAGACACTGCCTCCTGAGGGGGAAGGGAAAATCCTGCTCAGTCCCAGAGAAAGCACTGGGGTCTCCATCTCTGGCTTGGGCCCAGCCTCAGGGAGGTCACCGTGCTGTTCCCCTCCTGTTCATGATGGTATGTACCCCACACGGACCAAGGGTGCTCGGGACGCCACAGCTGGCTACGGAGGCCCTGGGCCACGGCCAAGCCTTCTTTACTGGGGTCCTGCTTTGGAAGACACTAGACAGAAAGGCCTCAGTTTGAGGCACTTGAAGGGACGTTGCTTGTGGAGTACTACCACTTGATATCCATCGGTGTCTCCTCAGGAAGCGTCTGAAGGCCAAGAACTTGATGTACATCAAACAGATCCTGTATCTGTTGGAGAAGTTTGTGACTGTGTTGGGTGGTAAGTAGCACCATGTCCACTCTAAGCTCTGGCCTGCTAAGCTTGCCTGGTCCATTCCCTGGATGCCAGTCAGGACACCTGGGTTTTTTGCATCCTCAAGAATTGTCTTGACCATTGATGGAGAAGATTCTTATTTCTTATAGTTTAGTTGAATTGTGTAACTTTAGATAGTGGGGTGGTTGTGTGTGTGTGTGTGTGTTTTAATTTATTTGAAAGAGACACAGCAAGAGAGGAAACAAGCAGGGGGAGTGGGAGAGCGAGAAGCAGGCTTCCTGCCGAGCAGGGAGCCTGATGTGGGGCTCGATCCCAGGACCCTGGGATCATGACCTGAGCCAAAGGCAGACGCCTAAGGACTGAGCCACCCAGGCACCCCTAGATCCTTTTTTAGATTCCTAGTTTATTTCCCCCTGTTCTGAGTCCTTTTTATTTTGCCAGACCTTACTGCCCAGGTAGTAATAACAGCGTAGTATAATGGGACTGTGAAGTCACTTTGGAGCGTGCCTGTGAGAAAAGAAAGGAGCACAGGTGTGCTCACCCTCATGGACAGATGAGTAAACTCGAGCTCAGAGCAGGGATGTGACCTGCCTGTGCTTCGTGAACCTAGTAGAGGGGCGTCTTCTGACTCTGGGTCCATGTGGCTCTGTGTGGGTCTGTCACCTGCCCTTTCCTTTGTTGCGTGGCTGTCCACTGGCTTACATACAAGCTGAAGTTCCAGGGAGCCAGGGGAGCGTTTTGCTGGAGGGATTCTGTCCAGTGCCGGTGCTCCTCCCTTCCAAATCTACTTTGCCCCTGGGCCTCTCCTTGCATCTGCATAAAGTGGGGTGGCCACTTGGTCCGGCCTCCTTGGAGGTGTGAAAAGAATGAAATCCACAAGGCTTTGGGCTCTGTGTACAAACATGGGTCAGATTTTGAGGCTTCCTAGAGCCTCCTGTGTCCTCTCAGTGGGTTTTTTGGGTGTTATAAGCAAAAAATATGTTCACATATGGCGAAAAATCTGTTCAAATATGAATGCTCTTATTTGAGGTGTACAGTGTTCAGTGTGAGAAGCTGGGGTCAGAGAGTCATCATCCTGACCTGCTTAAATTCTGTTTTAGGGAACATTAAGCAAAATCCCAGCACACAGAGCCTTTCGCAGACAGGTAAGAGGACTGCCTTCAGAGGCCCAGAGCTGCTCTGAGCCCATTCTGCGCTCACCTCTGGGACCATGGTGTTCCAAGTAAGGATTCCAAGGCCCTTTGCTTACCCCTAAGGGACAGAGCTGAAGACCATCAATGACTTCCTCTTTGAGAGCCAGATCGACAACATCAACCTGTTCAAGGTAGAGAGCTTCACCTTTTTGTGTCCGCACATCCAGTTTCCTTATCTTTATCACCATCTGTGAGCAGAACACTGTATGAAGACGAAGGAAGAAAAAGTAAATTTTTTTCTGTCCTCAAGCGGTCTAGAAGTCTGAGGATCTACAGCATAGATGTTTGTAATCACTTAACCCTTAAAGCAGTGCATCAGCAAGAAAAAAGTAATCTCTAATCCAGGGTTGAAGGGTCCTAGAGATTAGGGAGAAAAGGTGCCTTTCATTGTCCCAAATAAGCACAAATAGAAATTCCCAGGTCCTTTGCCCTGTTCTGTCTTCTGGCACAGTCTCTGCCCTGGGCTTCTAGTCTGAGCAGAAGGTTGACTTCGGGGGCGTGATCCTGCTGTTGGGCTGAGGTGGCTGAAAACCACCTCCCCTCCTCCCCCTGGGGCCTTGGCTTGAGTGCAGCCTCCGGTGGTAGCTCACTCCAGGCCTGTTGTGCAGGGTCCCACCACCATCGCTTGACTCATGACTCAGGGATTCTAAATTACTGACAATACAGAGCACTTACTGCGTTCCTGGTGGCGCACCAGGTTCTGTGACTCCAGGGTAGGAAGTACCGTCACCGCTCAGAAGCAGAGGGACCTGAGGCTGGGGGAGGTCACCCCAGGAGGGACAGGCACAGGCCACACATAAGTTGAGCAGATGGTGCCTGGCATGTAAGCGCCCCCTGCCTGTCCAGACCCTGCTTGCTTTCCCTCCTGCCTTCCCATCTGTCTTCACACACCCCCAACTTACCATCTCTGTCCCGGTCACAGCCGTGACCCTGTCAGACAGGCTGGCAATCTGAGGCCTTTTTGATTCCTTTCTTCTCCTTTTGGGTCCTGCATCCAAACAGTTACTGGTCCCAGAGCCGGAAATAGCTCTTGAACTTCCGACCAAGGCCTTTGCATTCCCACGGCTCCATGTCAGGGCAGGCTCTTGTCCTCTTGCCTTCTCCCTGCTCTCCCTGATTTCACTCTCCCTTCTGCTGGCTTTCCTGTACCATGGTCTCGTGGAGTCCACTGAAAGTGCCCTGTTTAGAAACCTTCAAAGGCTTCAACTCACTGTCTTCCTTCCCAGGCTACACATAGTGTATACACAACAGAGCAAGCCCCAAGCTTTACCTCCTTCGTGCCTTTGCTCATACAGGTTTTTAAAACTCTTGACCTTTCAGGGTTCAGCTTAGGTGCTGTCACATTGAAGGAGAACAGAGGGGACCTTTCGAGAGGGTCAGAGCCATGCACACACGTGTGTGAGGGGGCCGCATGCACAAGGGTGGCACCGTGCTGCTTATGGGGGTGGGGCAGAGGAGGTGTGACCTCAGAGAGGAGCGTGACACACTTGGCCACAACGAGGCTGTGGGCTCCTGGGCAGGGCGGCGGCAGGGAGTCCTGCTCCCTGGGATTTGGGAAGCTGGTGGTTTCTTTCCTCCAGCGAATGGTTGCAGGTGCCTGTAGTGGGCTTGCTTTCGCAGGTGCGGCGCTACTGCGAGAGGAGCATGATCAGCCGAAAGGTGCGCCCTCCCCTTCCCAGGTCTGGCCAGGGTCCACGGCACCCCAGTGCTGCCCCCTGCCTTTCGGATGCCCGAGTCACCTCTGTTCCCTTCTTGTAACGCTGCTTGCTAGGTGGGGTGGGGGTACCAGAGGCTCCGTGGGCGGGGGGTGGGCGAGTTGTAGGCTGTCTGGGGTGTGGCAGAACCTCCCTCCTGCAGGGGCTCCCACTGCTGCACCCTCATTCCTGCCTGTGCTCTCTCACCCCGTCCCAGCTCTTTGGCTTCACAGAAAGGTACGGCACGGTCCTCGCGCCCTCCCGGGAGCAGCCCAGACTGGCTGGGTTCCAGCACTTCCTGCAGACCCTGCAGCCCACGGTGACCGCGGGTGAGTCAGGAGGCGGGAGACAACGTCTGTCCCTTGCGCCTGGACCCCCCTCCCTCGGAGAGTGGCTTTGGGCTCGCTGCAGGGTCCCTCCCGCCACCACTGTGGCCTCTTCTGCTCCCAGACCCTCTTCTGCTCTGTGCAGCTCCTGTGACCCCTGTGGAGGAGGGCGAGGCCAGGCTGCCACGGCCCGCTTCCCCGTTGATGCACATCGAGTCCTTCCTAGCAGCCCTCACCACTGCCAACCAGGATGGCAGGGTCATCCTGAGCCGCCAAGGTAATCCCAAGGAGGAGCCGGCATGGGGTCGCCAAGCCAGAGCATGGAAAGCCTCATGGCGCCTCCCCAGGCAAGGATCAAGCAACAGGGTGGTGCTGCTTGGTCTCCTGCTGGCCTGTACTGGGTTGGGGGGAGGGGTGTGAGGAACTAGGACGCTGGGGTGTCTTGGGCCAGGCTGTGATGGAAGCCATGTGACCTGGTGGTTGTGGTAGGTGGGTTTTGGTTTGAGTCTTGATTCCCTCACCTCCAAGCTTTGTTTCTTTCTCTGAAGATAAATGTGCAAAGGGAGATGGTACTGCTCTCTACCCCAGGGTTGTCCTGCAGATCAAATGGGATGTCATCAAAGAGGAAAGTGGTATCCCTTGTGGCTCCTCCGCAGACACGACTGAGCTCCCCCCTGCCTCAGACTCACGGAAGTCTTTGTTGGATCTGCAGCCTGCCTCCTGCCCCCTGCCCCACGGAGTTGTCTGTCTTTTTTTCAGGAAGTCTTAGTCAGAGTAGCCTCAAATTCTTGCTCCTGAATCCAGCCGTGCACTTTGCCCAGGTGGTGAAGGAATGCCGGGCGGTGGTCATCGCTGGGGGCACCATGCAGCCGGTAAGGGAACCAGAGCCCGCCTCGTGTGCCCCAGGTGTTGGGATGGGACAGCTGCACCGTCAGGCCTCTTCCTGTCCACTGGGCCCCCAAACCAGAAAGGGGTCAGCTTGGGCAGCCCGAGCAGCGTCCACCAGGTGGCATTGCTGTACTGTCTCAGGCCTGGGCCTTTAGCCTGTGGTGGAGGGAGGGCGCAAGGGCACTGCTGCCCATGTGGGGCTTCTGGAGCCACAGGACCACCCTTCTCCCAAAGATAGCCATTCTGGAATTGCAGGCCCCCATAGTGCCGTTCCTTAGCCCCACCATAGATGCCACCTTCCCTCTCTTACAAATTCACAGACACACACTATGTAGAAGAGTATTATACTTTCATTGTAGAAAGCAGAGACCAGCAAAAGCAGGGAAAAATAGATCATAATTCCACCAGCAGAAGACTTATTTCAGTGTATATAGTTACAGTAGTCTTTGTGTGCGTAGTTTTTACAAATATACATACATGTTTTAAAAACAAAAGTCTCTGTCTCTACATGCTGTTGCTACGGTTTGGATTTTTCATTCAGCAACAGAATGTCAAACATTGTTCCTTGTCAGTAGTGTGCATTTATTCTACCATGCTCTGGCTCTACTTGATTCTGTTACGTGAATGTGTTATTTTGTAGAACCATGCTTTTGTTAGGTATTCGGGTGATTTCCAGTTTTTCTCCGTTTTAAGCAACACGGGGGCACGCATCTGCGTACAGCGGTCTGTCCCCGAGGTACGCGTGGCACAGGACTGAGCCAGTGGAAGGCTCCTCGGTGCCCACACACTCTGGGCCCTCTCTTCAGCCGCTGGAACCGCCCCTGTTGCTTTGGTAGTTTTCAGTTTTCTTTCTTTCATGTAGACTCATAGATTTTTGTTCACAAATGAAAATCATCTCTAGTCCTTGCCGCTTTTGATGCTCAGGCGTCTCAGGCTCGGCCCCTCCGAGCCCCCATGTGTCCCTGACGAGGCCCCCGTGGGCCTTTGGATGCTTTCTTGTTTTTCAGCACGACAGAATGCACAGTGTCCCAGGCCACCTTATACTTTCTTTGCCCCAGATCTGGAATCCTTCATTTCTCCGAGATAACCTGGCTTCCTTTTTTGTGGATTGGTGTGTGGAAGCCAACATCCGGGTGCCGGGGGTGTTGGTCGTGCTCCTGGATTGTAATTACTTTTAGGCCTTTTGTAGACAGACCAGGGAAAATGGTTTTAAAAAATCATGAGTATCTCTAAATGAAAATCCGTGAATTTATTTGACCTTATACTGTATATCTTTTCTTTTGAATTGAATGTTTGGTTTCTTATTATGTTTGCTCTATCTTATTACTTACTTGCTCTCTCCCATAGCAGACATCAGATACTTTCCTATACTACCGTTATTCTGAGAGTAAACTACTGACTGAAATTTCATTTCTTTGCGTTTATTTTTTGCCCTGAGAGTATTCCCTACTAAGGATGTGTGCTCACTAAGGATATGAAGTCACTTGAAGTCGGGCTTTTCTTTGTGTGCTTCTGTTGTGAATGTGACGGACAGACAGGCTCTCTTTATTGCCATCTGTTTTCAGTTTTAGTGTTTGCTTTTTTATTTTTGACTTGATTACGTCTTTAAAATACGTAAACACCTGTGTGGTTCAGAAGTCGAAACTGTCTGGAAAGACGCTTTCGGAAAGTCCCACTTGGTCTGTCTCCAGCTGCTCCGTGTGCCGTCATTTTTATGATCGAGGGTCTGTCCTTGCACGGTCTCTCTGCCTTTCTCTGCAAAGCTGAGCAGATATATGTACATACTGTGCTGCTTTCCCTGTTCCTTACATCAGCGGCCACAGTGCCAGTGTTGTCCCCGAGCTGTTTGGTGGCCAGCAAGTTGACCGGGCCTCCTGAGGGGCTGTCGTGCGCTCCCAGATCACCATGCGGGAGTGTCCCTGTGCGGGCGTTGGCTCGTGGAGCTGTGTCTTCAGGGGGCACCCCTGGGTAGGGGGACTGCCAGGCTAAAAAGTAAAAATACGTCCAACTTACGAGATGCTGTCCAGTTCTCCTCCAGCTGGAGTTCTGCCTCCCACCAGCAGTGCGTGAGGGTCTGTTTCTCCACAGAGGGGTCACGCCTTTGGGTTTTTGCCAATGCAGTAGGTGAAAATCCTGGGGTGCTTTAAAATTACAAATGCGTGTCTTCCTCCCAGAGGTCCTTCTCCGGGAGTTGAGGCCGGGGCCTGGGCGTGCGGATTTTGTCTTCAGTTCCCGCAGGTGGCCTTGTTGCCTGGTCGGGTGAGAAGCACTGTGCCCTGTTTACCTGATTTCCTTTGCTGTTCCCACAGTCTCACTGGGACTGTCCAGCACTGGGTATCATTAATTTTTGTGGTTTTTTTTTTTTTTTTGGCCAATTTATTATCTGCCCTACCTTTTACCTCTTTTTTCCTACTCTTATGAACGTACTGCCTGCCAGCCGAGACTTTTGTCTTCCCAGAGTGGGGCTCGCTCTCTCTCCCTGCCAAGGCCCCCTGCCTGCTCAGGCCTGCGGCCCCCGGTGCCCTGGGGGATCACAGAGCCCTGCCCTTGTGGTCTGCAGGTGTCTGACTTCCGGGAGCAGCTGCTGGCCTGTGCTGGCGTGGAAGCTGAGCGAGTGGTGGAGTTTTCCTGTGGTGAGAATCCACGGCCAGGGCGCAGTGGGCCACGCGGCACACTCTGGCCCCTCGTTGTCACGGTTTGACCCTGTGCTCTTATCAGGTCAGGCCCCAGGGGCTGAGGAGCCCGTGAGGTGGGAGCCAGCTCCCGCGTGAGCTCACCTCGCTCTCTCTGCTCCTGCACTGTGTCCTCCACCTCTGTGGGAGGTCTGAGAACCCCCCGCTTGTGCTGTGGAAGTAGGCGCTGGGCGAGTGTGGGAGGTGCCCTTCTGGTGTGGACAGGGTTGAGGAACGCTCCCTCCGGACCCTGCCTTACAGAATCGTCAGCCCCTCGTTTTCAGCCCTTCCCCGGGCTCTCTGCAGGTCACGTGATCCCTCCAGACAATATCTTGCCCCTCGTGATCTGCAGCGGGCCGTCCAGCCAGCAGCTGGAGTTCACGTACCAGAAGAGAGAGCTGCCGCAGATGGTTAGTACCAGCCCGCTCGCCTTATCACCGCCTTCGCTGGGACAGGAGAGAGGTTTCCGGGGTGCGGTGCACAACAGCACAACTAAGTGCTTTTAGTGTTCAGGTGTTGGGGAGATTAGTGCTGGGGTCTTCTACCATGGAGGTGGCCCAGGCTGGATAGTGTCCATCTGGATGCTCCTCGGGAGGTCTGAGCTTCCCCTCCCCTCACCCCTTCGACTGTTAAATAACATTTTCTTAGAACCTTGGTCCATCCCTTCAGGACGAACCTGAGGAGAAAGCTGATCGTTTCCTTTGGTTCTCTTGCCATTTGGTTTTATTGCTCCCTGCCCTGGGCAGGGATGTGGGGCTTGGGGGCCCATTGTGAGAGGCGCCCGTGGGGTTTTCAGTGTCCGATTTGTGGTAGGTGGTGCTTGGTCCCCTGTGGCCCACTAGGCATTGGGAGCAGGGAGGCCTCGGCGGCGCCCCAGCAGCTTTTAACTCTGGTTGCGTCCGTATCATGACGTGTGTGGCAGGGAGGGTGGCTCCGGGCCACACATCTCCCCCATGACTGCAGTCACCCTTGGGTCTCTGCACTTGGTTTGGAGTCATGAAGTCAGGAAGCACTGTTTGGATGTGGCCTCAGGAATGGCTCCAGGGGGGCTGTCTGTCTTCCTCCCTTAGATGGATGAGACTGGTCGCATTCTCTGTAACCTGTGCACTGTGGTCCCTGGAGGGGTAGTCTGTTTCTTCCCCTCCTATGAGTACCAACGCCAGGTCTATGCCCACTGGGATAAGAGTGGGCTGCTGGCCCGCCTGGCTGTCCGGAAAAAGGTGAGTGACCTCTCAGCTGGAACTCCCACTTGTGAGGACAGTGGCACCCAGAGTTCCTGCTAGGATTTCTCATCATGTCAGAGAACTGTCTGGGCTTCTGCTAGCTCCTTACTCCCACCACTTGGAACCCCGATCACCTCTGGAGGATTTCCTTAGAGCCCCTTAACTCTGGGGGCCTCTCCAGTTCCTGGTCTGGAAAACATAGGCCAGGAGCAGAGCTGGGGCCCATGCATTCTGAAACCCTTTCCTGGGAGACATTGTCTGTTTTCCTTCAGATATTTCAGGAACCCAAGAGAGCAAACCAGGTGGAGCAGGTGCTGACGGAGTATTCCAGGTGCATTAAGGTGAGAAGTGTAACTCTGAGGCCTTATGTCCAGAGAACAGCCAGCAACCTGTATTTTGGGTGGCATCCAGGTTTTGGCTCCACAGCCTGGGCTGGTGTTTCCCGCAGTGCTGTGGCCAGGCAGGAGGCACGGTGACAGGTGCTCTGCTCCTTTCTGTGGTTGGAGGAAAGATGAGTGAAGGTATTAACTTCTCTGACAACCTTGGCCGGTAAGTTGTGGGCCTCTCCTCTCCTGGGCTCTGCCACGGTCACCCCTCACTCCACAAACAGCTGGGTCCCTGTCTCCCAGCTGATGCCAGCCAGGGTCTGTGCCCCCGGCTGACTGCTTGGATCACTCAGCTGTGTGGGGAGGTAGCTTTGGCCTTTCGGCCCCAGGTGGGAGTTAGGCGGAGCCTAGTTTTGTCAGGACTGCGTTCATGTGGCCTGCACTGGGTCTCTGCTGAGCACACCTGTTCCAAGTATGGAGGGGGAGGTAGAGGCAGCCAGCACAACTTGAAGGGCTGAAGGAGCGCTGGATGTAGCCGTTGATGATGTGAGGGTGAGGCCTGGGTCCTCCACCTTGGCCCTTGGTAGACACACTGGGGCCCTGACCACCCACATGCCACGGCCTCGTGTTCCTTCGGCCCTAGGTGTGTGGTTATGGTAGGCATGCCCTACCCGAACATCAAGTCTCCAGAGCTGCAGGAGAAGATGGCCTACCTGGATCAGACCCTTGTGAGTACCTCCTGCGTCCGGGCTGGGAAGAGACTGCCAGGGAGAAGGTGCTGTCGCCTCTGGGGCCGCAGCACTGTGACTTCCCCACCCCGCCCCCCATGCGTGCCAGTGTTCCCGTCCGCTCCAGGGAATGGACGCGCCCCCCCTTGCCCTCTGGAGCTGCTCTGCCATCCTGTTGCAGCCGCTGCTGGCGTTGCACCCGTGATGCTTGCTGCCCTCACTCCCACGCCGAGGGCTGTCATTTTCTCAGAACACAGCGCGGGGCAAGTAAATGCTGACCGGTGCTCTCCTCTGCCCTCCCCAGCCCAGAGGCCCGGGTCAGCTGCCACCAGGGAAGGCTTTGGTGGAGAATCTCTGTATGAAGGCTGTCAACCAATCTATAGGTAGGCCTGGGGCTCTTCCTGGCTCTTGGGATGCATGGCGGGAGAATGGGGCGACAGGAGGGAGGGGACACGATAGAAATGTACTGTTGAGGAGGCTGGTTTAACTGAGAGCCACAACCTCTGTGCCCACCTAGGCAGGGCCATCAGGCACCAGAAGGATTTTGCCAGCATAGTGCTTCTGGACCAGCGGTATGCTCGCCCACCTGTCCTAGGAAAGCTGCCAGCCTGGATCCGAGACCGTGTAGAGGTCAAAGCCACCTTTGGTCCTGCCTTTGCTGCTATGAGGAAGGTCAGTCCTGCCTTTCCCTCCCCTCCGAGAGTCCCCCACCCCTGACGTCTCATGCCTCACTGTTTTTCCCTGTCTCCCTAGTTTCATCGTGAGAAGTCTGTCCCTTCCTGATGGATGGCCCACCACTGCCTGGATACCAGGCTCTTCTTCCCGCTGCCCACTTGAAATGTTTGTCTTGTGCCTGCTTTGTGGGGATTCAGCCTAAGAAGGTGAAACCTGGCTGGAGGAGACCAGGCCAGCCCCTTTCTGGAATCAGTGGGCTGCCAGGCCCAGGCCCAGGTGGAAAAGCCCATAGGAGAACGTCCGGTTGCTCCTGAAGAAACAGTGGGTCCTGGCCATCCTGGGACCTAGCCCAGGGCAGTTCCCTTCCCTGGAACTGAATGTCCATTCACCATAGTTCAGAGTCCAGCTCCCTGCCCTGTTTTCCAGCTCTCTTCACTACAGCATCTCTGTCCTTCCCTCGGTGTCCACTCTCTCTCACAGGTGAGGTGGGACATGCCTTCCAGCCTTTCCCCTTTCTGGCTAGTTTCCTGTTCTAGACCATCACCTTCTCTTCAAAAACTAAGAACGTTCTCTATTTCCAGCCTCCAGCCCCCCTGGTGCCCATAGGGCTCTTTCTGCCCAGGGCCCTCCGACCACCTCAACCCTATCTTCTTTCTCGGTGTTAAGAACTGGGAAGGGAGCCATGTGCTGGCTCCCCCCCACCTGCTGGTCTCTCCCCCAGCCACAGTGCTGGCCCCTAACCTGTTCCATAGCATTTCTAGCTCCCTTTGCCTGGCTCCACGTCCTCCTCCCAAGTCAGTGGCACCCCTTTCCCACTTAGCCACTTGAGCAAACTCCAAGACACCTCTTCCCCTGACTTCAGCGATTACGCCAAGGGCCATTAGGCTCCCAGCAGGACTATTTTTAGAGACCCCGTGTCTGTCACGGAGACATTTCTCCCTGTGTGAAAATCTCCCTCCTTCCGCAACAGCCACCCCTGTTGATGGCACCTCTTTGCTCTCCCTGACCCAGAGGAAGGGGCCTCAGTCCACCCTGTGCTCTGCCTCCACTGCCTGAACCCAGGGCAGTGGGAGGACAGGTGTTACCCTCCACACAGCTAGGGTTCTTTAATTAAAAGTGCGCTCGTGGTTTACGCTTGGTTCCTGCATGATACTGCTTTATTGATTCATGTACTTATTTTAGTCTGTGGCTGGAGGAGAGCACAAGGGCCCCCAGCTGTTTGGCCTCAGAAGCTGGCTACCTTGCTTCTTGACGAAGGTCCAGGCAGAGGTCTGGGACGTTCCTCCATGGGCAGCAGGGGCCGAGAGACCCACGGGGCAGGCAGCTCATCCTGGCTGTGTCCCTGTGAAGGTGATCCCTAAATCTGGGTTTTGGTGGGGAAGGAGTGGCTGAGCCCCTAGGATTCCCAGTCGTCCTCATCCTCCTCTCCAGGTGGGTGCTGTGGGGGAGGCAGAGGCGGGATGGAGTCTGACATTCGGGCGAAGGCTCCTCCTGGCCCCTCACTGGCCCCTGTCGCAGGTCCTTTCCCAGAGATACCTGGGAGGGCAGAGGTGGAGGGTGAGGGCTTAGTTTAGGATACCAACTCACCCAGCTGCTGGAGACTTAAAAACAGGAGGAAAAAAGCAGAATGTGCAGGATACACAATATCCTCAGACTTGCAGCCCAGGGAAAGCAGCCAGGCTCCGAGTCCTACCTTTACGCCGCATGACCAGCTTGTTAAAGAGATCCGACATCAGGTCCCCGCCTTGGCTTGTGGCTCTCACTGTAGAAGGAAAAAGTCATGGGTCAGGAAGGGGTGAGGGGATCAAGGACAAAATCTGCCCCTGAGGTGACCTCTTCAGGGTTTGGTCCTATTTCTCTTTCTGCTCACTCTCCCGCCTGCCAGCCCCGCCCCCAGCCGCCGCATCCCCCCACCACCAGGTCTGCAGGCTGTCCCTGGAACCAGCACCAGGGCACTATTAAAGCGGCAGAGCTGCCCTGTGAGAGAGTGGGCAGGGAAGAAGGCCCCATTGTATGGACGCAGAAACTGGCCCAGAGAGGTTGGGCAATTTGCCTAGGTCATGGCGCAAATCTCAGAAATCTAGCTGGAACTCAGCCTTGGGACTCCAAGGCACCGTGGCTTTGGGCCCGGGTGTGTTTTTAAAATTTTATGACAGAATCAGAGAGCACAAGCAGAGGGAATGGCAGAGGGAGAGAGAGAACCAGGCACTGCACTAGGCAGACACCCCAATGAGGGGCTCGATCCCAGCACCCTGGGATGGATCATGACCCAAGCCGAAGGCAAATGCTTAACCATCTGAGCCACCCACGCACCCCAGGACCCAGGTGTTCTGTTCGTGCTGCACTTAGGATGCACAGCACGTGGAACCTGCAGCCTCAGGAGGCTTGGAGAAGCAGGACTGAGCTAACCCCCTAGGTCTGCAGTTCGTGCAGCAGCTCAGATTCCCCAACCATGTCCTGGGATGGCTTCTGGCAGAATCTAAGAGTCTCTGTTGGTCACAGTTTGAGCTGGGTGAGGCTCTATCTCCCATTAGTTTAGAGAGGAAGGTTCTAAGCAAGCTATAAAACCAGGAAGGGTGGGAATGTTGGGGTGCTCCACAGACAAGCCTCGGGAAAGCATGGGGCGGGTGGGCAGAGAGCACCTTGTTGGGACTATGGTGGCGGTGACAAGAGAAGGTGGCCCTTTCCTTAGAGCACCCCCTACCGGAGTAGCCCAAGGAGCCTCTCACCTTGCTCTTGCTCCTTCTGTTTCTTCTTCTCCAGCTTGCGCTCCTTGACGCTGCGGAGCTTGGCCTTGCCGATTCCCCCAGCCTGGCGGATGGACTCCAGCAGAGTGGCCCGGCCACTGGAGGGGTCTACCACTTCCTTGGGAGCTCCCTGGACTGTAGCTGGGAGGGGCAGGGTGTGAGGAAGAGGGCTGCTCAGGCAGGCCACACTGCAGACAGCCTTGCCCAGCCTGAGGTTCAAGCCCCGCTGTGGGTCTTTCCTCTCGAGAGGAAGCCAGCAGGTCAAGCCAAGCCCCGGGAGACCGTCTACAGCCTGAAAGCTGTCTGCGTCTGCCTGAGCTCAGCAAGTCCTATGCCCAGACACCCCTGGTCCCTCTCCCAATGCCGTATGGTTTAGGGGCCACTACAGAGATAGACTGGGAATCTACTGATGTGCAGTGTCTGAACTTGACACATGAACCAACATGGGTTTTTTGTGCCACCCCTGGGTGCTGGAGATAGACAGACCGGGAGATGGCCTGCTAAAACTGAAATCCTGCCATTTAAGGAAATAGGGGACCACAGCTCCACCTGTCCATGTCCGGGCTCCTTCTGCCCTGGAGATGACAATTCCAGGGAGCTAGTTTGAAAGCCACTTTCTTGAAAGCCACTTGCATGAACCCAATGGAACATTTTGAAACTACAACTATTCTGAAAGTCTAGAATTTATGGTCACATAAACCTACGGGAAACCCCTGAGGGATCCAGAAATTAGGGGCACCCTCAAAGAGCACATGCCCCCTCGCCCTGCCCCCCCCCACATACCCCAGTGCTGCTCTTACCTAAAGTAGACACGCCGCCGCTGCTGTCCTCCTCCCTGGCACCTTGGCCCGGGGAGGCCATGGGCTGGGGTGGGGGTGGGGGAACGCTGACCAGCACAGCCGGAGCTGGGGGAGGCGGGGGGGGCGGCGGTGGCGGTGGTGGTGCTGTTAGCACCCCATCTTCTGGGTCTGAAAGAGAAGTGTGGGCAAGTGTGAGGTGCCTAGGAATGCAAGTGGCCAAGTAAGGGAGTTCTTGCCCAACTGCCGCTCACCCGGCTTGAAAGTCTCGGCCACCTCTGTGTGGAAGGTGGGCAGCTCTGGAATGGTGCCAGGGGCGGAGGGGGCGATGCCGGGGCCCAGGTCAGCGCTGTACATGAGGTCATCGGCGATGCCTGGCAGGTCAGGCAGGTAGGAGGGCACATCGATCTCAGGCACTTGACCCAGGTCAGGCACGTAGAAGTAGTTCTCCGGAACCTGCAGGATTAGGTGGGGGCACGGGTGGCGGCTGCACCGCCCTGCACTTTGACCCTGAGGCCGTCAGCAGGGCCTCGTGTGTACCCACATACAGCAGGGTGGGAGCAGGGGCTCAATGGACCCCTCACCTAGAGGACGCTGGCAGGGCCAGGCTTTCTTGTCCACCACGCCCCTCCCCCCACGGGCAGCATTGGCTCTACCTGCTGCTCCAGCTGCTCCCTCTTGCTGATGGACAAAGGGGCATCGAACAGCTTCTCCTCTGTCTCTGCGCCCAGCATCACGTGGGTCTTCGTTACCGCACCAGCCAGGGGGTCCAGGAAGACATATTTTTTGTACCTACAGAGTGGGGAGAGAGGTCAGGCAGTCTGTCACCGGCTCGAGGCCCACGGTTCTGACCCAGGTTTCCTATTTCATTGGGGCCAGTTAGTCTGTACTGTCGACGCCGAGGCCTTAACAAAGGCAATCAAACCGCTCGGCTCTGGGTTCTGCAGCCTGCATACTTCAGCACCGGAGTCTGATGCCCCTTGCCCCTCGCCCCTCCCGCCCCCACGCAAAGCCAGGCCAGGCCACCCAGCCACCCTCCCAGGGCCCCGCCATGTGCTGTACAGGTTCTCAGTGGTGTTGAACAGCAGCAAGGAGCTGACGGAGCTGATGTTGCTGGGAAGGCCCCCAAGCCCCTCCTCCGCCTCATCCTCAGGTTCCGGCTTGGTGTTCACACACACGGGGAAGTATTTCAGCTTCTCCTGGCAGGGGTGGTAAAGCAAGGATGGTGGGCTTTAGTGCCAGGCCAAAGTGACTGCCCATCCCGGCCCAAGTCCACTGAGGGAACAGAAGCCTCAATTCCTCCCCAACCCCCAGGGCCACCTCTGGTCACCCCCTGTAAGCGTGAGCCCATCAGACCTGCAGGGCCCATTCGTCCAGGGGGCGGTGCTTGCTCTGGATCCTGTGGCGGGGGCGTCTCTGCAGGCCAGGGTCTTGGGCACCCGTGAAGATGGAACCGTACTCCTGCAGGCGCTCTGGGGCTGGGTACTTGGCGCTGGAGAACACCTGGGGACACGGGGAGCCCGAGATGCTCCAGAGAGTTGGCGTGGGGGGTGGTTTGAGCAGAAGGAAAGCTTGAGGTGTGGCTGGGCAAGGCAGGCAGGGGCCTGGGCAGCATCAGGAGCACAGGGAGGTAACAGGGATGGGATTTCTGGGGCTGCCCACCAGCCACAGGGACTCGGCCACACACACACAGTCTAACCTTGATTGCCTTCTTGCTCCCCTTGATCTTCTCAATCTTGGCCTGGGCCAAGGAGACCCTCTCCCCAATGGCCTGTAGCTGCCTCCGACTGAGCTCTACTCGTTGAGAGATTCTGCCATGGGGAGGGACAAAACCAAAACAGGGGCTGAGGGTTGCTCCCCAAGCCCCTGCAGTCTTTTGCACCCCTCCAAAGCCAAGGGCTTTGGCAAGTGCCCTTAAAATACAGTGTTACCTGCTTGTCACGGCTGACCTTGAACTGTCCGGGTGACCGCCACACGGATCTCTAACCTGAAGGGTCTAGAAATGAACTCTACCGAGTTTTTGGAACTCGGTACAAATGGGCAATCACCCTAGCCCCAAGGTGGTGCCTGGACGTGCCAGCTGTCAGGGACAGGGCCCCTGCCTCCAGGAGTTTACAGCCTCAGCAAGGGGCAAGCAGAGAGAAAATCGTCATGACTCCTGTACACAGTCGCCTATTTCCAGATGAGGAGACTGGAGTGTCCAAGGAGGGAGGGAGGGCTGGGCAGAGCTGAGTCTAAATCAAGTCCCAGACCCATTCACGGGGAACTGCCCTGACACACAACAAATGGCTCACGTGGACAAATCCAAAGTCCTCACCATGGTTCCCGCGGTTATGGTCAGAGGGCTGGCTCAGAGGTTTCCACCCACCCTTCCAGGGACTCCAGTGCCCTGCTCTTCCCCAAACAGGCCAATCGTATTCCCATGCGGCCTCTGCACCGAACGGAGTGCCATCCCTGCAGACAGCCACGGGGCTGGCTTCTCTGCTTCATCAAGCACGCTCCTCACTGAAGCCTTCCTGAACCCCGCCCTCCAAACACACACTTGTCACTTTCCAGCTCCCCTTTTGCATGGAGCCACTGGACACCTATCTATTGCCTATCTCCGCTCCAAGGTGGGGGAGGGCTCGGCTTTGTTCCCTACTGTTTTCCCAGCCAGCACCTGGAGAGGCTCCCTGAATAACACCCATGTGGCCTCGACATAAATGCACAGGAACCTCACTTACGCTGTCCCCCATTACTGAGCAATGGCGAGGTTCTTCTCCCTGCAGAGCGGACTGGCTAGACAGCGGCCAGTCTCCCCCACCTGCATGAACACCAGCCCCAGCCCATGACCACCACGCTTCACATTCACAGAAGGCGCGTGTCTGCACCCACCTGGCGGGAGGGAGCATACAAGTGAGAAAGGGCAGGACCGCCATCGCCAGTTTACCAGGAAAGGGCAGAGGCTGCACCGGATGGCAGGGGGCCCCACGGTCTCTGGGGTCAGGGAGCGCCAGGATTTCTTTAAAGGATGAACACTCAAGGCCCTGGATCAATCTTCCTAAATCAAACCCCACCAACTCTAGAGGATTCTGGCTCCCCAGAGAACCTGCCAGGTCAGCCAATTTCACAACCCTGGGGTCTGGGCTCCCTGCAGTCTCCCTGCTTACTCCTGGGCCCTTATGTGCAGGGGCTCAGTGAGGCGGGGGGCTGGGGTACAAGCAGGCACCCAAAGCAGCTGAGTCTTCCTTGACAGTCTGCGTGAATGGGTGGCAAAGGAGACAGAACAGAGGGCACAGATGCCTTCCAGTGAGAGAACGAAGAACCACCAGACTTGCATGAGCTCCATCTCTTCTGACAGCAAGAAGGGTCTGCATCGGCTGAGAAAGGGCACTCCCTCGCAAATTCCTCCTCCAGCTCCCAGCCCAGCCATTCTGCCCCAGGGTGCGGAAGCCACCTCAGTGGTTACAGGACCTCTAGGCCTGAAGTCGACATGGAGAGTGGAAGGGACAGCAGAACTGGAGAGAGACAAAGGCCATTCTGTTCCAGCTCTTCCATCAAGGAGAGAAGGGCTAATCTAAGTTGCAAACATAAAGCTTAACCATAAACCCTGGCAAAGTTCCAGAATGGATTATTAAGTTTCGGGTCTGTAAGCCCTCCAAAGAGAAAGAGGCAGATCCCAGGGGCCAGCATTGTTTTAAATTCACAGCATTTCTTTTTCTGACAGGGTTATTAGACTGGTATATCAGGGGAAAACCTTAAACACAGTGCATCCTGAGTCAGCAAGGATTCTGATGGCTTCTCATAAAATCCTGTGGACGAGATGGAGCTACAGGGGTTGGAGGAGAGCACATTTAGGAAAAAATCAGAGCCAGATGAGCAACAGTGCCCAAACGGCACTGCTAAGGAATGGACTGATCTCAGCCTTGCAATGGGCTCTCTGGCAGGGCCCCATCCAGCTCATGCAACACCAGGTTAGCAAACTGGGAAGAGCAAACAAAGAAGGGTCTGCATGGGGAATCAAGACTCAAATCTTGAGGGGTGGGAAGGATGGACTGCAATCAACAAGATGAAACTGACAAGGGATGAAGTCCAGTATTTAGGTTTAACAACTCCAATGCACAAATGCAGAAGATGGAGGGTTAGCAGCAAGGCCTGGGGTTTTGGTTAACTGGAGCTCAGTATGAGCTAAAAGTGTGTTAAGCAGCTTAAGAAGGAAATGGGATCTTGGGGCACACTGCTCCTTGTCCCTCCTCCCTTCTTTCAGTGAACAGGGGACATCCACTCTCTTGGGGGCATTAGAGAGAAAAGAGACCCCAGATTAATAAGCCAGTCTGTGCTGGGCACCAACCTCTCCATAGCTACGTCCCCTTTAAACCAGGTCCACATGTTAAGAGAACTCTGAATTCCTTCTAGACTAACTATATGGTCTGTCTTAGTCACTGCTGTGTCTCTAGCACCTGGGACTGTGTCTGACAGGTAACAAATACTGGCTGAAAGTGACAAGTTCAAGAACATTCACAGAAGGGCGCCTGGGTGGCTCAGTGGGTTAAAAGCCTCTGCCTTCAGCTCAGGTCATGATCTCAGGGTCCTGGGATCGAGTCCCTCATCCGACTCTCTGCTCGGCAGGGAGCCTGTTTCCTCCTCTCTCTCTGCCTACTTGTGATATCTCTCTCTCTGTCAAATAAATAAATAAAATCTTTAAAAAAAAAAAAAAAAAAGAACGTTCACAGGAGGGTAATGGTGAGGAGCGAGCCACTCACATGTCCTGAGGGTTCTGGCTACAGGTGAGGTGACTCAAACAATATGGTAATTCCCGCTGTATGTCAAAACTGTCACAAGTGCTGGCGGGTGGAAAAGCAACTGCAATTATACAAGGAACCAGCTCTCAGTTCTGCACCAGGAGAACTTTCTAGTAAACTTTCCTTCTAGGAGAGCTTTGCAAATCGGGGATGAGCACCGGTCAGGAATGCTCCAGGGAGGCTGCTGTGGGGACAGGTTTTCCACGGTTATCCAAGAGCCTACCAGTCTAAGTAACGGCCGGCTTGCTGACAGAGCCCCCAGACAGTCCAGCTCTCACAGTCGGAGCCGCGGAGCCGAGAGCACAGAGCACGGACAACCGATGAGCAGTGTCCTCCACAAGGGTGTGGGGGAGCAGTGGCACAAGGGCAATCTGTTTGCCATTCCTGATCTACGCCCCCTGGCTTGGTGGTCTGCTTCACGGCAGGTCAGTTTCCAAGCTTATCACTGAAGCCGAGCCCCCAAAACTCGTCTGCCCAGACCCCAGCGCGGTCTCTGTGGGCGTCAGGAATGGAACTGGCTCAGTCAGCCTGCTCAGAGCCCGGAACAGAGATGAATCGGGGAGCACACATCTCCCAGGGAGAGAAGTGGTCACTATGCCCCACAAACCTGGGTTTGACATCCACCTAGCAGCAGTGCGACCTGGAGCAAGTCACTGAACTGGCCTGTGCCTCAGGCTTCTTCAGCCGCAACACGGGGATGGTGACTTCTACACCACGGACTGATCGTAAGGGTTAAGATGAGCCACGGTGTGCCCGGTATTGCCGGTATTGCTGTGCTAGCTGACGAATCCTCATGCTACCACCACCCACGAAGTCAGGAGGGGTGAGGGGCTCCAAGTGCTCAGAGGAAAGCAAGAAGAGGCGGTGCTGAGCAGACATGGGGGAGGACGGTCCAGGCAGGGAACACCACGGAGGCAGGGACTCCTCCTCAGGAAGCCACTCCTCCTCCCAGAGCACACCACAGGGACCACTGCTTGGGCTCCTGGTCCCCACCTCCCATGCTGACCCCCCACTCCCTCACAGACGATTTCTGCCACAGCCTCCCCGCCCCCTGCCATCAGCGCGCCCTCACTCCTTCCCACCTGCCCACAGAGGCTGCTGGAGAGGAAGGAGCACTGGTTTCTCCCCTCGGCGCCGGCGCCGCAGACCCTGAACCCACTCCTGTGTCACCTCCTCTGCCCCCAGCATGATTAGGAATGATCTGCTAATTATGCAGGCAGCTAACTGCTTCCTAACCTTGGGAGTCACCAGGTGCCAATCAGGGAGGAGGGGAGGAAGTGAGGCAGAGGGGAGGACAGGAAAGGAGGAAGGGGAGGGAGGGGATGGAGGAAAAGGAGGAAGGAGGGGTTGGAAAGACAAAGGAGAAGAAGGGGAAAAGCTTTGCGGAGAAAAGGGATCCTTCCCCAGGCTGTGGCTTCCCAGCCACCCGAGGGCTGACCAGGAAGGCAAGCGACAGCACCCCAACTTCCCCACACAGAAGCTGTCCAGCTCCTCTTCCCTCCGCCCCCCCAACCCCCTCTGCCTTGTCATCTAAGTCATGCGAAGCAGGTGACGTCTCTGGGTTAGGGAGGCTATTTTGGGGCCTGGCTTCTCCCAGGTGAGGGACGGGCAGATCGCCCGGGAAGGGGGAGGCGCGGGTCCAGGAGAGCCTGAGAGGCACTTGTCATTCTCTTCAGGCTCCACACGGCTCCCGCTGCGGCAGAGCAGGAGGAAGAAGGCCAGCTTGGAATGCTAATTTCCCATGAGCTCACCTACCTGCGGAACTGGGCACAGACACCCCTGGGCTGAGGGGCCGGGCCTGAAATGGGGAGCAGTGGGGAGGAGAGACAGAGACCCACCTGCCTCTTCTTTACAAGAGGTTTGCAAGCAGGTGGAGCAAGTTTGAGGGGGAATATTCCAAGCCGGGGTCCCTTCGCCACGACAAAAGCCCACGAAAAACGAAAAGGCCACGGGGTGTGTGCATTGCTGCAGGATGGAGGGTGGGAGGCACAGGGGAACAGGCTGGGTCTGGGCACGCCCCACCCCCACAACCCCGACCCCTCCCCTTCCTTCATCCTGTTCCCAATCTGTCCTCAGGTCCTGTCAACATTCCCTCTGAAATGTCTCTTATCCAGCCCTCCCTGCCTGTAGCTCCCCTGGACTGCAGCCGCACCCCTTCCACGCCTTGACTGCAGCAACCCTTCTCTGTGCGTCCCTGGAAGCCGCTCCTTCCCCTCCTGGCCACTCTGCCGGCTGCCTGCTCAGCCTTCCCTAAACTCTTCGGTCTGTGGCACCCTTCCCTGCTCCAGAGCCTCCCTCCAAGGCCCAAGTCAAGTGCAAAGCCCTGTCCTGTTAGGGGAAGCCCCCACAGGCCCTAACTGACTCGTTCTAACAGCTCACTTGCCCCACCGTCTGACCCCCTCCCTCGGCCCCGGAACATTCCCGCAGCACTGCGGAGCACAGAAAGCAGCGAGAGGCCAGCTCCCAAGGGCGCGCGATCAGAGGGGGAAGCAAGGCCTGCAGACCCAGAGAAAGCTGAGTCTTCACACCCTGTCGTGCAGTGCAGGAGCTGAATAAATGGGGCAAGCAGCAGTGTCTGCACTCCCAGTACAAACCGCCCCCGTTCGGGCCCGCCTCCCCCGGGGAGCCTGGGCTACACCATGCTCCCGTTCAGGCCTCGGAGCTGTTCGCACCCATTTCTAGACCCCACCAGAGGCCCTGCACACCCACATTCCTACCCCTGCCTAACCACGACCTGGCCCTCCTATGGCCTTCAGGAGGCCTCCCCTGACCACGTGTAGTAGGCATGCGGTTTCCTCTCCAGCATCCACTTCTTCCTTTCTCAAGTAAGGGCCCTCATTTCCTCTGGGGAACCTGCTGCTCCCACAGGCTCAGGCCCTGCACTTCAGGGGGCGGCCAAAGCCGGGGCTCAGGAGTAATCCAGGTAACGGGGTCTAAGCCCATCAGTGTGTCATGGCCTCTGCCCCCGCAAGGGGCTCTGGGACAGACATGAGAACCCAGCTAGGCCAGTGTCCCTCTTTCCTATTGGACCTGAATGTGACTGCAGGAGCACCAGCCCTGCAGGAGGCCAAGGCCTTTCTGGGAATGGGGCCAACGGAGAAGCGGCAAGCTGGGATGGAATAAAAGAAAAATCAGGTACTGACGGCATCGGTTAAGCCCCACAACTCCAAATCCTGCTCTACTGACTGGTTACTGTTTGCTTCAACTGGTTTGGGGGGTTCTGATGCTAACTTATCGTCTCTTCTCTAGATCCCTAGAAGCCGACACAGTTCGTGCTACACAGTGAAGAATCAATCCATCTCGACTTGGTGTCTTCCCCCATTCTAGACTATAAGGCCCTTGAGGACAGGAACCAGGTTGCACACATTGTCGGGACCCCTCAGGGTCCAGCAGGCTTGGCACATGGGGGGAGGTCAGGGGAGTGACCAGGCACTGAGCTCCCAAGAGGCACCCTAAGCTCCCTGGACCATGCCAAGCTGCTGGGAGGGCCCACCACTCACCACTTTCTCCCAGGAGATAGACTTCCTGCCCTCTCCTCATTCCATCCCCGGGCACGGGGCCATGAAATTGTCTACGGGTGCCAAATACCACGAAGGGAAAGGACAGCGTGCTCAAACTCCAGTGCTCCCCTCAGAGAAAGGCAAGCACACAGTCACACCAGTCCTGGTGAGAAAACACAAATGTTTCTGACGGATTGTTTTTGGGCTTCATTTCGGTCACTGGGCAGGGGGTGTCTATCATCTGGGATTGATGGCTCCTAAAGGCCCGTGTCTGGCTAATGTGGTCCCCGGGCATACTTAGCACAGATATAAGCACAGAAAGGGCACAGAACACTTTCTGTAAGTACTGATAGCAAGTTCTCGGAGTGCCGGGACAAGCAGCAGAGAGCAGAGCTGACGGCAGCAGATGAGAAGAGGGAACGTTTCCAGAACGCTCACTGGCTGCCAGGTGCTCTAATTCCTTCTCCAAGTTTTACTTTATTTAATCTCCAGCATAATCCGATGAGGAAGGTAGCATTATTAACATCATTTTATAGATGGGAACACTGAGGCTTAGCGAGATTAAGTAACCCGCTCGGGTTTACAGGGCAAGCCAATGGGGAAGCCAGACCGGAGTCCCGGCAGCTGCTCCAGCGCCAACCCGCTCCACCACTCTGGGGCACGGCTCCCTGCTTCCATCCATCGTCGGGACAGGCTAGGGGCGGGGAGGGCAGTCGGTGGGCAGGTCAGAGGCTGAAGAGTAAGAGGGTCTGGTGTTTATACCAAGTCTAACTGGAGACAGTGAACCCATTTTGTGCCCCCACTCGGGAAGACTTCCGGGAGGAGGCCAGCTTCCTGGTGGTGAAGTGGTGAAGTAGCTGGGGCTTCCTGGTCTGGGGCATGCGCAGGGGAGGGTGAAGGGGTGACCTGGACCACGGGAGGGACCGCAATCAGACAACGACTTCGCACCGGGTGGGATAAAATGTTGGTCCCTGTGTGAAGACATGGGGTAGGCCCCAGGAAGGGGAGCTGAGCCCTAGCTCAGGCTTCTTCCAGCCGGAGAAAAACAAGATCTGTATGCAGGACAAACTTGGGACCTTTGCAAGGAAACAGCAAACACCACTACCTCATGTTAAACAACCACTGAGTGAAAATCATTATGGCTCAAGAGTTGTGCCAGATAGGCGCGGGCAATACTCGCACTCAAAACCGTCATCACCCCTCAGGCCCTGCCTACCTCACCGGCTTCGTGACCCCCTCAGCCCCTTGCCCCTTGCTCTGAGCGCACTGGCTTCCATCAGGTCCTTTCCACCTCAGGGCTTCAGCTCATGCCCTTCTTTCTGGAATGTTTTTCTTCTCACAATAACTCCGACTCACCCTTCAATGTCGCCATACATGCTTTCCCCACATACGCCTTCCCCGATCCCCCCCACACCAAGTCAGGCCTCCTGTTCCCAACTCCTGGGGCACCTTATCGCCCCTTCACAGACAGACGGTGGTAATTCCAGTCTGGAGCCACAGCACCTGGGCGGGAGGCCTGGCGCTGCCACTGGGGCAAATCTCTTAGCCGTGCCTCAGCTTCCCCAGCTACAGAATGGAGACAACAGCACCTCCTCATGAAGTTGTTCCGAGGCTTAGAAGAGTTAATGCACTCGGCTCGGGGGAAGCACATGGTTCGTGCTACACGACTATCAGTTTTTACAAAACTACTACTATAAATAGGTCTTAATCACAATTGTAATTAAAGAACTAATCATGCCATTGGTTGATTAGAGTCCCCCCACTCACAGTGTTCCTGTGAAACCTCTCGTAAGCTGAAATGACATGAAGGGAAGAAGCAACGATCGCTCACAAAAGATCGACTCACAAAAGCGAGAATCCGCTTGGGATTTCTTCCGGTTAGTGAACCCAGCTACGGATGTGGGTCTTTCACAAAAGCAAAGCGGCAGAAGGTGAACTTTCGGATCGTGGGGGGAACATGTATCCTCTCTAGTTGGGACAGGGGCGCGGCCTCGCTCCTTGCTGTACGGGACTAAAGAGAGCAGCGTGGTGCCTTGCACACAAGTGCTGAATCAACACTCAGGATCTAAGTGATCTGGAGGAATGAGGGAGGACAGGGGCACCCCCCGCACCCCCGTGGGAGAAAGAGGAGGAGCTGGGAGAGGAGTTCTACCTCTGGGGCTAAGTGGGACAGTAGGCAGCGAGCTCCCACGAGCATTTACGAGAAAGAGCTTCTAAGCTGGCCTCCTCCCTCGGCCCCCTGGGCACAGGGAAGCCAGCCGAATCACCAAGAATCAGCCAAAGGGCCGCTCCGGGAGGGCGCACACTGTCTGCCCAGCCCTTAGTTGGGTGTGGGCGGGTGGCAGCACCCACCTGCTGAAGATGTCTCCAGAGACCTTCTGTAGGTACTGCAGTGCATCCGCCACCTGCTGGATGGCCTCCTCCCGCCGCAGGTCTGGCTGGATGAGGGGCACTGCGTAGGTCTGCCCCGCCAACGAGTGCTGGGTCCTCGTGGGGGTCATGGTGCCTGCGGGTGGGAACCAGAGCGTGAGGGGCCACGTGCCAGGAGAAGGGAGCCCAGCGCCCCGACCTCAACTGTCTGCCGCAGGTCCCGCTTCTGGAGGCGGGGAGTGGAGGGCACAGCATTGGACAGGAGGCCAGGAGCTCCCACGAGCTGGTTCTCTATTGATGCTTGTTGACAAAACGAGGGAGGGAAAGTGGTAGCCATAATAACAGAGACTGGAGAGAAGCACTCAGAGGTGCGCGGCTCTGTTAGGTACCCTTTCCATCCATTATCTCATTTCAACTTCCCAAGCCTGGACCAACAAGAGAGAAACCGTGGCTACAGAGTTAAAAAGAGGCTGGAAGCAGAGGGATGGATTTGGCGGGGGGGTGGGCAGAATGCCTGTGTCAACTGCCAAATGACACCCAGGTCTGGAAAAGCACAGGAAATGCGGGCTCCTGGGTTCTTTTCATTCTGGCCCCAAGGAACTCAAGACCGGTTCCTGAGACAGGACAGGTAGTGCCTGCTGACTGGGCACATGCCAGCGTCTGTCTGGGCTCTGCTCCCCCACGCTACAGCTAAGGGGGGCCAGGAGGAAGGAGGGCCATGTGGGGGCGGGGGACAAGGAGGAAAAACACTTCTTCCAATTGCAGGATGAGGGCAGAGTCTATTTATACTGGGTTTAATTAACTCCGCTCCCTGGTGCCATTGAAGCAGCAATCACGCTGCACACGGCACTGATTTGATCGGCAAGAGATGTACCAGGCAGAATATTAAGGCACCGGGCCCCTATAAATAGGTCTAATCACAGCCCCTCAGTGGAAGACGGTGAGGATGACATTAATCAGAGCTGGCACTGTGCTATAGACCTGTTCTCCTTGGCTCCATGTTGTGCCCTGTGGTGCAACAGAGGTGGAGGTGGAGCAGAGTGTGACAAGGAGGGCTGAGGAGGCCTCGTGAGGGCTTAACGGTGTGACTTGGGGTAGGTCGCCTGCCTTCTCTGAGTCTCTGATTCTTCCCATCTCCCATTCTGCATCCTGAGAATGACACCCTTCTCTAACTCCTCCAAGCTGGAGCTTACTCCTTTGCTCCCTCTGCTGGCTTCCCCAGCCCTTCCTTCTCCCCCTGCTGGTTCCCTCCTACCTGCCCACACCGGGACTCCTCAGTCTGCTCTTCAGCTTCTGGGGCAGTGACATCCTCAGCTTCCAAGACTTGAAGCTGCCTAGAATCCTCCTAAGAGCTGGGGAGTCACTCCTCACCTCCCCACTTCTTTCTCTTCCCCTCCTCAAACAACCAAAGTGGGGCCAGCTGATGCTTAAGCCAGGAACCTAACCCTCTGAGAAGTCCCCCCATTTATATTCATATGGATGCAAATTTGCTGGCCTTTCTAACTGACTTCTATACCTCAGTTTTTCCATGTGTAAGTTCAGGAGAGGGTAAAAGGTGGAGATACTTTCTGTGCACATCCTTGTAAGTTACCCCAACTTTGTGTGTGTGTGTGCACAGGAGGGGGTTGTACAGGGACAAATCTCAACAAGGAAGGAGCAGGTCCACTCAAGAATTAAGAGACTAGGGCGCCTGGGTGGCTCATTGTGTTAAAGCCTCTGCCTTCGGCTCAGGTCATGATTCCAGGGTTCTGGGATGGAACTCCATATCAGGTTCCCTGCTCAGTGGGATGCCTGCTTCTCCCTCTCCCACTCCCCCTGCTCGTGTTCCCTCTCTTGCTGTGTCTCTCTCTGTCAAATAAATAAATAAAGTCTTTAAAAAAAAAGAGAGAGAGAGAGACTGAGGGGCGCCCAGGTGGCTCAGTCAGTTGAGCATCTGCCTTTGGCTCGGCTCATGATCCCAGGGTCCTGGGATAGAGCCCCACATCAGGCTCCCTGCTCAGCAGGGGGCCTGCTTCTCCCTCTGTCTCTGCCTTCTACTCCCCCTGCTTGTGCACACGCTTGCTCTCTCTCAAATAAAATCTTGGGGGAAAAAAAAAGAACTAAGAGACTGAGTACAGCTGGTTAGCTGTTTACTCATTCTGTCTCCAAATACCTACGGATCAACTATTAGATGCCAGTCACGACCGTAACAAAGATGAATAGGACACTATGCTAGCCACAGAAACAGCCTCAAAAACAAACACCACATGATAAGTACTCTAATTCAGCCACAATGCAGTGCTAGGGAAGAAGCACTAAGGAGTGATGAATCCCTCCAGAGGTTAGGGGGAGTCAGCAAAAGCCTCTCAGCAGAAATGGCATCTCCCTGCCAGGCCCAGCGAGGCACTGTGGAGAGAGCATTACAGGTAGAAGGACTTGAACAAAGGTGTGTAGGGAATGGCAAGTGGTGTTGCGTGATAAGGATGTAAGTATCCTTGGGCCATTAGCAGGAAATATTTTAAAAGCCAGACTGTGATAAACACTGCATACCCCAGCAAGAAGTTTGCACTGAAGCCCTGAGGCCCGAGCTGTCCAATACGGTAGCCTGCAGCTTTTCGGGGCCTGCCCGAGTGGAGGGCAGTGTAAGTGCAAAATGTACACCAAAGTTCAAAGACTTAGTAGGAAAAAAAATGTAGAATATTCCATTAGAACTTTTATATTGACTACAGGCTGAAATGACAATATTTTAGATATACAGGGTTAAAGAAAATCTATTACTTAATCGATTTCACCTTTTTTTAAATTTTTTATTTTTATTTTATTTTTTTTAATTTATTTCACAGAGGGAGAGAGATCACAAGGAGGCAGAGAGACAGGCAGAGAGAGAGGGGGAAGCAGGCTCCCCGCCGAGCAGGGAGCCCGATATGGGCCTCGATCCCAGGACCCTGAGATCATGACCTGAGCCGAAAGCAGAGGCTTCAACCCACTGAGCCACCCAGGCGCCCTCACCTTTTTTTTAAAAATATTTTACTTACTTATTTGAGAAGAGAGACAGAGAGAGCAGCTCCCCACTGAGCAGGGAGCCCAACGAGGGACTCGACCCCAGGAGCCTGGGATCATGACCTGAGCCGAAGGCAGGCGTTTAACCCACTGAGCCACCCAGGTCCCCCCACCTGTTTCTTTTTACTTGTAAAATCACAACGTGGGACTCACGCCATATTTCTCTTTGATGCAAATACCTTACAGAATCAGGTAAAAACCGTAAGAGACACCACACCGGCCTCTCAGTGCTCTACAGCATCTCAGAAGTGCCTGGAATCCTTCCCGCAGGCCAGCCCCGGACCACCGGCTCCCGGGGCCCTCCGCCGTCCAGGCTCGCAGCAACGCCGCGGGCAGTCAGGAAGCAAGCGCGGTGGAAGCGCCGAGCGAGGCCAACAAGAGCGGCCGGGGAGGGAAGGCAGCTGCCAAAGNGCAAAGGGCGGGGCTGGGGGTGGGGGGTCCGAGGACCCGGCGGAGCCCGCCGGCAGCGCCCAGGTCCCAGAGGGGGCAAAGACACGTGACGGTCACGGGGGCCGGCGGGCCGCGACGGGGAGGGAGGGCTAGCCCCGGGCCCCGAGTCCCGCGGGCCGCCAGAGTCCCCACGCGGGGGAGAGAGGCTCCCGGGGTGCAGGCCCGTGCGGACGGCGGCCGGGCCTCCCGTGGAGGAAGGGGCGCGGCTGCCCCCAGGCCTCGCCGCCCGGAGCCCCTCCCTCCGCGCCCCTCCCCTCCCCTCCCCGTCCCCGCGCGGCCCCGGGGTCCCCC